>OZ012740.1:420819080-421309969 GCA_963859935.3 Lathyrus sativus
TTGTACGTGCTTTCTGCACCCCCTTTGTGAACCCAACTTGCTTTTGAACGCTTTCTCATTGCTATTTGCACCTTGGTCTTTCCTTTTTTAGTTTTATTTTCTTTTTAATTTTTGTTTCGTATCTGTTTAGATTTAAATCATTTTAAAATACTTCCAATGGTCCGAAAATTCCACAAAAATATGTTTTAGACTCTTTGAGATGTCCTCTAATTTTAAGAAATTTTTATTTTATTTTTTGGTTTTATTTTCTATTAAAAATGGAATTAAACATTGGAAGTGTTTATTTTGAGTTAAATTTTGACATGGTTTGTTATTGATTTTGTTTTAGCACTTCCTTTTTGATCCAATGATTGAAAATTGATCCTCATATCCATGATGAGTTGATTAATTTTTGAGGACCATTTTACCCCTGTTTTGTTGACTTTTGGGTTGACTTTTGTTGCTTTTCTTTTGACCCTCGATTCTCCCATTTCAAAGTGGTACATCTTGAGGATTATTTTCTTTTGATGGTGCTTTGAGGGAATATTGCCTTGATGTTTTTGCCTGTGTTTTCTAACATCCTAAGGTACCTCTTGTATTTTATTTGTTAATTTTTGAATCATTTTCCTAATTTTGAGGTAACTTGCAAGTCAAGTTACCTCCAAGAGAGGTTCATACAAGTGCATGACCTAGTTTGAGTTGGAAATGACCTTTGTGGATCCATTAAGCTCTTAACTCCTCTTGTTTCATATAATAGACATGTTGAGCTTGCTGTATGCTCATTTTTAGGTCAGAATTATGTTCATTGCTTATTGGTTTGTGCATTTCTTTTTAGGCTTTCCACTTGAGTTTCAAGTGATAATGTGTGTAAGACCTAGGTCTTTCCCCTTGCCTTTTCTTGCATTTCTTTTGGTTGTGTTTGATGTTTGTTTTAGGCATTCTTTTCTTTCATCTCCTCTTTTGTCCCATGACTTTGGAGCCTCATTTAAGGTATCTTAGTCCCTCCTGAGGAGGTACTTGAAGTATACCTAAAATGATGAATCCTTGAGGACTCTTTTGTGCTTCTTTTGCACTTTGTTTGTGATGCTTATGGTTGAGTACATATTATGAGGCCCTTTCTGCCCTTATTTGGTCTCCCATCCTCACTTTGTTTTAGGCTTGCTCTACCTTTTCATTTCTGTTTGGTTTTTGCATAATGGTTGATGTTGTTTGGTTTAGGCCATTTCATCCCATTTTTGTTGCTTTGGTGTGTTTGCTTTTGGTACATCTTCTCCTCCTTTCTTCTTTACATTTCTCATGTGAATGCTTGGTTGAGATGAGCTTGTGGAGGCTACTGCCCCACACTATTTTCCTCCCACTTTCATTCTTTTTGTGCATCTTATGTTTGCATTTTCCATTTGCATGTTCTTTCTCCTTCTTTTTCTTTTGCTTTTCTTTGCCATGCTCCCCATAAGTTCTCTAACCTCTTGAGGTTATGATAGACATTAGGTGTTTAACCATGCATGATAACATTAGCTAGTTCCCTTTTGTATCCCAACTTTAAGTCCACTTTGCATGATAACTTTTAGGATTGATTTAGTCTCCCATTAGTGTGTCCTTTCTCTTCTCATCTTCAAACACTCATAAAACATCTAATAAAGAATGACAAGTGTTGTACGCTCTAAGCCTTAAGTTACTTGGGAAATGATGATTGGGTGGTTGTCTCTCAATTGTCTAGAATGTTAGTATATGTCCTTTGGACGATATGCTGCGCATTCGCTCCTGAGTCATAGTCTCTAGTGCAACATGAGTTACAAATCAAACTCAAAACACTTCTTCTCTAAAAAACACAACAACACTTCAAACCTTTTTCATCCTTCGGGATTCTAATCAGGAAAATCTTTTTAGATAAAAGAGTTTTGTTAACTTTTAGTTCTATCGCAAACGGTAACGCCTAAGTCTCCAATGGTCGAGCTGCATACACCAACTGCTAGAACTACTTGTTAATCCTACTCGGGCCTAAAAATTTTGAACCAGCTTGTGGTCCTTTTTATCCAAAACTACGTTTGCTCTGATCTTTCATACCAGATGAAAGTACGTAGGCACGAGATGTGATGTCTTGGCGAGCAACCTTTCCCCCTTTCACCCGTAGTTAGCCGAACTACGTTGACTCTGAATTTCCCATTGCACGAGGGAATACGTAGGCTCAGAGCGACGATGCTCTGCCGAGTCCCTTTTCTTTTTCTTTTGTCCCTTGACCATTAGCGTAGATAGTTTCAACACACCCTTTTAGGTAGACAACAATGTGTGGATCCCGTCGAGTACGACGGACGTGAGGGGTGCTAATACCTTTCCCTTGCGTAACCGACTCCCGAATCCAAACATGGTTGTGATGACCTTGTCTTTCCCTTTTCGTTAGGTTTTTTCGATCGTTTCCTTTCCCTCTCTTTGGGATAAATAACGAAAGGTGGCGACTCTTCTGTTTTCCGCCGGGTGTTTTTCGCAGTTGTGACACATACCAACTCAATAAAGGGTGACCTTCATGAATTAACACTACTAACCACCATGGAAAAAGGGTAAAAGGTCCTTAGAGTTATAGATTCAGGCTCAAAAGCATTATTGCCATGGAAAAGGCTCACCATGACAACAACATCCTTAAGGGAATTAACTTTAAGTGGGTCTTTCAATTCCTCCCAACGAGAAAGACTCATTGAGGGATTCCACTACACAACCACCATTATAATCCTATGTATTTCTCAGACTCGGGTGTAGAGCCATTTCACACAGTTCCAACAATTAGAGAATCCCAACAATGTCACAAGAAACCATACTAGGATAACATACAAAATTGAACAAGCAATTAAATAAGAGAAGATAAATACACAAATAGATCTAACTCTAACGAATCAGGTCAAGTTAGGTTTGACTCTCTCTAGCATAGGGCTATGATATTCCCCAGCAGAGTCGCCATCTGTCGTACCACGAAAAATATGATCCTCGCAATTGACGCGGAAAAAACGTTCGAATAGAGTCGTCACCGAACTTTATTCATTCCAAGGAATGAATAGAAAAATATCGATAAAACCTTTAAAGAGATAAGAACATGGTCATCGCAACCTGTCGCTACTGCGAAAAACGAGGTCGGCAAGACAGAAGAGTCGCCACCTTTCGTTATTTATCCCTCGGAACGGGAAAGGAAACGATCGGGAAAAACCTGACGAAAAAGGTATAAGACAAGGTCATCGCAACCATTGTCTGGGTTCGGGAGTCGGTTACGCAAGGGGAAGGTATTAGCACCCCTCACGTCCATCGTACTCGATGGTATCCACGCTTGCTGGTTTGTCTATGGGTGAAAAACAATCTATCGATGGCTGCTAAAGCTAAACGGGAAGAAACTGACTCGATAGAGCATCGCGCTCTATGCCTACGTATTCCCTCGTGCAATGGGAAAGTCAGAGTCAACGTAGTTCGGGAAACTACGGGGGAAGGTTGCTCGCCGAGATATCGCATGTCATGCCTACGTACTTTCACACGACGTGAAAGATCAGAGCAAACGTAGTTCGGGCTTACTACGGCTAAACAGGGTGTTCTCTATCACACAGGGGTGAGAGAAAGGATTGACGATACTAACATACGCATTCTAGCAGTTAGGTGTATGCTGCTCACTCGACGGAGACTTAGGCGTTACCTGTTTGTGGTAGAACGGACGTAGTATGTCGGGTTTGAAGGTTCAGGGACCTACGGGGACTAGAACTACGGTCTGGCCTCAATTGCGCTAGGGCAAGAGAAAGGGAACATCGGTCGTCAGCGGGAAAGTCTCGATCGCACGACAGCGAGAGAACAGAGAAGTTAGTTGTTAGTGTGCTCGCTAGGATATCGCATCCTATGCCTACATATTCTCGTCTGGTACGAGAAATCAGAGCAGCTGTAGTTCAGCCAACTACAACAAAGGGGAAAGGGGAGAAGGGAAAAAGGTAAAAGGGAGCTCGCTAGGATTATCGCAATCCTATGCCTACGTACTCTCGTCTGGTACGAGAGATCAGAGCAAACGTAGTTCGGCGCTACAGGAAAGCAAGTCTCGATTGCACAGGGGCAAGAGCAGGGGTCTCAATCGCCTGAACGCAAGAAAAAAGGGTTTCGATCACACGGGAGCGAGAACCAAGAGGAAGCAGGCCTAACACGCCTAAACGGGAAGGAACTCAGGACACACACGCAAGAACCTAATACGTAGGAGCGAGTGCGTCGTATATCACTCGAGGAACATATACTAAACACCCTAAACGATCGAGGGGAGACCGCTCGATTGTCATTTCCCACATATCTAACGCCACGACTCACAACACTCGACGGTTGCACGAAGAACTGAATAAGAAAGATGATAACGAACGAAGCAGCTCTGCTGGCTCTCAACATGTGCGCAAGCTCCATTCCAATCTTCTCCTCTCTGGATCCTTGATGAGGACGCTCGAATCAGAACCAATGTAACGCTTAGACCAACATGATTTGACTTATGCGATAAATCAAACCCTCAGAGGTAGCGTATTCATCTGCGTGTCAAAGACAAGATAGAGAAATGATATCGAAAATCATTCTCCAATTGAATCATGTCACATGGCCAGCCCGGAATAAAATCGAAGATAAAATCGGAAGAGAAATAAGAAATGAAGAGAGAAATCTAGTAACAAATGGAAATAATATGCTACTCCTAAAATACGGTAATTAATTCCTACTAGAAAATATTCTAAAGAAATATAAGGAAATGCATACAGAAAATAAAATAAAATCCTATACACAATTTTCTATAATTTGCTATAAAGAAAATAGAATGAAAAATTCTATACTAAAATCTCTAAAATATCCTAAAAACAATAGAATATAAATTCTATATGAAAATCTATAGTAAAAATATGCATAATATTCTAAACTATAAAAATAAGCTAAGAAAAATATATCTAAACTATAATTCCTAAGAAGAAAAAACAGAAAAATAAAAACTACAATTATTACAATCAACCATCCAATACAAAAGAAATTAAAATTGAAAGGGGAGGGGTACAGCCTGAAAACTGGCGTGAAGTAGCAAAAAAAACACTGGGCCCAACCCACAATACATCTAGAAAAAAAAACAAAAATAAAGGGGGAACAGGGGGGTGTGCTGGGAAGATGGAGGTGCAATACAACAACTCGTTGGGCCCAGCCCAACAAAACAATTCCAACAAGGGGGTGCCCTGAGGAATATTGAAGTGTGAGTCCTAAATATCCCAACTGGGCCCAACCCAACACTAGGAATTTACCAGTCACAAAAAAAAAACCAGGGGGACGTACGACAACACGGGGGGTACGAGCAGGAAAGCCATTGGGCTTAGGGCTCGCGAAGCCCAAACCGGTCCCCTTTCCTCTTCTTCCTTCTCACCAGCCTCACAAAAACCCTAAGCTTCTTCTTCCTTTCAGCCTACGCCACCGCTGATGTCCTCAACTCCTCCGTCTCAACATCCCTCACGCCAAAATCTCTCACAATCTCAATCTGCAACCTACAAACCTAAATGAACTAATAAAATCCTCCACATCAAAATACAACAAAACTCTTCTCAACTCTCAGTATTGACGAGAATCAGAGATCTATTATCGAAGATGGTGAACTTTGTTCAGGCGTGGATGAAGCTGATGTGGAGATCTGCAAAAACGGTGGATCAGAGAAGAATCTGCAGCGAATCAGGAGCGGTGATAAGTTTGATGTTGATCGTTGGACGTTTTTGGTAATCTGTTGGAGATGGAGTGTTCGTTGAGGATTTCTGAAGATCTTACGAAGTTCGTTGAGGGGTTTTGTTACAGAAGATCTGGAGAGGAAGATGAACAATGATGAAGTAAACGATGGAGATCGAACATGAAGGTCCAATGGATGCTCATGGAAAACTGGAAAGAAAACTGAGAGGCTGTTATGGATCTTAAAGATCCTCGCGAAGAAGATGAACACCTGGGAAATTGCTGAAGATGATGAAGATCACAAAGAACGAACATGAAGGTATGAAGATTCTTGAATAATCTGGAGATCTAGCAAAGAACACGATGATGTTCTTGAAGAGATTTGGATCTTATGACCATGAAGAACAACAGATGTATTGCGATGAACAGCGATGGAGTTATTGGAGACTTCTTGATGAATCTTTTTTGAAGATTGATGGATAAAGATGAACTGAGATATGAGCGTTCTGGAAATTGGATGAAGATTGGTTGAGTTGTTTGAATTTCCCGGTGAATGTGCAGTTTCCGGCGATGATTACCACTTACGGCGATTAGTTACGGTGGTTCTGACGGTCTTCCGACGGCGGTTGCATGGCCGACGATGAGACGAGCGTAGGACAGGGATGAGACACGTGGTGCCTTGCAAGCAGAGAGGGAGGGACGCATGGATGGAAGTGAGAGAGGGTGAGGTGGACGCGTAGACATGCATGCAGAGTGGAGGGTGATGTGGCTAGCATGCAGGTGGGTGGAAAAGTGAGGTGGATGATAGAGAACGGGAAACGTGGCTTGGTCTTATATTGACAAGTGGCAGGGAAAACGGGTTGGGCCTCCAAAATTGGGACAACTGGCCCACCGAAACTTGATTAGACTCTAATTAATACAATTAAACTCAGTTAATGGTGATCAGGACTAAAATGCTGCATTAATGACTTTTAACGAAAATGGATTAAAACCATTTAAAAGCTGCTAATTAAACTAATGATGATTAAAATGATGATTAATGTCTAATTAAAACCTAAACGAAAATTAATAACAATCAGGGCCTAATTAAAGCTAATTAACCCAATAAAAATGAATTAAAACCCTAATTAATATCTAATAATATTCTTAAAGAAATTAACCCCAAAAAAATGCCATGTACGCGGTATGTAAATGCAGAATGCAAAATGAGTCGAAACATAAGCCAAATGCGATAATTGGTTGGTCAAATTTTGGGGTGCAACAGCTGCCCCTATTCAAGCGGCTTGGACTTGAAGGGTTGAGAAGCGAACGACTTTCAAAAATTCAAAGGTAGAAGACGGTTGAATACCAAAGAACCCGGAAATTTGCCAACCTGCAGAAATAAACTGCAAAAACTGCTTGGGGAACAAATATCCAGAACACTAAATCCAGTTGTCACGGCAAAAAACTGATCAATCATCTGATAAAGAACCTGATTTTATCACCAGTTACCTGCGTGACGCCACAGATAACAAACCCGAGGGTTGGATCAACATGCACTTGATCCTCTCACATCGTCTAATGATAGGCAGGAAGAAAACTTGCTTGCATCGTCTAAAGATAGACGGAGAGTCACCATCCCGAAGGAAAACAAAATCCATACTCACGACGTCTAAAGATAGACGGAGAAAATCATCCTGAAGGCCAGATCAACATGCACTTGATCTTATCACATTGTCTAAAGATAGACAGGAAGAAAAATTTGTCCGAAGAACCACATCGTCAGTGAGAACTAGCGGAAAGAAAACCATATGAACTTCAACACCACCCATCAAATTTCAGAATCCTTTCGTCTACAGGAATTGATGGAAAGAATAATATCCTCAAAGGGGCCACATCATCAGTAAGAACCGACAGGAAGAAAACCACCTTCAAAGAGCCATGTCGTCGATAAGGATCAACAACCAGGAAAACCAAACATTCTTCAAAGAGCCTCGACGTCAACAAGGATCGACGGTCAGGAAAAACCCTTTTGAAATGTCATCTCATCCAATAAACAGAAAGAAAGCCAATATCTAAAAGATCTCCTTGAAACCTCTCAATGTCTAACGATAGACGGAGAAAACCATACTCGAACTCACGATGTCTAAAGATAGACGGAGAAAACCATACTCGAACTTATGACGTCTAAAGATAGACGGAGAAAACTCTGCTGGAAAATCATCTCGAAACTTCACATCGTCTAAAGATAGACGGAAAGAATACCATACCGAACTCATGACGTCTAACGATAGACGGAGAAAACCATGCTCAAACTCACGACGTCTAAAGATAGACGGAGAAAAACACACTCGAACTCATGACGTCTAAAGATAGATGGAGAAAACCATACTCGAACTCATGACGTCTAACGATAGACGGAGAAAACACCTGTTGGAGGAACACATCGTCAATATGAATTGACGGGAAGAAAAGTCTGTCGATATCAGATGACTGCTAAACAAAGCATAACCGTTGTATGATCTGAAATACAAATAAACCAAAGAGCTGCCTGAATAAAGCTGCTGGATAAATGCCCCTGAACTGATTGCAGAGTGATTCACATTGCCACGTAAGGCTGATAGAAAAATTGGCTTATGCTTCGTATGCATATGCGTATGTTTGAATTTTTCTATGGCGTAAATGCTCCATATACGATGGAATGCTACGCATGCGATGAAATGCAAATATGATGATATATGCAAGATGCAAATGCAGGCTCGGGCTGGTGGAGAAAAGTTGTACACAGAAGGACCATTCCAGCAAAATAAATGCTGGAAAGGTGAAGCCAACTCCGCTGCTGGAGAAACTGGATACGAAACCGCTTCAGCAAAATAAATGCTGAAGACAAGACCAACTCCGCTAGGGATAACCGGGTACCACAAAATTATTCCAGCAAAATAAATGTGGAAAGGTGAACCGACTCCGCCGGGGATAACCAAATGTGCTAAGCATGATCGGATTTCCCTAGGGATAGCTTACCCGCGCCAATGACCATTGGACGTTTGCTGGGGAAAACAGACAGAGTCTTCCTGCATACCAATGAAGATTGGATTCTGAACCTGATGCGCCCACACGGATTGGGCCTCACAGTGATTGCCAATATGGATTGGGCTTTAGGAATGGCGTGCCAACAAGGATTGGGCTTCCTGACGATTGCCAATAAGGATTGGACTTTAGGTTATCCGTGATGGGTCAGGCACGACTGACACTGGAAAACATTCTGTCTGAATTCACGATTTTTGGTTAAAAGGTCAAGGGATAATAGCATGACTTCCCGACATTCGTCTCACACTTGAATACTGGCTGAACCTGCTTGAGTAGCTCTGAGTAGCTCTGATAACATGGAGAGGAACAATTCCATCGCTTCTGATATGCCCCAGTTTGTGAGATCCCTGTGGGGATATTCCTCGAATGGAAATCTGAAAATCTGTACCCTGATGGTCTGATATAAACTGCCCCAGCACTCTGAACCTCGGAGAGATGCTTTGGATCAAATGCCCCTCAGGCAAGAAACAACTTCTGCGCTTTTCTAAGAGTGGCCTGCCCCTGTCTGCAACGACTTTGCCCCTGATTGGCTGATCTGCGAGGAAATACACTAGTTGTCCTCGAGAGATTCATCAAATCTCGACCTGACTGCTTCAGAATAACCGACTTCAGATGGCTGACATCACTAAGGATTACCTGATATAGCTTGCCCCGATTCACAGAGTATTCGAGCGTTCTGCATTCTATCCTGATCAGATTTTCCACTGTAGGAAACTTTCCTGTTGTCAAGCGCTTACTCGCAAGTAAAACAAGTTGTTCTGCATAAAAGACATATTAATGCAATGCATATGACAGTTTTGACATCCAATCTATTTACTAGAAAAGAAAAAACAGTTCATGGCATATAATGAACAAATCATTTATCAAAATATCAACATCAGTACCAACATGGTAAGAAGAACCCTTTTAGGAGTTAGTTTCGACGTAATCTTTTACCGAAGTATGCCTTCGAAACAAACCCTGCTTCAATTAGGACTTTTTCTAGTTGTAACATGGTCAGGTTCACGGTTTTGAAGGAAAGGATAAAGGCTCAACGTTTATTTTAACCCCCCCGTTCCCCTTGATGTTCTCCAATCCTACGTTTAGCTAATTCGACCTTAACGCTCGCTTCTCAAAGGTTGAAGGATAGGAGTGATAGTTCGAGAAACCATGAGTTTTTGGAGTGACAGCCACTCACTTTTCGTCTTTGCCACTTGGGGTCACACGACTTGTATTTCGTTTGAGGATTTTTCTTTTGCAATCCTTTTCATTTTTTTTTCAGTTTTTCGCTTTCCCTAATTTTTGCCTGGACTGGCTCTTTTGAGCTTCTTTTGATTATTAAGTCCAGCGGGACGCCCTCATTTTTGCCTAAGTCATTTGTTTTCAAGTTTTGACTTAGCGGGCTTTTGATTCTTTTTTCTCTTATTTTTTTTTTGAACAAGTCGTGTGACACTGGTTGTCTGACTCTTTGGGGAATAATGTGACTGTTTCACTCCTGACGCCTAACCACTGTGGTCTTTTAGGCACGACCTCTAGAGGTGTGATTGATCCTCGAACGGACACTCCTTTCTGCCATTTGGACGCTCGGTCAAATTAGCTAACACCTACCCTGCCCCGGGTTAAGATTGAGGGTTTTTCATTTTCAGAAAGAAACTCCTACTACTAGGCTCAAAGGGGTTGACCAAGGATTATCTTCCTTATATCTCCGGTGTTTGGGGATTTGAAACAATGCCTGTACATCATCAGCAAGTTTTATTTTCAAAATCATACAGTCGGAAGCTGGCGCGCCTTTAAACTTCGTCATCCTCCCCGGGTTCCGCTTAACCAAGCGTTGGACATCTGTAAAAACATTATTAGTGAACACGAATGGACTGAATCAAAACATGCATACTCATTTCATTATCAATATCAATTGAAAACAATACAAGTTTTATGAATGCAATTTGCGCCTTAACAGAAAAGAAACTACAAATGCAAAGAACTAACATGATAAGACGCAGAGTGCCAGTTGCGGGGAACCGGGCTTTTCGAACTTGATTTGCTGCTGAGCCAGCCATCTTCAGAATTGATCGTCGAAGTCCTCCTGATACTCCTCTGAACATCAGCTTTCAGTGAACTCTCCCATAACATGAGCTGATACACTCACTTGGCTGGATGAAGGAAGGTTGACACCCTGAGGCGTGATAGAGATCCTGTTGGAGTCTAGCAAAGTTTGAACTTGGCTTCGAAGCACCTTACAGTCATCTGTTGCATGCCCCTGTGCCCCAACATGGTACTCACAGCGAGCGTTGGCATCAAAACCTGGAGGATAAGGTGGTATCATTGGATCGGTCTCCTTCGGCACTATCAGCCCACTTTTGACCAAATCCAGCAACAATTGACTATACGACACCGGTAGCGGAGTAAACTGCCTTTCAGGTTTCCTTGGTCTCCGCCGGGCGTGCTGAAGCGGTTGACGACGATACGAATGTTGACTCTGGCGGGTAACAGATATCTGATAGACAGATGCAACAGGTTGCTGGCTCTGAACACTCGAAGTGTCTGGATACTGAATCTGAGGTACGGGAGATTCTGGGATGGCATCACTTTCTTTCTCCCATTCTTCTTGAGAACTGACAATTGATTCACCTTCATAAACCGAAGTATAAGGAATGTCTTGAATCTTTCCGCTCTTGATTCCACTCTCAACATGTTCTCCTACTCTTATCAAGTCCGCAAAGCTTGTCGTTTCACAACTGAACATTATGTCGTAATAACAGCCCTTCAGAGTACCCAAGAAGAGGTCAGCCATTTCACTTTCCACAAGCGGTAGTTGAACACGAGTAGCCAATTCTCTCCATCTCTACATATACGCCCTAAAGGATTCATTCTCCGCCTGAGATAATTCTTGCAAATGCACGCGACTAGGAGTCATATCCAGGTTGTAATCATACTGCTTCACGAAGGCATTCGCTAAATCCGACCATGATTTGATACTATCACTCTTCAGCTGCATGTACCAATCTAAAGATGCTCCGATCAAACTATCTTGAAAATAGTGAATCATAAGCTTGTCATTGGTAACATGTGAAGTCATTTTTCTGCAGAACATTATCAAATGTAGCTTCGGACAGCTATCCCCTTTGTATTTCTCAAAATTGGGCATCTTGAACTTCGGAGGCAACACAAGGCCTGACACCAAACACATGCTCGCAGCATTCAGGTTGAAAGTATTCTTATTTATCAATGCAGCCATCTGATCTTCCAACAGCTGAAGTCTTCTCATATACTCAACGGTCCGCGGATTCTCAGCATTAACCTGTGGAACAACTCTTGGATGGGGAACAATCCATGGAGAAAGAACAATCCTTGGAGAATTTGGCATGGAGAAAGTGAAACCTTGATACTCTGTGTCATCGAGAGAAGGTGGGCCTCTGACAGGGGTTTGCACAGGCTGAGCGACATTGTTCACCGGAGTTCTCTGAATGTTGTTCTCTCCTCTATTCTTAGTTGTTGTGGCTTCAATGAACTGACTCAGCTGGTTCTTCAACAATTCAAACTCGGCCCTAGTAACAAACTGATTATGCTCTGCTGAGTTCATGATCCTTACAGAAACTAACTCAAGTCCAATGCGAATGCCAGGAAGTCAACTGCGAGTTGGACAAAAGACGAGTATGCTCTTTGTTCCGATCGAGGATGGATATGCATGCATGAGATGCACATGAAATGCAATGCAAAATGCAAACAAACACGGGATCACAGCCCCACAAAGCTCTGAATACTGCTGCGCTGCTGACGGGATAAGTTCGCTCTGATGAGAGAAAACCAAAATACCGGGTAGGCTGAAAGTCAAGTTTCCTGCAAAAACCTTCCCACTCACGGGTATGGACCTAAACTGACACAGGTTCGGCATCCTATCCGGTCATCAGCGTCACAGACTTTCAAGAACGATGATACGATACCTAGAAGGTGTGGCATCATCATCTCTTGATGCGGTATCACTTTGCTGAATCCTAAGTGATCGGTTCCCAGAGTCGACAATCCCTAGATATGAAATCCTTTCAACGGCCCACAGGGCTGGAAATAGAAATCATCTTAAAGAATCTCGTCTGAGTGCAGATTTCATGGAAACTAGTGCATGCCTAACATACAGGTTCACCACAAATCAGCTTCTAATACTAGGTACACTCGAGCATGGGTCTGGCTTATCACTCATCAGAGCTCCCTTCCCACAACAGCGCAATAGCAACAGATAAAATAATAGTGCGGGAAATGTAAATACAGTAAAATACAACATACAACGCACAAAAATAAACACCCACAGACAAGCAAACAAGCGCTAGGATTGACTCTCGTCGGGACGTTGGATCCCTCGTTTGACTCGCATAGGGACGTTGGATCCCTAGGAAACTATCGCGTCCCCAGCTGAGTCGCCAGCTGTCGCTACTGCGAAAAACGATCCTGGCAAGACAGAAGAGTCGCCGCCTTTCATTATTTATCCCTCGGAACAGGAAAGGAAACAATCGGGAAAAACCTGACGAAAAACGTATAAGACAAGGTCATCGCAACCATTGTCTGGGTTCGGGAGTCGGTTACACAAGGGGAAGGTATTAGCACCCTTCACGTCCATCGTACTCGATGGGATCCACGCTTGCTGGTTTGTCTATGGGTGTAAAACAATCTATCTACGGCTGCTAAAGCTAAACGGGAAGAAACTGACTCGATAGAGCATCGCGCTCTATGCCTACATATTCCTTCGTGCAATGGGAAAGTCAGAGTCAACGTAGTTCGGGAAACTACGGGGGAAGGTTGCTCGCCGAGATATCGCATCTCGTGCCTATGTACTTTCACACGGCGTGAAAGATTAGAGCAAACGTAGTTCGGGCTAACTACGGCTAAACAGGGTGTTCTCGATCACACAGGGGTGAGAGAAAGGATTGACGATACTAGCGTATGCATTCTAGCAGTTAGGTGTATGATGCTCGCTCGACGGAGACTTAGGTGTTACCTGTTTGCGGTAGAACGGACGTAGTATGTCGGGTTTGAAGGTTCGGGGACCTACGGGGACTAGAACTATGGTCTGGCCTCAATTGCGCTAGGGCAAGAGAAAGGGAACATCAGTCGTCAGCGGGAAAGTCTCGATCGCACGGCAGTGAGAGAACAGAGAAGTTAGTTGTTAGTATGCTTGCTAGGATATCGCATCCTATGCCTACATATTCTCGTCTGGTACAAGAAATTAGAGCAGCTGTAGTTCAGCCAACTACAGCAAAGGGGAAAGGGGAGAAGGGAAAAAGGTAAAAGGGAGCTCGCTAGGTTTATCGCAATCCTATGCCTACGTACTCTCGTCTGGTACGTGAGATCAGAGAAAATGTAGTTCGGAGCTACAGGAAAGCAAGTCTCGATTGCACAGGGGCAAGAGCAGAGGTCTCAATCGCCTGAATGTGAGAAGAAAGGGTTTCGATCGCACGGGGGTGAAAACAAAGAGGAAGCAGGCCTAACACGCCTAAACAGGAAGGAACTCGGGACACGCATGCAAGAACCTAATACGTAGGAGCGAGTGCGTCGTATATCACCCGAGGGACATATACTAAACACCCTAAACGATCGTAGGGAGACCGCTCGATTGTCATTTCCCACATATCTAACGCCACGGCTCACAACACTCGACGGTTGCACGAAGAACTGAATAAGAAAGATGATAACGAGCAAAGCAGCTCCGCTGGCTCTCGACATGTACGCAAGCTCCATTCCAATCTTCTCCTCTTTGGATCCTTGATGAGGACGCTCGAATCAGAACCAATGTAATGCTTAGACCAACATGATTTGACTTATGCGATAAATCAAACCCTCAGAGGTAGCGTATTGATCTCCGTGTCAAAAACAAGATAGAGAAATGATATCAAAGATCATTCTCCAATTGAATCATGTCACACGGCCAGCCTGGTATAAAATCGAAGATAAAATCGGAAGAGAAATGAGAAATGAGGAGAGAAATCTAGTAACAAATGGAAATAATATGCTACTCCTAAAGAAATATAAGGAAATGCATACAGAAAATAGAATAAAATCCTATGCACAATTTTCTATAATTTGCTATAAAGAAAATAGAATGAAAAATTCTATACTAAAATCTCTAATAATATCCTAAAAACAATAGAATATAAATTCTATATGAAAATATATAGTAAAAATATGCATAATATTCTAAACTATAAAAATAAGCTAAGAAAAATATATCTAAACTATAATTCCTAAGAAGAAAAAAATAGAAAAATAAAAACTACAATTATTACAATCAATCATCCAATAAAAAAGAAATTAAAATTTAAAGGGGAGGGGTACAGCCTGAAAACTGGGGTGAAGCAGCAAAAAAAACACTAGGCCCAACCTACAATACATCCAGAAAAAAAAAACAAAAAAAAGGGGGAACAGTAGGGTGCGCTGGGAAGATGGAGGTGCAATGCAACAACTCGTCGGGCCCAGCCCAACAAAACAATTCCAACAAGGGGGTGCCCTGAGGAATATGGGAGTGTGAGTCCTAAACATGCCAATTGGGCCCAGCCCAACACTAGGAATCTACCAGTCACAAAAAAAAACCAGGGGGACGTATGGCAACACGAGGGGTACGAGCAGGAAAGCCATTGGGCTTAGGGCTCGCGAAGCCCAAACTGGTCCCCTTTCCTCTTCTTTCTTCTCACCAGCCTCATAGAAACCCTAAGCTTCTTCTTCCTTTCAGCCTCCGCCGCAGCTGATGTCCTCAACTGCTCCGTCTCAACATCCCTCACGCCAAAACCTCTCACAATCTCAATCTGCAATCTACAAACCTAAATGAACTAATAAAATTCTCCACATCAAAATACAACAAAACTCTTCTCAACTCTCAGTCTTGACGAGAATCGGAGATCTATTTTCGAAGATGGTGAAGTTTATTAAGGCGTGAATGAAGCTGATGTGGAGATCTGCGAAACACGGTGGATCAGAGACAAATCTGCAGCGAATCAGGAGCGGTGATATGTTTGATGGTGATCGTTAGACATTTTTGGTAATTTGTTGGAGATGGAGTGTTCGTTGAGGATTTCTGAAGATCTTAGGAAGTTCATTGAGGCGTTTTGTTACTGAAGATCTGGAGAGGAAGATGAACACTAATGAAGTAAACGATGGAGATCGAACATGAAGGTCCAATGGATGATCATGGAAAACTGGAAAGAAAACTGAGAGGTTGTTATGGATCTTGAAGATCCTCGCAAAGAAGATGAACACCTGGGAAATTGCTGAAGATGATGAAGATCACGAAGAACGAACATGAAGGTATGAAGATTCTTGAATAATCTGGAGATCTAGCGAAGAACACGGTGATGTTCTTGAAGAGATCTGGATCTTATGACCATGAAGAACAACGGATGTATTGCGATGAACAGCGATGGAGTTATTGGAGATTTCTTGATGAATCTTTTCTGAATATTGATGGATAAAGATGAACGGAGATATGAGCGTTCTGGAAATTGGATGAAGATTGTGTGAGTTGTTTGAATTTCCCGGTGAATGTGCAGTTTTCGGTGACGATTACCACTTACGGCGATTAGTTACGGTGGTTTCGGCGGTCTTCCGGCGGCGGTTGCATGGCCGGCGATGAGACGAGCGTAGGACAGGGATGACACACGTGGTGCCTTGCATGCAGAGAGGGAGGGACGCGTGGATGGAAGTGAGAGAGGGTGAGGTGGACGCGTGGACATGCATGCAGAGTGAAGGGTGATGTGACTAGCATGCAGGTGGGTGGAAAAATGAGGTGGATGATAGAGAACGGGAAACGTGGCTTGCTCTTATATTGACAAGTGGCAGGGAAAACGGGTTGGGCCTCCAAAATTGGGACAACTGGCCCACCGAAACTTGATTAGACTCTGATTAATACAATTAAACTCAGTTAATGGCGATCAGGACTAAAATGCTGCATCAATGACTATTAACGAAAATGGATTAAAACCAATTAAAAGCTTCTAATTAAACTAATGATGATTAAAATGATGATTAAAATGATGATTAATGCCTAATTAAAACCTAAACGAAAATTAATAGCAATCAGGGCTTAATTAAAGCTAATTAACCCAATAAAAATGAATTAAAACCCTAATTAATATCTAATAATATTCTTAAAGAAATTAACATCAAATTAAATCTAAAAATAGAATTACTCCTATTAATATCTAAAAGAATTAATATCTATAAATCCCTAAACAAATCAATTAAATCTAAAAAAGGAGAAATTAAATCTAGAAAAATTATCTATTAATTTCTAAAAAAAACCTATTAATATTTAAAATAGAATTAAATCTACTAATTTCTAAACCTATTAAAAAATAGAAAAAATCTATTAAACCTATTTAAATCTATTTAAAAAATTCTAGAAAAAGAATTATCCTATTAAAACTATTTAAAAAATCTATTTAATATCTAGAAAAAGCATTTAAATCTATTAAAATCTATTTAAAAATTCTAGAAAATAAGGGGAAAAATCTAAAAACGCAAGGAAGGCCAATTAAATCGATTAAACAAAAGGATGCGCGAACATAGCGAAATAAACGGTAAAAATCGGACACCGAAATGTCCTCAAAAACAACAGCAAGAGCTGAAAACACCGGGAAGAGCACAGATCCCACCATAAAACCTGCTTACTCGAACTGATATGAAATGCCTGAAACGCCAGGAGAGGGCTGTAATCCCGATAAAATCAATCTGGCCAAAAAAATGCCATGTACGCGGTATGTAAATGCAGAATGCAAAATGAGTCGAAACATAAGCCAAATGCGATAATTGGTTGGTCAAATTTTGGGGTGCAACACAGCCAAGTTCTAGGTTCGGGGGTCGGTTATGTAAAGGGAATGTATTAACACCCTCTATGTCTGTTGTACTCAATGGAAACCTCTTGATTTGATTCATGAGAGAAGTTAGCTACGTTTTTTTATCTTCTAAAGGGTTTTCTTAATAAGGGGAAAATGGGTGGTTTTTATACTAGGGTGCTCGCCAAAGATTGGGGCCCTTGTGCCTACGTATTCCCTTGTGCAATGGGAAAGTCAGAGCATCGTAGTTCGTGAGACTACGGGAAAAAGAGGGAATAGTGCTTGCCAAGATCATCACAATCTTGTGCATACGTATCTTACATTTAGAAGAGAATGAAGAATCAGAGCGTCCGTAGTTCGGACAACTACGGGAAAAGGTCTCTATCGCACTGGGGAGAGAGAAAGGGGAAGTTAGTTGTTAGTGTGCTTGTCAAGGATAGAGATCCTCATGCCTACGTATCCTCATTAGGGAATGAGGATCAGAGCAGTCGTAGTTCATCCTACTACGGTTAATTGGTTTGTGTTTTTAATGAACGAGTGTTTAGGTCACATTCTAACTGCTAAACATTGGCTTGTCTGCTCGCTAGGGGAGGCTGAAGCACGAGATTGTATGCGCGGGAGAAGTGACTAAACAATGTTCTCAGTAAAAGATGTGTTTAAGTCGAACAAGAGTTTAGGTCGCATTCTAAATGCTAAACATTGGCTTGTCTGCTCGCTAGGGGAGGCTGAAGCACGAGTTCATATGCACGGAAGAAGGGACTAAACAATGTTCTTTGATAAAGTTGTTTGAGTCATAGATCGCGTGGGGTGAGGAATTAGGTTTTGAGAAGTGTCAATCGCACGGGGGTGAGAACAGAGAGTTTGATTTGTTAAGTATTTTGGTTTAGAAAAGAGGATAGATTTGAATAGGTTTTAGGGTTTCAGTCGCACGGGGGCGAGAGAAATTGACGTATCAGATGTTTAGCCAGAGGTGACGATTACCTAAAGCTTAAGAAAGACTTCTCGGGCCCAAGTAATCGGGAAAGTGAGTCAAAGACTTGACTCCCTCTCTTTTTCAACCTAAGTGTGAAAGGATATGATATAGTTCGAGTGGTTACGAATGACAACTACTTGAGGCTTAAGAAAGACTCCTCGAGCCCAAGTAATCGAGAGAGTAAACCAAAGACTTAGATCTCTCTCTTTTTCATCTAAGTGTTGAAGGAAATGGATATGGTTTGAGTAAGTTAAACGGATGACAATCACTCGAGGCTTAAGAAAGACTTCTCGGGCCTAAGTGATTAGGAAAGCGAGTTAAAGACTTGACTCTCTTTCTTTTTCAACCCTAAGTATGAAAGATTTGGATACGTTTAAGGTGATTAATGAATGACGACTACTTAAGGCTTAAGAAAGACTTCTCGGGCCCAAGTAATCGGGAAAGCGAGTCAAAGACTTGACTCTCTCTCTTTTTCATCCCAAAGAGTGGTTGTGTTTGGAAGGTGTTTGAACGAACGGGAGATGATTAAAAATGTTTTAGGGGATGAGGATTACTCAAAGCTTAAGAAAGACTTCCCGGACTTCAAGTAATCGGAATGAGCCAAAGGCTTGACTGTTTCTTTTCTCATCTAATATTATGAAAGAACTTGGATATAATTAGATTGTATTAATCAGAAGACGATTACTCGAAGCTTAAGAAAGACTTCTCGAACCCAAGCATCAGAAGAGTGAGTCAAATACTTGACTCTCTCTTTTTTTCATCTAAGCGTTTAGGAAAATAGATTTGACTTCGTTTATCGTTTTAGAAGATAACTGTTCGAGCTTAAGAAAGACATCTCGGGCCCAAACAATTGAGGAGAGAAACCAAAGACTCGATTCCAACTCCCTTTTCATCTTTATCGAAATGGTGTTTAAGTATTATTAAGTGTTTTAGTTTGATTTGAGAAAAGATACTCGATGTGAATCGAGGTTTGAATTTTAGGAAATAAATGAATAAGCTATTAAATTGGGTTTTAATCGTGTATACTAGCAAAGTGGGCTAGTCTTCTAAGTGACCAACTAGAGATAATTGATCAAATAGGTCTCACTGCAAGGAATCCCATGAGTAAGCTTTAAATATTGTGTATAGTGATCAAAGGTTGATGGTGATGCTTTGAAAGCAATCAACTTACATGGGTGAAAATGGCTCGACGAATCGAGAATTATTTTTAAAAATGGTTTTAAATTATTAAAGCATAAATAAGACAAAAGCGATAAAAATTATTACATTTTGTGGGAGTTGGGGTACATTTTATTGAATGGGGATAGAATATAATGAAACAGATAAATCAAACCTACCCGAATGAGTGTGTGTTGTAGCGCGGCAAAAATCATCTAAAGCGTAAGAACTTTTAGTGGCATAATGGTCGTAGAATTGTCGAAATCATGAACGTTGAGTCTGACTTTATCTCAACCAAACAACATGACCATAACACAATATTATTTCACATTCAAGAAAGTAATATAATACTTTTGAAAACAAAAGACTCAAATAGTCTTTATAATGACGTTGTAACTCGCTTATTTGGATGGTCAACCCATATTCAAAGAAATCATCAACATATTATATACATAGCAAAACCCAACCATTGACATAATATTTCATTCTGAATGCATTAATAAAAACAAGTCTTTGGAATAAACAATATTATCCTTTTTTTTAAAAGTCAAAAAGTGATAATTCTTTAAAAAAAAAAAACTATTATGTTAGAATAAACAATATTATCTTTTTTATAAAAAAAAGGTCACAAAGTGATCATTCTTAAAAAAAAACTATTATGCATAATGGATCCAGAATACTGTTAGCAATTCACTTCACACAAATAGAAAGAAAAGAAAAACCCAAATATTAACCTAAAACGCTAACAACTCACATAGCTAAAGCGACACTAAACAAATCAAAACGGCAAGAACAGAGGAACCATCATCATCAACCAATAACCCGATTAGAGTATAGACGACGCCCAATCTCAAACGAAATATGTGAGGGCAAATCCTCATATACCATACATATGTGTGATTTGATGATGTCAAAACGCAATCACATGGAAGAATCGGTTTTTGGCACTATTACCACAAGGCAAATGCATATCACATCTCTTATGTCTCTCTTGTGTGCATGTCATGTAAATCTAACTAGCTATATTAAGTCCAACATATTTGGTAGATCATAGGTTGTGTCTAGAAGTGTCGAAATCACAAAAAAAAATTTTTTTTGCAAAATAACAGGGTTTGAGTCGACAACTCCAGGGGTTCCGGTCGACTCATAGAAGGTGTCTAGAAAGTGAATTTTCTACTGGTTGGCGCTCGCCGACCTGTGGTCAACGCATAGCCTGTAACCTTGACAAATATGTGTTGTCTGGGGAGTTCCGGTCGACTGCTGCTCTGTATTGGTCGACCGTTGGCTTCTTGTTCTGCATTTTTCAGTCTTTCCACTTATTTCGAAAAGTGGTTATGTCTGTTACTTTTAGGCATACTATAAATAGATTTTTGCTCATTTTTATTAACAACAATTGAAACATTTGAGTCAATTGAATAAACAAGAAAGGTGAAATAGGTTCCATTAGTTCTCATCATCTTCATCTTCAACATTTCATAACACAACAATTACACACAACAATTCTTGTTGTGCATTGTAGTTTGTTTGAAGTGATAACGTCCGAAGCCGTTGATTGGCAATCCGTTCGGGTTGAGTTTTTTGGAAGGTTTTTCTTGAATAAAACCTTGAGGGTTTTGTCCTCCAAGATTGTCTAATTTTGGGGGTTTTTAGTACGAATCTTCTCAACAAACATTCAGCTGAGCGAAGGTGATTGAGGAGCGGTGGGTTCCGTCAATCTAGTAGCGGTAATCGGTGAATTGGTAAGGAGAGGTTCAGGTTCGATTAGTTTGTATTTGAGATCAGTCGGGCTGGGGTTTGAAGAACGCAAGGTTGTTCAACAAAGGGGCTGTAATCGGAGGTCTATCCATAACAATCGAAGGACTTGATTCAACTCGAATCAAGGAACAAGAAGAGAGAGCATCTTCAACAACAAGAGAGTTTGTTTATATATTTGCTTGTCTATTCTTGTATAAACGTTTCAACTACAATAGGTGATATCTATAGTATATAAGCTCGATTCTATTGTTAGAATTGAGGGAAGACGTACCCCGAAGCGAGGACGGGGGGGGGGGGGGGGGGGGGGGGGAACTGCCTCAACAAATCTTTGTGCCTTTTATTTTCTGCACTTTCATTTTTGCTTAATAATTGAGTAATTTTAGTATAAACAATTCTATCAAATTTAGTATTGGTTTGAGTAAGTGCTGAAAATTGTTTTTGACTCTAGTACAATATTTTACTGTACAAAGAAGCTAAAGCTACTTACTCAAGGCAAAACTCACTTGGAGTGCTCCGCACGCCAAATGTTTGATAAATTGTCTAAACCAAAATTCTCTTGTGCTGTCCATATAATTTGTTGGCATTTTGAAGCATTGGAACTAGTCATACCAATTAGTGATATTAATCAATTGATAGTGTGACTACTGTGGTGATTCTCTTTGCTCATTATCATATCCATAGGGTAGACGCATATTCGGTCTTCTAATAACGGTTCGTTATAGACGGTAATTTTTCCACGGCCGCTTCCGCATATCAAATATTTTTAAAACCAATTTTTTATTGGTAGCGCTGACTGATTTTTTAAATTGGGATCTATTCAACCCCCCCCCTTCTAGATCCGTGCCATCGTCTAACAAATGGTATCGGGAGTACTGGTTCACTCCATGCTTCAAGTATAACTTTGTAGAAAATGGCTAACGAACCTAAAGGGGCTTATAATAGAGCTCCTGTTTTTAATGGAGAAAATTACAGTTTTTGGAAGGACTGTATGCGGGTGCACATTAGTTCCATAGATAGAAAAGTTTGGAATGTTATTCTCAATGGTCCAATAGAAATAACTATAACCAATGTGAATAATGAGATTGTGCCTAAGTCCGAAGCACAATGGACTGATGATGATGAAAAGAAATATAATTAAGATTGGAAAGCCAAAAATATTTTGATCTCTTCATTAGGAGTTGATGAATATTATAGGGTTTCTCATTGTTTAACAGCAAAAGCTATGTGGGACTCATTGCAAGTTGCCCATGAGGGAACCAATGATGTCAAGCTAGCGAGAACCAACATGTTAACATAAGAGTTTGATCTCTTTTACATGGAGCAAGGGGAAACCATTGCGGATATGCAAAAGAGATTCATTCATCTCATCAATAGATTGCATTCACTAGGTAGGCCAGTGGCCAATGATGTTGCTACTAACAAAATTTTGAGATGTCTTAACAGGGAATGGCAGCCGAAGGTAACCGCCATCAAAGAAGCTAACGACCTTACAACTTTGGATCTAACAACATTGTTTGGAAAGCTACAAGAGCATGAACAAGTGCTTCTAAGCCAAATTCAATGTATGCGGTATGCAGATGCAAAATGAAATGAGTTGAAACATAAGCCAAATGCAAGAATTGGTTGGTCAAATTTTGGGGTGCAACAGCTGCCCCTATTCAAACGGCTTGGACCTGAAGGGTTGAAGAGCGAACGACTTTCAAACATTCAAAGGTAGAAGACGGATGAATACCAAAGAACCCGGAAATTTGCCAACCTGCAGAAATAAACTGCAAAAACTGCTTGGGGAACAAATATCCAGAAAACTGAATCCAGTTGTCACGGCAACAACTGACCAATCATTTGACAAAGAACCTGACTTTACCATCAACCAACCGTATGACTCCACAGGCGTTGAATCAACACACTGAATCAATAACAAACGTACGCTACAAAAAGCAGGCATTGAGCCATAGGACCATATCAAAATACTATCCTTGACCATCCATTTCCTGAGAAACGAGCATCACACTAAATAAAAGTGCGAACCAGGCATTCCTTGATCTTCCATTTCTGCATAAACGGGCAAGCACTACGTAAAAGTGTGAATCGTCAGTATCTTTGACCTTCCATTTCCATAGAAACGGGCATACGCTAAATAAAAGCGCGAACTGTCAATATCTCTGACCTTCCATTTCCGCAGAAACGGGCATACACTAAATAAAAGTGCGAACTGTCAATATCTCTGACCTTCCATTTTCGCAGAAACGGGCATACACTAAATAAAAGTGCGAACTATCAATATCTCTGACCTTCCATTTCCGCAGAAATGGCATACACTAAATAAAAGTGCGAACTGTCAATATCTCTGACCTTCCGTTTCCGCAGAAACGGGCATACACTTAATAAAAGTGTGAACTGTCAATATCTCTGACCTTCCATTTCCGCAGAAACGGGCATACACTTAATAAAAGTGCGAACTGTCAATATCTCTGACCTTCCATTTCCGTAGAAACGGGCATACGCTAAATAAAAGCGCGAACCGTCAATATCTCTAACCTTCCATTTTCGCAAAAACGAGCATACGCTAAATAAAAGCGCGGACTTGACATCTTTTTCCGAAGGAACAGGTGAAGCACTAAATAAAAGTGCTAATCTGGCCTCCGAAGACTTGAAAGAACAACTCCACGGGACCAACTCCGTCCACACGGGTAACCACACCGTCAACACGGGTAAAAATCTCCGTCAACATGGGTAAAAATCTCTGTCAACACGGGTAAAAATCTTCGTCAACACGGGTAAAAATATCCGTCAACACGGGTAAAAATCTCCGTCAACACTGGTAACAATCTTCGTCAACACGGGTAACAATCTCTGTCAACACGGGTAAAAATCTCCGTCAACACGGGTAAAAATCTACGGCAACACAGAAGAGTCACCACATTTCATTATTTATCCCACAGAAAGGGAAAGGAAATAATCAGAAAAACCTGACAAAAAGGTATAAGACAAGGTCATCGCAACCATGTTTGGATTCGGGAGTCAGTTATGCAAGGGGAAGGTATTATCACCCCTCACGTTCATCGTACTCGATGGGATCCATGCTTGTTGTGTTTATCTGACGAGTTGGTTTACTATCTACCTATCAAGGCTGGTCTGAAAAGGAAAGAAAGTGACTCGGCAGAACACAATAGTTCTATGCCTACGTATTCCCGTCTGGAACGAGAAATCAGAGTCCACGTAGTTCGTCTAACTACGGCTAAAAGGGGGGAAGGTTGCTCGCCAAGATATCGCATCTCGTGCCTACGTACTTTCACACGGCGTGAAAGATCAGAGCAAACATAGTTTGGGACACTAAGAGACACATGTTTGTCTTTTTTTATCCGAGTAGGGTTAATAGACAGTTCCAGCAGTTGGTGTATGCAGCTCGCTCGACTGAGACTTAGGCGTTTACCGTTTGCGGTAGAACCGAGAGTTAACAAAACTCTTCTTATGAAAATGGTTTCCAAGGATCAAAGGTCCAAGAGGATAAAAAGATGTTTGATCTTTGTTTTCTGTCTTTTAGAAGAAGTATCTTTTATGGATGTTTGCAACTGATATCGCACTAGAGACTATGACCTGAGAGTGAATGTGTCGCATGTCACCCAAAGGGTGCCATACTAAACATCCAAGCTGTTGAAAAGAAACTCTCCAACAACCCTTTCTCAAGTATCTTAAGGCTCGTAGCGTACGACATAAATTAACCTTTATTACTGTTTTAAGAGTCTTTGAAGATGAGAAGAGAAAGAACACACTAAAGGGGAACTGATCCAATCCTAAAGTTGTCATGCAAAGTTGATCCTATGATTGAGGTTAGGAGGAAGCTACCTAATGTTATCATGCATGGTTATAACCCTAATGTCTGTCATAACTTCTCTTGAACAAGAGAAGTCATAGTTCCTAGGGAAACATGGCAAAGGAAAGCAACAACAACAGAAATAAACTGTAAGAAATAACTGTAAGTAAAATGCATGCAATGCAACAATACAAGCAAAAGGAGCCAAACTCAACTTCTAGAGCAAACAAAGCCAGATGCAACACACAACACAGGTAAGGGAGACTACACTCAACCTTAAGCCAGCAAGCAAAGCCAAACAATAACAGTCAAGCAGAGGGAGACAGGCTCAACCTCTAATGCAGACAAGCAAAGGGAGAAACTCAACCTTTAGGATGCTCTTAGGCTTAGAATCATCTACATGAGGCCTAGTCTAATGCAACACATCAATCAATCAGTCACACAAACACAACAAAGCAATCAGAAAACACAGCAAACAAAACAGCAGACAAGCAGCTCAACAGCAAAGCAGACTTCTAGCAGCAAAACAATCTAACAGTCTGTAGTCAACTTCAAGTTTAAGTTATCTTCAAGAGAAGGAAATGAAAGCTCCATCTTCAAGCTTCAACAAGCTCCAACAAAAGAGAAAAGAGTTAACATCAAGATTATTGCATGATGATGGGAAGCATGATGGAAACCAAGGGAATCCATCATGGCACTCAACCATACATCTGAGATAGGCATCCTCAAAGGTTCTACCTCTTGTGATATGCCACACATCCTTCCAAAGGAGGGATGAGGCTTCCACATAGGGACCTTGTATCATAGGATGGGATGGAAAGCAATAAAGGCAATTCATGTTTATTTGAAGAAAGAGAAATCAAAACTAAAGCTCTTCCTAAACCCTAATTGATTAAGCTACAAGAAAGCTACTAAAAGGAGGGCTAAACACCAAAACCAAGCACCACAATCAAGAAAACAGAAGCCTCTATATGTCTAAAGCACTATCCAAAAGGAATGGAGAATTTATCTTATGCTATGGGCCACCATTGAGGTCATTCTAAAGGAGAAGTCATGTTAGAAGCATACTAAGACTAGCCTAAGTTTTAAATCTATTTAAAATACCAAAACTACTTCTAAAATCCTATAAA
Source organism: Lathyrus sativus (assembly GCA_963859935.3). Classification (NCBI taxonomy): domain Eukaryota; kingdom Viridiplantae; phylum Streptophyta; class Magnoliopsida; order Fabales; family Fabaceae; genus Lathyrus; species Lathyrus sativus. Next base: position 420,845,430 of record OZ012740.1, read on the forward strand.
CGTTTCTAAGGGAACCTACATGTGTTAGGTATCTATAATAGAAAGGCCAAGGACTAAAATTAAGGGGAAAGCCACCAAAGAATTCCTAAATCACCAAGTGTCAAGTGGGAACCCTAAAATGGAAGGTCATGGGAACCTAATTCAAAACTAGTCCCAAAGTTATCTAAAAATTATGAAATAATTCCTAAGGGATCATGCATCTCTACACTAACAGCCACCCAAAAATCTCACTTAAATTCTGTACCAAACAACCAAACAAAAATCAGCAAAAAAATGAGGAAATATGCCAAATTTAAAGAATTAAAGAAAATGAAAAAAATCATATTAAATTGAAAATTGCATGAAAATAAAATATAAAAGCACCAGAAAATCAGAAATAAAATCTAGATCATGCACATATTTTTATTGTATTTTTCTGATCAAGATTGAAATTATTATGAATTAAAAATGAAAAAAACAATTAAAATATATCCAAAAATCAATTAAAGAAAATAAAATGCCAGAATTAATGAGAAGCGCTAGATCTAGAGACTTTGTCAAACAACCCAAGGGCTATCCACGCGCCAGCGTATTAATGAAGCTGTGCGATTTGGGGAGTCAAAGTCCAAGTCTGAGAGCAAACCACGTGCGTTGGATTGGATTACTGAGTCTTCATTTTCCATTGATCCTCGTTTGAATCTCAGATGGGGAGGGAAATACTCAGCCGACCCAGACGGTAGTCCGGTGGCCGCGCCACCGTCTTCTCCGGTGAGCTACCAGTTACAGGTCGTCAAAACAAACCAAACCTTATACCATTCTTCTTATTTTTTTTCTCCTGAATTCAAATATGGCATCAGTTTCCTCTAATTCTCCCTAGATTTCCAAACCCGATCAAGAATCCAAAATATGTCAAATCATGGATCATCACCAAACCTCAAAATTAAGCCACAGATCTTCTCCTCATTCATCATAGATCATCCTAAACTATCTAAGTCAAGCTAACACCTCAAGATCAGAGAGATTCGCATCCAAACAGAAAGTTGCTCACACCTTGAATCATCATCAAACTCTACAATTCATATCCTAAAACGTTCCAGGCATCTTCCTAAATCTTAACCACATATCAAATCAAGCTAGATCATCCTAGAATCATTGCAATTTTGAAATGTGCATACCTGGTTTGTAGCTTGAAATTGAAGCACTTGCAATGTGATTCCTGCTTCCAGATGATGCAGAATCGTTCCTTGATGAAGGATAAAGCTATTAGACACCTTGATTTGCTCTGAAAAGCTCTGGAATCGGAAACACGATTTTCAGTTTTGCTCTTGAAACTCTCACTGCAATCTCTGGCTCCAACTCCAAATGATCACCAACCTTGATCCTAACTTCTTTATGAACTTATATAGAGCAGATTTGGATGATTTGGAGGCCCATGGAAAGCCCAAACAGAGATACCCAAAAATCAATTTTAGCTTGAAAGTTCAATCATGGTGTACACGAATCTGAGTCAATTCCTTCTCCAAGAAGTCTCATTTGCCTTGCTTGTGGACTATGGAGAGTGTAGGGATCAAATTGAGTCCTTGTTTGCACCATATGACCAACCTTTGATGTGTTACTTATTCATGAAGTAACAAAGTGAAATGTCATGAAATATGCCCCAAATTGACTTTCTAATATTTCCATTGTGTTCAAAATGATGTTTCTGATCAAAATGAGTACTCATTTGCATTTGTTTGAACACATATGAATTAATTTGGATTTTTCAACTTAAATGCCTTTAAAAATGCCCTTTACCAAGTTCCTTCAAACCAAATCTTGCTCTAGACCAAATCAATGCCTCATGGATATATGGTTGACCTTAAAATACCATTTTGAGCAAGTTTTGTGTTGGACAAAACTTCATTTGATGTGTGCAAGATAGAGAAAATGACCTATAATGCCAAATGACCTATAATCTCACTTTCCCAAAATACCCCTGACTTGTAAACCTCATAACTTGAGTTCTATAAATAAGATGGAAGACTTCTAGTACAATTTGGAAATCTATGATCAAGACCTACAACTTTATTTTTGGCCAAAAGTTTAGGAGAAACACCCTTCTAGGTCAAAAGTTCCTTGGAAGTTGGTTGACTTTTGCAGACAAATTTCACATTCATCTAATGACCTGTAACTTTCCTGGATCATAACTTGAGTTCTATAAATCCCATGGAGGACTTCTAGTACTCAAATTAAATCTAAGAGCATGCTCTACAAGTTTCATGTTGGCCAAAAATTGAGCTGAAACTTGTATCTTGAGATAAGTGGTCTTGAAGTTAGGCACTAAATAGGGGATTTTACCCTGAGAACCCTAGTTTAGCAACTCCTCACACTTTGAATTCTTCTTGGATTGATCTTGGAATATCACCTCAGGTATCTCAACACAACCTTCCATGATCACAAAGACTTAGAAATGAGTCTTAATCTCCTTCAATTGCACAGTTAACTCAAGGTTACTCAGATGAAAACCCTAATTGCAACACCCTCAACTGTGGCTCTTCACACTTAGCATAATGACTTAACTGAGCTCTCTCATGACCCTCAAGGAACTCCATGAGCTCTATCCACATACCCTACCCATGCACAAGGCCTCACAACCCACTGATGGTCTTCAATTGGTCCTCAGGTTAGGAGATGAACCCTATACAAGCAACCAAACTTCTCAAGAACACAACCCACTTCCTGATGACCTTGGTGACCTCTCAAGCTTGAATAAGATCTCTAGATAGGCTCCTCTTGATGTAAACCACACTTGATCCCCTACTAAATGAGTAATGCTATGCTATGAAAATGCTAGACCAATGATATGCTAATACAATGAAACATAAACCAAGTAAGAAAAAGGTTAGGCAAATTTTGGGGTGCAACAGCTGCCCCTATTCAAGCGACTTGAACCTGACTGGATGAGAAGCGAACGACTTTTAGCCAATCGAGGTAGAAGACGGTTGAATACCGAAGAACCCGGAAATTTGCCAACCAAAGAAATAAACTGCACAAACTGCTTGGGGAAAATATCCAGAAAATTGAATCTGGTTGTCACGGCAACAACTGATCAATCATCTGCAGAACCTGATTCCAACGTCAACAACCTGTGTGACACCACTGGCGTTGAATCAGCAATCAATCTTCAAATATACGCTACAATAAGCGAACACTGAGCCACAGGACCGCATCCGAATACCATCCTTGACTTTCTATCTCCGAAGGGATGGGCAAGCACTACGTAAAGCGCGAGTTGTCAATGTACTATCATTGACCTCCCATTTCCGCAGAAACGGGCGAAGCACTAAATAAAAGTGCTAATCTGACATCCAAAGACTTGAACGACCAACTCTATGGGGAACATTTCTGACACTACCGGTATTTGCACTACGTAAAGCGCGAACTTGGGTAACAACTCCGTCAACACGGGTAACAACTCCGTCAACACGGGTAACATCTCTGTCAACACGAGTAACATCTCTGTCAACACGGGTAACATCTCCGTCAACACGGGTAACAACTCCGTCAACACGGGTAACATCTTCGTCAACACGGGTAACATCTTCGTCAACACGGGTAACAACTCCGTCAACACGGGTAACAATCTTCGTCAACACGGGTAACAATCTCCGTTAATACGGGTAACAATCTCCAAAGGTTTAATCCACGAGATCTTCTAACGCTGACGTAACAGCAATCTGAGGAAAACTCTACTGGGGAAATTCTGACGTCAACTGCCAGACACTTACTTTGACAACAAGTAACGACTTCAAAGGTCTAATCTCTAAAATCTTTTAACGGTGACGTAACAGCAATCTGAGGAAAACTTCGCTGGGGAAGAAGAGAAACTTAACCAAGCAACTCTGATGAGGGAACACATGACAGGACGAACGTTATCGTCGCATATCTCATGCCAAAAATTTGAATATTCGAAAACCATCCTGAACAAGAATTCCAATTACCTGCAGGGAAAAAACACCTGAAAACAAAGAGGTAACCGACTTGGCTTATGTTTCAAAATGCATATGTTTGAAAATGGCGTAATGCTCCATATGAAATGGAAATGCTACGCGTTTGGGTAGATGCTATGCACGATGCAAATGCAAAGAGGCGTTCCCGCAAAATAAATGTCGGAGGAACAAAACCAAACTTCCGTTGGGGGAAGAAACAATCTTGTTGGGGATATCCCAAAATATTCGCAGTTACGAACTCTGCAGAGGATGAACAACCTATTGGAGGAAAGACAACCTGCTGGAGAACAGAAAGACCCACCCTACGCGGGGATGATCCTTTCAAACCAATGACAACCTGGTTATACTCTGTTAGGACTTCACTGGGGGTTAAATGTGCACACAACCAACTGTTGGGAATGCACATCACTGCATGACCGCTGACTAGCTCGCATCTAACTCTTCTAGGGATAAAAATGTGACTTCCATCTGCTGGGGAGGAATAAGATCACCTAGAGCCTGCTCCTACATTAAGGGACTCTGGCTGGGGAAACACGATCCCTTGGCTATTTGCTTCGAAGGTAATGACCCTACAAAACCTGAACGAAACAAGACAATTCTACACAAAAGGAACTATCTTGGTCAATATTCGTGACAATTGTTTAGTTAATTCAAAGTTTTAACAATTATTGGCCGAGGCCTGCAAGTTTATGCACGTGCAAGTTTATCAAAAACATCGGCGTTTTCAACAAACAAAACAGTAAAAGTTAAAACAAATAAACATCAAGTACTTAATAGTATGTGTTTATTGATAACGGGCCTGTAAATAGGCAAAGTTTTTACAATGGATGCAACTCCTGAAAAGAGGAAGCTACAAAAACAAATACAGATATGTACAGAGGTACAAAGAAATTTGTATACATGTCGGCAACGTGGTACAGACAAACACCATGAGCTGATCCCCCTATGACTCGCCTGACTCCGCCACTTTCCCGATACTCCGTCCTCGGAAGAGATTGACTTGGATAATCGACCCTCAGGTACTCCCAAACCACTAATAATGCAGTATCAAACTCGGACCGCAGTCATTTGCTTTTTCAATCCCTAACTTTTGCTTGAATCACCCTTTCGGGTTTTCAATTCACCGGGATACCCTTTTTTGCCGAAGTTGCCTTTTCAGGTTTTCGACTTCGCGGGTGTACTTATTTTCAATTTATATCCCTAACTTTTGCCTGAACCTTTTTCTTCTTTTTCTCTTGGTTCGCCAGGATGCCCCCTTTTTGCCTGGACTTTCTTTTTTCTGTCCAGCTGGTCTCTTTAAGCAAAGTATTTTTTAACTGCATCCGAGTTCACAGGGGATGTAAAATCCTCGCCATCCATGGTGGACAACAATAAGGCTCCTCCAGAGAAGACCTTTCGAACGATATATGGACGTTCATAGTTGGGAGTCCATTTGCCCCTGTGATCTGATTGTGGTGGGAGAATCTTCTTTAGCACAAGATCGCCCGTCTGAAAGCTTCGAAGGCGCACCTTCTTGTCGTAAGCTTTCTTCATCCGGCTTTGGTATAAGCGACCATATGCGATAGATGTAAGTCTCTTCTCATCCATCAAACTGAGCTGATTCAGTCTATTCCTTATCCACTCTGCCTCATCGAGTTGGACATCGAGCAAAACTCTCAAGGAAGGAATCTCAACTTCCAATGGTAGGACAACTTCCTTACCATACACTAGTGAGAAAGGTGTTTCCCCGGTTGATGTGCATACCGTTGTACGATAACTGTGCAATGCGAAGGGCAACATCTCGTGCCAGTCTTTGTATGTTATAACCATCTTCTGAACTATCTTCTTGATGTTCTTATTGGCTGCTTCGACAGCGCCATTCATCTTGGGCCGATAGGGAGATGAGTTGTGATGCTCAATCTTGAAATTCTGGCACAATTCCTTCATCATCTTGTTATTCAAGTTCGAACCATTGTCAGTAATGATTCTTTCGAGGATGCCGTATCTGCAGATGATGTCCTTTTTGATAAATCGGGCTACTACTTGCTTGGTAACAATGGCGTAAGACGCTACTTCGACCCATTTGGTGAAGTAATCGATAGCTACCAAGATGAACCGGTGTCCGTTGGATGCGGTGGGCTCGATCTTGCCAATCATATCAATGCCCCACATGGGGAAAGGCCACGGGGACGCCATAACGTTCAGAGGGCTCGGCGGCACGTGAATCTTGTCAACATAAATCTGGCATTTATGGCATTTCTTAGCTAACTTAAAACAGTCTCTTTCCATTGTTAGCCAATAATACCCTGCTCGCAATAACTTTCGAGACATAGCATGTCCACCGGCATGCGTGCCAAAGGTACCCTCGTGAACCTCCTCCAAAAGCAGGTTAGCTTCTTTCTCATCCACACATCGCAATAGCACCAAATCGTGGTTTCTCCTGTACAGAACAACATCTGGATTCAAGTAGAAATTGCCAGCCAATCTCTTAAGAGTCTTCTTATCGCGGCTAGATGCCCCAGTCGGATACTCTTGGTTCTTTAGGAAAGTCTGGATATCAAAATACCACGGCTTGCCATCGGAAGCTTCCTCAATGGCGAATATGAAAGCGGGCCTATCAAGGTAAGAGATGACTATTCTTGGAGCATCGTTCCAAAAATTCACTTTATACATCGAAGACAATGTCGCAAGAGTGTCGGCCATCTGATTTTCTGCCCGTGGCACATGGTGAAACTCTACTCTGTCAAAGAAAGGCAACAACCTCCTTGCATAATTCATGTACGGTATCAGATTAGGTTTGCCGAGTCTCCCATTCTCCCTTGATCTGGTTCACGACTAACGCGGAGTCTCCATACACATCAAGATTTTTAATCCTCAAATCAATAGCCTCCTCGAGACCCATATACACGCCTCATACTCAACCTCATTATTGGTAACTGGAAATGTCAATATGGCAGTGAACGGGATGTGCGTCCCATGGGGAGTAGTAATGATTGCCCCAATTCCACTTCCATATGAATTAACAACACCGTAAAAAATCAATTGCCATTGGGAACGTCGTTCCGAACCTTCACCATGCAACGACTCCTCGTAGTCTTTCATCTTTAGGTACATGATATCCTCGTCTGGAAAATCAAACTTCATTGGCTGGTAATCCTCGATTGGCTGCTCGGCCAGGTACTCTGACAGCATGCTACCTTTGATAGCCTTTTGCGAAACATACTGTATATCCTACTCTGTCAGTACCATCTTCCATCGAGCGATCCTTCCTGAAAGCGCCTGCTTTTCAAAGACGTATTTGATCGGATCCATCTTCGAAATTAGCATGGTTGTATGATTTAGCATGTATTGTCTCAGACGTTTGGCGGCCCAAGCAAGTGCACAACACGTCTTTTCGAGCATTGAGTAACGGGACTCACAATCTGTGAACTTTTTACTCAGGTAATAGATCGCATGCTCTTTTCGTCCAGTCTCGTCATGTTGACCGAGAACACAGCCCATGCTGTTCTCAAGAACCGTCAAGTACATGATCAGCGGTCTTCCGGCTACTAGGGGTATCAATATCGGAGGTTCCTGCAAGTATTCTTTTATTCTTTCAAACGCCTTTTGACAATTTTCGTCCCAGACAATCGCCTGATCCTTTTACAACAATTTAAACATTGGCTCACACGTGGCTGTAAGGTGAGATATGAACCGGGAAATGTAGTTCAACCTCCCCAAAAAGCCATGAACCTCTTTCTCTGTTCTTGGCACTGGCATTTCTTGTATCGCTTTTATTTTTGCAGGATCAACCGTGATTCCTCTTTCACTAACAATGAACCCCAATAGCTTTCCAGATCTCACCCCGAAGGTGCACTTATTAGGATTCAGCCTCAGCCTGAATTTCCTAAGCCTCTCAAACAATTTCAGAAGATTCACCAGATGCTCTTCCTCTGTCTGGGATTTGGCAATCATATTGTCAATATAGACCTCGATCTCTTTATGCATCATGTCATGAAAGAGCGTCGTCATAGCACGCTGATATGTTGCCCCTGCGTTCTTCAAACCAAAGGGAATCACTTTGTGGCAGAACGTTCCCCACGAGGTAATGAAAGTTGTTTTCTCCATATCCTCCGGCGCCATTTTAATCTGATTATAGCCCGGAAAGCCGTCCATGAAGGAAAACACAGAGAATTGAGCAGTATTGTCGACCAATACGTCAATATGAGGAAGCGGGAAGTCATCCTTAGGGCTCGCCTTGTTCAGATCCCGATAGTCAACGCACATCCGTACCTTACCATCCTTCTTTGGTACAGGCACTATATTGGCGACCCAAGGAGGGTAAGTTGTAACAGCTAGGAAACCAGCGTCCCACTGTTTCTATACTTCCTCTTTAATCTTTACGGCCATATCTGGTCTCGTTCTTCTGAGTTTCTGCTTAACCAGCGGACATTCTTCATGCAATGGCAAGCGGTGGACCACAATATCAGTGTCTAGCCCAGGCATATCATCATAAGACCAAGCAAAGATGTCACTATACTCTCGAAGCATCTCGACAAGTCTTTGCTTGATATCTCTTTGCAGCGCAACCCCTATCCGGACATTCCTAACAACTTCTTCTGAATCCAAATTAACGACCTCAATTTCCTCCTGATGAGGCAGAATGATTTTCTCTTCTTGTTTCAAAAGTCGAGTCAGCTCTTCTGGTAAGTCGTCGTCCTCAACAATCTCTTCCTTGGCTTGAAATATCAGGTGCTCAAAGTCGAAGCGAGTCATAGGAAGTTCTTAATCGGTGTCATTTGAAATATGGATCCTGCAAGAGAAAGGGTTAAATGCTTCAAATGATATGCAAACGAAGCATACAACCACATTGCCATTTTATTGTAAAATAAAAAGTAGAAAAACAGGGATCACAAAATTTGCATGAGGAAAACGCCTTTATTTGATGATTAAAGCAAAGCATACACATAAACAAGTAGGCCCTGAAATAAAATCACTATGCTCCGGGTAGGACATAGGATTGTACAATAATCGAAAAAAACAAGGCATTACTGTTTCGTCGTCACTTGAATAAAGTCCTGAATAGACCAGTTGCATAGGCTTTGTCCTGGCACGCTAGGCTTGATCCATGAATCCAGGTCACAGTCGCTATCTCCATCTTCACTGTCAGACACAGCATTAATCGTTTCAAAACTGACTCCTCCTGGAGTAAACACAATCGGCCCCTTGAACTTTGGCGCGCTCTGTGATGAAGATGATGACGACGGGTGATACCCTAAGCCAAACTTGTTCTGCTTAACAGGAATCTCCAGAACTTGACCCCAACCTTTAGTTTCCCCGGCCTGAACTACCGCTTGGGCTTCTCTGTATGAAGACATAGCCACCTCTGGCCCATTGCTTATGACAGGAGACTTGTCCCTGATCTGCACTCCCTCAAAAGCTTGGCATAATGTCTCATGGATCTCACCATCCACTTCGACATATTTGAATGATGACAGGTGACTTACCAGGATATCTTCCTCCTCACACACGGTGACAATGCTACCACCGACCATATATTTAAGCTTTTGGTGCAACGTGGACGTTACAGCCCCTACCGCGTGAATCCAAGGTCGTCCGAGCAAACAGCTGTAAGCTGGCTATATGTCCATAATGTAAAACACCGTGTCAAAGAACTCCGGACCAACTTGGACGGGTAAAGTCAATTCTCCAAACACGGACCTTCTAGTCCCGTCAAAAGCTCTCACTACCAAGTCGCTTGGCGTGCACATTATGCCTCGGGTATCCAGCTTCAATAGTGCCTTCTTGGGAAAAACATTTAGGGACGAACCAGTGTCAACAAGGACATGAGACATAATTGTGCCCCTACACTCAACTGAAATATGCAACGCACTATTGTGGTTGCGGCCCCTAGGTGTTAAATCAAAATCTGTAAAGCCAAGGCCATGCCCCGCATTCACGTGCGCAATCACTCCCTCAAGCTGATTAACGGATATCTCCTGGGGTACATAGGCAGCGTCAAGAGCTTTCAGCAAAGCGTTCCGATGAGCTTCGAAGCAAAGCAGCAATGACAAAATCGAGATTTTGGAAGGCGTCTGCTGTAGATGATCAAAAATTTTATAATCACTCTTCCGAATTAATCTCATAAATTCTTCCACATCTTTGGTCAATATCTCTTTTTCCTTCTCTTGAGAAGGTCCTTCTTCATTGACTTTACCCTTCCCCTTGGTAATTCTCTCAGCTTCTACTTCTGGTGACGCAAAAATTCTACCGCTGCGGGTTATGCCCCCTGCCCCCACAAGGTTATCAACTGACCCAACCAGCGGGCTTTCCAGGTTAATCTTTTCTCCATTGCAGTAAACTTCCGCCCCATAGTTCCAAGGGATGGCTTTAGTGCTTTCATATGGAATGGGTCTAGCTTTGGTTATGGTGATAGTCGGCCGCTTGGGAGGCACCGATATCGTGACAGTCTTAAACGGGATCGTAACCATTGCAACTTCGCCCTACTTTTCAGCTATTGCCCCAACAGGCTTCTCTTCAGCAGTCCGATCGAATTACAGCGTTCCTTCATCAATTAGACCTTGAATACCTCTTCTTAAACTATCACAACCCTCAGGCTGGGCCAAGCAGTCAACACAATCTGTATCACAACTAGGGAACACTCCCCCTTTCAGCAATCTGCTCTTTACACAAGCCAGAGGTGTCTTCAATTCATCCACATTCATAACCAAATTCAGACTGGTATCTTCCAAGATTGCACCCAGCTGTGCAGATACGTGAGACGGCATCGGATTTTTCTCAATGTTGGGTGCCTCATTACCAAAGATTATGGCCTTGCTATCTATCAAATCCTGCACCTTGTGCTTTAATGCATGACAATTCTCTATGCTATGACCGGGTGCCCCGGAATGGAATTCACAATGTGCATTGGCATCATAACCAAAAGGAGGCGTGCCCTTCGGCGGAGCTAGCGTCATTTTCTCAACAAGCTGCAATTGTAACAAAGTTGGAAGAAGCTGAGCATACGGTAGTAGAGGCACATCAAATACTATTTTCACGACCCTATCTCTATCCTGAATTTTTCTTTGAGCAGGATGCTGCTGGCTCTGCTGTTGCCGCGACTGTTGTTAAGGTACGGGAATTGTCACACTAGCAATTTGTTGCTGACGGTATTGGTTTCGACCTCTACCTCTTCCTCGGTAGCTGTATACTGAATTAGTATCCCCCTGCCTCTTATTCCCAAAAGCCTTTTTACCACCTCCAACTGAGGTAGATTCTCCCGCTTGAATCTTACCGATCTTGACGCCATTCTCTATACGTTCTCCCAAGAATATCATATCATAAAAACTATCCGTTGTACAATTGAGAAGCCTGTCATAATACAAACCAGAGAAAGTGCCCACAAAAAGATCCACCAGCTCACGCTCTACCATGGGTGGGTGCACCCTAGCTGCAAGCTCACGCCACCTCTGGGCGTACTCTTTAAAACTCTCGCCATTCTTCTGAGAAAGATTTTGAAGTAGGACCTTGTTCGGCGCATGGTCGCTGTTATACTGGTAATGCTTTACAAAGGCTTCCGCCAACTCTTTCCAGCTACCAATCTGAGTGGGCTCTAACCCCATATACCATTCCAATGACGGTCCAGACAAGATATCTTGGAAAAAATGCATCAGCATCTTTTTGTCATCAGAATAGGCAGACATTCTCCGATAATAAGACCGTACATTAACTCGTGGTCAAGTATCCCCCTTATACTTGTCGAAAGTAGGTGCTTTGAACTTGAGTGGCACCCTCAAGCCAGGAACCAACCCCATATTGGCCATGTCCAACCCCATGGAGTTCTGATTGGCAAGATTTCTCATTTGTTCCTCCAACATCTTGAACCTTCGGTCATTGTTAGTGGGCATCTCAAGATCCCTGCCTGGTGGAGGGAAAGCATCTTCTTGACGATCCTCGCCCCAATGAGAATCCCCATTATCATACCCAGCATAAGCAGCATTAGAACCAAAGCCAGTCTGATTGAACCTGGGACCATACCCTATAATACCAAATCCCTGATTGCCAGCACCCGGCCCAAAACCAGCGTTGTAGGCACCCATTCCAACACCATTGTTGCTTGCGTTGCCAAAAACTGCATTGTTAAAGCCCTGATTGCCATAGCCCTGGTTGCCATAGCCCTGATTGGCACCACCAAAACCAGCATTGCCAACACCAATGCCTACACCAGTGTTTCTAGTACCAACACCAAAACCAGCATTTCCAGCTCCAACATTAAAACCAGCATTCCCAGCTCCAACATTTTCGTTGGTTTCCACATGCCCGTTACCATTACCAGTCACATTCCCATTCCCAGCTCTATTATCGTTCTCAGTGGTATTGAGGACGACCATCGGTACAACATCACCAGCTTGGAGAGTCTCTCCATAAGGAGGATCAGTAGCAACCCCTCCATGTAGCACACCGTTACTATCAACTCGTGCAATCAGCGGCTGCACCAGAGTCTGAAGCTGCTCTTGGCCCTTGGCCACAATTTCCATCACCTGCATGATCCATAGCTTTCTTGCAGTTACTTCTCGTAGAATAGCGATGAATTCGCTGATCGGCAATCCTGAAACCTGCATCGATAGAGGGTTAGGAAAACAGCTCACGGTACCTGCTATGCAAGTGATTTATGCAGATGCAAACGTGTGTCTATGTTTTTAGGTAGATTTCTCCCCCGATTCTAGTGCCAGTGCTGATAGTGAGAAGTCCGGATCCATTCACTGAAATAACATCTCATATATATAAGGCCCAACAAGGCAGCATACAATGTCACTGAATACATAGGGAATCAATAGCATGACCTCGACCAACGAGCCTGGTGATGGTCAGCCTACAGCAAACATCAGCAAAATACAAAGGGTTACAAAGATAGTCAAGTGTGACAACAGGCGCGAAACTCTTCTAGCAACTCCTTCGTTTTGGGATGATCGGGCCGAGCGAGTAACCCTTTTACAAGCAACTCCCTCTGCATAATACTGCATTGGAGACCGTCAACAGAGTCCTCCCACGCTCCCTGGCCAAAACAATTCTCTAACCTTCACTTCTTAGACTCGAACATCTGTTTGCGATCTTTCAGGTTAGAGATAACCTTGTTGAGCATGTCTTCAGTGGCATACCTGCGAGCAGTTTCCTAATCAAACATCTTCTCGCTGGCTTTCACTTGAGCCTTCAATTTGGAGATCTGCTGTTTCAGTTTGTCCTCCCGCTCTTTGTTGCTGGCTATAGTGGCATTCCACTGCTGGTTGAATTTGGAGATTCTCCAGTATGCTTCATCCAGGCTCTGCTTCTTGGTGGCAAGCACATCATTGACAGATTTGAAGTCCAAACCCAAACATTCCCGGTCAGCTATCTGTTTGGTCAAGTCCGTGCCTAGCCGGTTCACCAACTCTGTCTGCTTTTTGAAGGAGTGGACGACTTCGTTTCTCTCGCTTCTAAGTTGTGCCAGCTCTTTCTCCAACTACTCGTTGGCCTTTTTCAGCTCTTCCTTCTCAGCTAACACCTGATTGTACTGTTGAATAAACATTGTAGTAGGCTCTTCAACCACTGGAGGGCACTCTTGCTTAGCAGGTGGAAAAGGCATCCCTATTGTCTCTGCTCTAGTTCGAATCCAAGTCACATAAGGAGCATAAGCCTGGCTATTGCTCTTGCCCAATAGCGCTTTCCCTCGTTTGCTGATGTAATTCCAGGCATGCTGAAGCTTGGCTAACATATCCCCCTCTAGAAGCCCCGTGAGGTACAGAGATTCCTGCACCTCTTCATCTTTTGGCGGACCTCTCAAAGCATATGCAAACTGTCTGACAAGTAGAAAGGGGTTGTAATTGATGCACCCTTTCCTTCCAATCAAAGGCACATTCGGAAAACCACTGCAACTAAAAATGACTTTGGTACCCAGCATATCCCGATCAAACCAAACAATGCTCTCTCCTGATAAACCCATCAAGCGCTCAGACCACTTAGATGTGGCTGCAGATAAAGCAAAGAGACCCTCTTTGGGCATGTGACTATCAAACCATATGTAGAGTAAGGGCACACAGCACAACACATTCTTACCCCTTCTATTTTCGTTCTTGTAATGGACAAAATGATATACATCTCCAATCAAGATAAGCACTGGATTCCCTGATGCGAAGATATGGAAGGCATCCAAGTCTATAAAATCAGGCATGTTGGGAAACAAGATGATCCCATAGATGCAGAGGGCGAGAATAGCGTTGAATACGATCCAACAACCGTCTTTAGCACACTGTTGGGCTTTCCCAACTAGAAACTGCAGAGAAAATCCAGGAACCCCATTCCAACTGGACAGAAGCAACTCAGAAGCATCCAGGTGAAGAGCAACAGCTAGGTTAGCCAGATTAGGCTTAGCATCCATATGAACAAACAGCATCTGGGTCTTAACCGGTACACCCAACAACTCAGCATACTCTTCTAAATTAGGTGCAAAAACGAAATCTGGAAAAGTTAAGCATCTCAATGAAGGGTCATAGAACTGTAGCAAGGCATACAACCCATTCAACTCATATACCGAAGGTTTAAGAACCAGACTGAGCAATTTCCCATAAGCTTTCTTGAATTCCCCTTTCACTGTATCATCTGCCAAGGCAATCAAACTAGACAGTAGAGCAACATCTGGGGTAGGGAGCTTGTAGGCCACATTCTTCTTCAAAGATCCCATGCTAGCACAACAGAGGGCAAGAATACCGAAACTGGGGGATAATATATGCACCTGCAACACAGACACACGTTAATGATATGCAAATGAGTATGCAAAATGCAATCATGCGACAGGGGATCAATATTGTGCTGTTGAGGAGACCGAGGCTCTGTTTTAACACAATCACAACACTGCTCTGATAACACAACCCTGAAGAGGAACAATAATTAGGCACTGTCGAGAACATACATCTCTGATGATAAGAACCCTCTGAACCTAACAATATTGATTCACTGTTCAAGAAAACCAGGTGATCTGAAGGTTAAGGTTTCCTGCAATAACCCAACCCTTCTCACAGGTATGGACCTAATCACAGACAAGGTATGGCATCCTATGCGTCCATCGTACTTGATGGGATCCACGCTTGGTGTGTTTACTGGACGGGTTGGTTTATCTATCTACCTATTAAGGCTGGCTTAAAAAGAAAAGAAAATGACTCGGCAAAGCATCGCGCTTTATGCCTACGTATTCTCATCAGAGAATGAGAAATCAGAGTCAACGTAGTTCGGCTAACTACGGGTTACGGGGAAGGTGGCTCGCCAATACGTCAGTATTGTGCCTACGTACTCTCACACAGGCATGAGAGATCAGAGCTTACGTAGTTCGGGTTGATACGGATTACGGGAATTCAGATTCATCTGTTTTATCGAGTAGGGTTAACACACAGTTCCAGCAGCTAGATGTACGTAGCTCGACCCTTGGAGACTTAAGCATTACCATTTGCGGTAGAACTGGGAGTTAACGACACTCTTTTCTTCAGAAAAACTTTCCTTTGAATTATGGGCCCACGGGGCAAAAAGGTTTGAAGTTTGTTTTCTGTCTTTTACGGAAGAACTGTTTTTTATGGATGTTTGTAACCAATATCGCACTAGAGACTATGACCTGAGAGTGAATGCGTCGCATGTCACCCAAAGGGTGCCATACTAAACATCCAGACTGTTGAAAAGAAACTCTCCAACAATCCTTTCTCAGATAGCTTAAGGCTCGTAACGTACGACGTCAGTTAACCTTTATTACTGTATTTTCATTTGTTTTGAGATGAGAAGAGAACAGGCAGGTTCAACTAAGGGGAGACTATCAAGTCCTAATATGGTCATGCCAAGGATTCATCCTATAGTTGAGGTTCGAAACAGGGAACTCCTAGAAGTTGTCATGCATAGGTTTCAACCTAAAGTTCTATCATCACTTCCTTATCGAAGGAAGTGAGAGTCCTATGGGATCATGTCAATGATAAACAGAAATAGATAAAGCATTAGCTTAAACAGTAAATAGTAAACGACTATAAAATGCATGCAATGCAAGTGAGGAGAGGAAATGTGTGTGGGGCATCAGCCTCCACAAGCTCATCTCAACCTCAAGCCAGATATGAATAACTACAATCATACAGAGAAACAAAATAAAACATGCTATCAAGCAAGATGATGAGCAACTGCCATCATACAGAAGAAATGGAATGCTATCAAGCAACATAAACGACATAGGCAAGGGAGCAGGGCTCTATCGAATACCCGCAAGCAAAGCCACACAGTAAAAATACAAGCAGAGGGAGCAACTCAACCCCTAGTGCAATCATGCTCCTAGCTTATCACAATCTAAACATGAACTTATTTTAATGCATCAAGCAAGTCAAACAAGTCACATCAATACAGTTGCACATCAAGCAAACAGACAGAAAAGAAAGCAGATCAACCACCCCTACAACTTCAAGCTTCAGCTCTTCAGTAATTCAGCCTTCAGACCTCACCTACCCTTCAAGGCTATCATCTTCAATAGCAAGTATCAACTTGCCTCTCCAAGTTTTCAATACACCAAACATAGGTATCAACTTATTCTTTCTTCTTCAAGCTTCAGCTCTCCAGTCAATTCCACCCTCAGGCTCCATTCCTAACTGCAAGTATCAACTTGTTTCTTCAGGCTCTCAATGCATCAACATAAATATCAGTTTGTCCTTTATTCTTCAAGCCTCAGCTCTTCACTCAATCTCAATTGAATCCTCTTCATAAGTGTCAACTTGTTCTTCAAGCTTCAGCTCTCTCTTCTTTACCAGTATCAACTAGTTCCTCTTCATCTACAAGCTTCAGCTTCTCAGAGTAGTCTTCAAACACAAAGAAGTATCAACTTCATCCTTCAATCTTCTTCAAGCAAGGAACTCCATCCTCTGACAAGGGAGAAAGATGCCTCTATCAAGAGCAAAGTTTGGATGATTGGTAGCAGAGTGAAGACCAAAGGTCAGCACTAAGCATCCTATCATCAGAGAAAAGGACCCTCAAAGGTTCTACCAATTTTCAAAGAGCCACACATCCTACCAAAGGAGGGATGAGGCCTTTACAAGGGACCTTACATCATAGGGAAGAATGGAATTGGTCAACATATTCCATGTTTATGAAGAAAGAGAACTATCTAGAAGCTCTGCCTACAAAACCCTAATCTTAATACCTAATCAAACTACACCAAAAGAAGGGAAGATCTTCAAATCCAAGCCTCTTCAAGAAATCCAATGCATCTTCAACTTGTCTTCATCATCACCCAAGAGCAAGCAAAGCAAAACCCTAATCTAAGGGAACTAAAGAAGTCAATCTAGTTGAATTAGTGCATTAGAATCATCTAAAGTTAGCACCTAAGCTAAAATCAAGCAAAAATAGTAAACTTCATTGAAAATTCCTACAAATATTCCTAAGGGACCTTAATTCAATCATGAATGTACCCTACAAAAATCAGAGGTTGAATCATCCACCTAGTTACAAAAATAAAATCTAAATCACAAGGTATCAACCATAAACCCTAAAAATGGAGCATCTAAAGGTTTCAACCTAAACTACCACTTATGTTCATCACAAAAATGTGAGAAAAATCTATGGGGAGTATGCATATCTATGCTAACTACTCACAAAAAATCAAGATCAAAATCATCATCACATGATCACCCAAAATTCCACAAAATCAAGTATCAAACATGACTATTTTAATATCAATTAAAATGTAAAAATTCCCATAAAATCAGAAAATGCATGAAATAATAATATTTTTATCTAAAAAAATACTAGACCCTATCATGAATCCAATGCAAAAAGAATGGGATCAATTGAATTATTTTTTCCATTTTTTATGATTTAATCAATAACCATGTATAAAAATGAAAAATTAAAGAAAATCAAAATAAAATGAACAAGCACACGGTGCAGGTAGTAAACAAAATCAATTCAATTCAGAGTTGGGCCCAAAAAGGGGGTGTGGTTAGCAGCTAATGCATTAAGCCCAAAACACAACTTAAGTGAAACGCCGCGTTTCACATTAGTTCAGAATCCTTCACAAAATGAGAAACATTTGTGGCCATTGGATCATGCCCACAGTCAAAGTTCAACCCCAATCTGATGGCTATACAGTCATCTTCTTCATTTGAAATCCTGAAACACGCGCGCAGCCATGGCCGTCGCCGGTGGTGCTCCGGTCATCGTCCCCAACCCTAACTCTCTCCCCAGGCTTCCATTCCAAGAGGTCTCTACATGAAACTCACTCCAATTTTCACAAGGAATCTTCCTATGCCATTTAATCATGCTAACAGTTCAATAATCCAAGGATAACAATCTCAACAGAAAATTCCATGAACCCTAATTGGTCACTAATCTCCAAATTGATGATCCAGAAATCTTCCTACACCATTCTACTATGCATCTACCATAACAATTCATCTTAATTCTACCTAATTTAAGCCATAGCACAAGAGTTGCATACCTGGTAAACTTGAGCAAACAGAAGGATTGAATCTTCAAATCAGCCTTCAAGAAATTGCAGAATCCTTCACTGAATCACAATCAATCTTCTGTATGCAAAGAAAAGAGTTGAATCTTCTTGAATTATCAAATCCGATTCTGAGTTGCAAGCTTCACTCTCCAATGGCTACTTCACGATTCTTCCACCACAGTGCCTTGAATTTGATCTGGAATTGATCACCAACCTCAGAGCAAGCTATTGAGATCAATTTCTTGGACTGAAATGGCCTCTAACCTTGTAACCGATTTTGATTTGCAATGAGAAAGTTCAAAGTGCAAGCTCAGTTTTCTATCTCAATCATCACCAAAAAATGATCTGAACCACTTCTATTCAATATATAGAGTGTGTAGGGATGATCTAGAAAGCTCTAGATCCTTCTAATGAGAAATTCAATTTCTCATGTCACTTGAATTCTCATGATATGCCATGGTATGCACAACTCTGCTAACAGCCTGAAATCATTCTCAATTCCTTCCAATTTCTCCCCTCATGACATTTTGGAAGTGTTTGGCTTGCAAGGGACCTTGATCATGCCTTGAATGTGGGTTTGGCAATGGTTACTTAAGATGTAAGTAACTACTTTTCAAAGCAAGTCCACAAATTAAACTTCAATTCAAATATGTGGCTAAACCAATGTTCTTAAAATGTGTTTTAGAGTCAAAATGATATATTACATGCCTTGGTTTGGACATGTAGGTCAAGAATACCAATTTCCATCTTTGGTTCATTTAACTTATACCCTTATTTTATGTCATTTTTCCAACTTTGAGCTACAAGCAATTAAAACATCTCATGACCTCTTGAATATCCTTAAAACATCATTTTGAACAAGTTTGATGTTGAACATTTTCCCATTTGAAGCTTGGAAATAGGAGTTATGGCCTTATGGTTGAAATGACCTATAATCTCCAAATGACCAAAATGCCCTTGACTTGTCAAAGCCATAACTTGAGTTCTACAAATCCTATCAAGGACTTATAGTACTCAAATTAAAGCTAATAGGATAAGGAATAACATTCATGATGATCAAAAGTTCATAAGAATCATCATTCTAGGGCAAAAGTTTCATGCAAGTTGGACAACTTTCAAGCCCCCAAATTCACATACCTCATATGACCTGTAATTTGTCAAAGTCATAACTTGAGTTCTACAAATCCTATTAAGGACTTCTAGTACTAAAATTAAATCTAAGATCATGCTCTACAACAATCATGTTGGGGGTAAGATGAGATGACAATCACATCTTGAGCTACATTGCCTTGAAGATAGGGGTCAAACTAGGGGATTTTACACTGTCAAGCCTTAGAAACCCTAGCTTGAAACTTATCAAACTCTTCAATCATGATGAGTTGACCTTGGAATCATCCTTATAGAATCTCAATGCATCAATCCATGACCACATGGCCTTTGAGTTAGGTCTCAACCTCCTTCAAATCATCAGTTGACCTGGGGTTGACCCAGTCAAACCCTAATTGCACCACTCATGGCTGGGTCTTCTTAACCTTGCACAATGACCTGTCTAGGCCTCAAAGTGACCTTCAAAACTTATCATGAGCTCTCTCAAGACCTCAAGTCTAACTCCATGGCTTCAGAATCATCTGAGGACTTCCCACAACTCTCAAGTTAGGAGGCACACACTCTTGGTTTCAACCAGTCTCTCTGGGGATCTTTTAATTTCTCTGACAAGGATATCCACTCTTGAACACTTGAATAACCTTCTTAGCTAGATTCACACTCTTGTGTAGCCCTTGATTGGAAATCATACCTCTTGATCTCCTACATACATGTCAATGAAATGCAAATGATAATGCTAATGTGAATGAAATGAAACATAAGCTAGGTAAAGAAATGTTGGGTAAATTTTGGGGTGCAACAAATTGGTCACACGGTAACCGGTGATACATAGCTGATATTGCCATTAGGCATTCTGCGGCACTGCTGCAGAAGAATTCCTTGGGACTCATCAGGTCATTAGGAGCTTTTTAACAATCAAGTTACCTATGTCGTCGGGCATTCAATGAACATCTCGGGCGTCAGCCAGACTTCATCAGTAAGTCGGGAATAGAATCCTCGGTCAATCATGAACCAAACAGGGATATCCAAACTTCTTCCGTCAGGCATTCCACATCAGCTGAGGGAACTACTTCGACATCATCGTTGGACTTCATCAGTAAGTCTTCAAATGGAATCCTTAATCAATCAGGAACCACCGAGGATATACATTCTTTTGCCATCAGGCACTCCGCGTCAGCTGGGAGAACTGCTTTGACCTCACAGTTAAACTTCATCAATAAGCCAGGCGGTTCGGCATTACTACCGAACTTCAATCATCAAGTCTTCAAGGAAATTTCAATTTCGCTGTTCAAAAACCTTCCGGGGATGACACATCTCCGCTGGGGATTCTGGAGAACTATCGAGTAACTCTGCTTCAGGGATTCAGAAATCATTCTGGGTGAATCAACTCTGCTGAGGACTTCAAGAATCATTTTGGACAAATAACTCTGCCAGAGACTTCAAGAATCATCCTGACCCAATAACTCTGTTGGAGGTTTCAGGAATCGTCCCGAGCAATCACTCTGTCGGGGACTCTAAGCATCAACTTGAGCAACCAACTCTGGCGAATTCACTGGGGGTTTTAAGAATCATCTTAAGCAAACCACTTCGCTGGGGAATTCAAGAATTATCTTGGGCGAGCGACTTTGTTGGGGAATACCTGCAAAACAAGAACGGTAACAACCTAGCTCATGTTTCATATGCATATGTTTGATGATGGCGCAATGCTCCATACATTGGAAATGCTACACATTTTTTAGGTAAATGCTATGAAATCATGCAAAATGCTATGACCCCATCAGTAAGATAAATGCTGAAGGGACAAGCCTCCTGTCAAGGAGAAAGGACCACTCTAGTGAAAGAAGGAATCATCCTGCCGAGGATAAACAGTCACACCAATCTCAATTGGACTCCGCCCGGGGAAACGAACTTCAGTCGACTGCTGCAGGGGAATAAAGCTCTACGAGAACCTGAATCCGCTCAACTGGGCCTACGAACCACAACTGCTGAGGAAACGATATCAATCGCGGAAATAAACTGCACGACATTCGCAGCAAAACTTCTCTGGAGATAACGACTCTGGTGGGGAAATACAGCATCAGTTATTCAACACTCTACTGGGGAGAACCAATCATGGCCTGAACGGCTTCCAAGGACTCGGCTCTCTTGGGAAACTGCAAATTCGGCGGAGGAAGAAGGAATCATCCTGCTTACTAGGGAGAGTACGACTCTGTGGAGAATTTCAATTCCGCTGAAAACTTCAGTCTTGAACTTTTGAAAGCCGCGTACTTCAGTGTATGACTCGGCTGGGGAGACGATGATCCTTCAGGATACATCTGCCTGGGGGAGAGACCCTTCTCTACTTGGGGAGACATATCAATGCTTAAGATCTCATGTTCATACTCTATGGGGAGAGGATGCTGAACTTTGCTGGAGGAGAAGGAATCATCCTGCTTGGGAAAGCATACGGCGTACTGCCTGGAATATGTTGTACCTGCAATGACACAAACAAACAGACAAGATACCCTTCTCAAAGGGACCTATCAAGGTTATCATCTTGTGACAATGTTCAAGTAATTCATTATTTCAACAGTCAGTGGCCTAGGCCAGTAAGTTTATGTATGCGCATTTTATCAAAAACATCGGCGTTCTTTTTTGCAAACAAAATAGATAGATGCTAAACAAACAAACAGGATTGCTGAATAGTATACATTTCATTGATAACGAACCCCTGAATGGGCAAAAATGTTTTACAATAGATGCAAGCTCCTGGAATGAGGAAGCTGCACGAACATAAAACATAAATATACATTAGTATATACACAAATGTCGGCAATGAGGCGTAGATGAACACCATGAGTTGATCCCTCTATGACCCACTCGACTTCGATACTTCTCCGACGCTTCAGCTTCAGAAGAGGTTGATTCAAATAAATGGCCCTCAGGTCCTCCAAACCACTAAACAATGAGAGTCCATACGCGAAACGCAGTCATTTGCTTTTTCAAATCCCTAACTTTGCCTGAATCGCCCTTTCGGGTTTTCGATTCACCGGGATACCCTTTTTTGCCAAAGTCGCCCTTCCAAGTTTTCGACTTTGCGGGTGTACATTCTTTTCTTTATATCCCTAATTTTTTCCTGAACCTTTCCCTTTTTTATGGTTCGCCGGGATGCCCCATTTTTGCCTGGATACTCTTTTTCTTTCCAGCGGGTCATTTTTTAAGCAAAGTATTTTTTAACTGCGTCCGCGTTCACCGGGGATGCAAAATCTTCACCATCCATCGTGGATAACAACAAGGCTCCTCCCGAGAAGACCTTGCTGACGACGTACGAACCTTCGTAATTGGGAGTCCACTTGCCCCGGTGATCGGAGTGTGGAGGAAGAATCTTCTTCAGGACGAGATCACCCGTCTGAAAGCTTCTAGGACGCACCTTCTTGTCATAAGCTTTCTTCATTCGGCTTTGGTACAGACGACCATATGCAATCGATGCCAACCTCTTCTCGTCCATCAGGCTGAGTTGGTTTAGTCGGTTCTTAATCCATTCTGCCTCATCGAGTTTCACGTCAACCAAAACTCGTAAAGAAGGAATCTCAACTTCTAACGGTTGGACAACTTTCATACCGTACACCAGTGAGAAAGGAGTTGCCCCGGTTGATGTACGTATCATCGTGTGATAACCGTGCAGTGTGAATGGCAGCATCTCGTGCCAATCCTTATAGGTCACAACCATCTTCTGTACAATCTTCTTGATGTTCTTATTGGCCGCTTCAACGACGCCATTCATCTTCGGCCGGTAAGGAGATGAGTTGTGGTGTTCAATCTTGAAACTCTGGCACAGCTCCTTCATCATCTTGTTATTCAGATTCGAACCATTATCAGTAATGATCCGCTCGGGAATTCCGTAACGACAAATGATGTCCCTCTTTATGAATTTAGCCACCACCTGCTTGGTCACATTAGCATACAATGCAACCTCCACCCATTTAGTGAAGTAGTTGATGGCTACTAAAATGAAGCGATGACCGTTAGATGCAGTGGGCTCAATCTTGCCTATCATGTCGATGCTCCGCATGGAGAACGGCCACGGGGAGGACATGACATTTAACGGGCACGGTGGCACATGAATCTTATCAGCATAAATCTGGCATTTATGACATCTCTTCGCGAATTTAGAGCAATCCGACTCCATCGTCAGCCAGTAGTATCCTGCTCTCAGGATCTTTCTTGTCATAGCATGCCCGCCGGCGTGCATACCAAATGTGCCTTCATGGACTTCTTCCATGAGCATACTCGCTCCTTTCTCATCTACACATCTGAGTAGCACGAGATTGTGGTTTCTTTTATACAAAACTCCATCAGGATTGAGATAAAAATTTCCAGACAGCCTCCTCAGAGTCTTCTTATCCTGGGTTGACGCTCCCGCAGGATACTCCTTAGTCATAAGGAAGGTCTGGATATCATGGAACCATGGCTTGCCGTCGGAGGCTTCCTCGATCGCAAAGACGAATGCAGGTCTATCAAGACGAGAAAGGACAATTCTTGGAGCTTCATTCCAAAAATTGACTTTATACATCGAAGCCAACGTGGCTAAGGCATCAGCCATCTGATTCTCTGCTCTGGGCACATGATGGTGTTCCACTCGATCAAAGAACGGAAGCAGCCTTCTGGCATAGTTCATGTACAACACCAAATTCGATTGAAGAGTCTCTCACTCCCCTTTAATTTGGTTGATCACAAGTGCCGAGTCACCATATACATCTAGGTTCTTGATTCTCAAATCAATTGCCTCTTCTAAACCCATGATGCATGCTTCGTACTCCGCTTCGTTATTGGTGACTGGAAACGTCAGTCTCGCGGTAAACGGGATGTGGGATCCATGGGGAGTCGTGATGATCGCCCCGATGCCACTTCCATAAGAGTTAATAGCCCCGTCAAATATCAATTTCCACTAGGATTTCCTGTCTGGACCCTCGTCGGGCAACGGTTCATCGCAATCTTTCGCTTTAAGAAACATGATATCCTCATCAGGGAATTCAAATTTCATCGGCTGGTAATCTTCGATCGGCTGTTCGGCAAGGTATTCAGACAATACGCTTCCCTTGATGGCCTTTTAGGAAACGTACTGAATGTCATATTCCGTCAACACCATTTGCCATCTGGCAATCCTGCCCGAAAGCTCTTGCTTCTCGAAGACGTACTTGATCGGATCCATCTTCGAAATTAGCATGGTTGTGTGATTGAGCATGTATTGTCGTAAACGTTTGGCAGCCCAGGCTAGTGCACAACACGTTTTCTCCAGCATCGAGTAACGAGATTCACAATCTGTGAACTTTTTACTCAAATAATAGATGGCATGCTCCTTTCTGCCCGTCTCGTCATGCTGACCGAGAACACACCCCATACTATTCTCAAGAACTGTCAAGTACATGATTAAGGGTCTTCCGGCCACTGGGGGTATCAAGATTGGAGGTTTCTGTAGATACTGTTTTATCTTATCAAATGCCTTCTGGCAATCCTCATTCCAGATAATCGCCCGATCTTTCTTTAGTAGTTTGAACATCGGTTCACACGTGGCTGTGAGCTGAGAAATAAACCTTGCAATGTAGTTTATTCTGCCCAGGAAACCACGAACTTCTTTTTCTGTTTTTGGCGCTGGCATTTCTTGTATTGCTTTTATCTTCGCAGGATCAACCTCGATGCCTCTTTCACTCACGATAAACCCTGGTAGTTTTCCAGATCGTACTCCGAAAGTACACTTGTTAGGATTCAGCCTCAACCTGAACTGCCTAAGCCTCTCAAAAAGCTTCAGCAAATTGACCAGATGTCCCTCCTCCGTTTGGGACTTCGCAATCATGTCATCAACATAGACTTCAATCTCATGATGAATCATGTCATGAAACAAAGTAACCATTGCTCATTGGTAAGTGGCCCCTGCGTTCTTCAGACCGAAAGGCATTACCTTGTAGCAAAATGTTCCCCAAGGGGTGATAAATGTAGTTTTCTCCATGTCCTCCGGCGCCATCTTGATCTGATTGTAGCCGGAGAAGCCATCCATGAATGAAAATACGGAGAACTGAGCGGTATTGTCGACCAACACATCAATATGAGGGAGCGGGAAATCATCTTTAGGGCTCGCCCTATTCAAATCCCAATAATCGACGCACATTCGCACCTTACCGTCCTTCTTTGATATAGGCACTATGTTAGTGACCCACGGAGGGTAAGTAGTGACCGCTAAGAAGCCAGCATCAAGCTTTTTCTGCACTTCTTCTTTGATCTTAACGGCCATATCTGGTCGCGTCCTTCTAAGCTTCTGCTTAACGGAAGGACAATCTTCTCGCAGCGGCAAGTGGTGGACCACGATGTCAGTGTCAAGTCCGGGCATATCTTCGTATGACCAAGCAAAGACGTCACTATACTCTCTTAGCATCTCGACCAATCTCTGCTTGACGTCACTCTGTAATGCGGCCCCTATCCTGATGTTCCTGACAAATTCTTCAGAACCCAAATTCACAATCTCAATCTCTTCCTCGTGAGGCAGAATAACTTTCTCTTCTTGTTTCAACAAGCGGGCCAACTCTTCGGGAAGGTCTTCGTCTTCATCAATCTCTTCTTCGACTTGATAGATCGGGCAATCGAAGTCGAAGTGAGTCGTAGAAGGTCCAGAGTCGATGTCATCTGCTATGTGGATCCTGCAATAACAAGGGTTAAGCTTAAAACAAGGATATGCAGGTTAGCACAAACCCCATTGCCATTTTAATGTTTTTCAAAACAAATATAAAACAGGAATAACAGAGATCACAACATTTGCATACGAAGAAAAACGCCTTTTGATTTATTGGTAAAATGCATGTACATAATCAAACAAGGCCCTGACAATAAAACCACCATGCCCCGGGTAAGACATAGGGTTGTACAACAATTGGAGAAAGTAAATCATTACTCTTTGCCTGTCACTTGGACGATATCCCTGATGGACCAGTTGGTGAGGCTCTGGCCTGGTTTGCTTGGCTGGATCCAAGAGTCTAGGTCGCAATCGCTGTCTTCGCCGTCTTCAGACACCGCGTTGACACTTTCAAATATAACCCCGCCACTGGTAAACTGGATCAGCCCTTTGCCCCGGGACGCAGTGTGAGAAGAGGAGGCTTCAGCCGCAGGAGAGTATCCTAACCCAAACTTATCTTGCTTGTTAGGTATCTCTAGAATTCGCCCCTAGCCTGGGGTAGATCCGGCCTGAACAACGGCCCGGGCTTCCTTGAAGGAAGAGAGAGTCATCTCTGGTTTCTCAGTGATTACAGGAGCTACGTTCTTGACTTTAACAGCTTCGAACGCATGACGTAGGGTTTCGTAGATTTCTCCATCCATCTTAACATACTTAAAGGACGACAAATGGCTCACCATTATATCTTCCTCGCCACAAACAGTCACAATGCTGCCTCCGACAGCGTACTTGAGTTTCTGGTGCAACGTGGAGGTCACGGCGCCAGCAGAATGGATCCATGGTCGGCCTAAGAGACAGCTGTAGGCGGGCATGATGTCCATAATTTAGAAGACTACATCGAAAGTTTCCGGCCCAACTTGGATTGGCAACGTCACCTCTCCGAAAACATGACATTTGGTTTCATCGAACGCTCTCACAACCAGATCACTGGGTGTGCAGATCAATCCTCGAGTATCTAACTTCATCAATGCTTTCTTCGGAAGAACATTGAGTGACGACCCCGTGTCCACCAGCACATGAGACATAATCGTTCCCTTACACTCTATTGAGATGTGCAGGGCACTGTTGTGGTTTCTTCCCTTCGGCGTCAGCTCTAGGTCAGTGAACCCTAACCCGTTCCCAGCATTCACGTGGGCTACGACCCCTTCTAACTAGTTGACCGATATTTCCTGCGGTACATACGTGGCATTCAAAACCTTTAATAGCGCATTGCAATGTGACTTCGAACACAACAACAAATTCAGGATTGAAATTTTCGAGGGTGTTTGATGGAGGTGATCCACGATCTTGTAGTCACTCTTCTTGATCAACCTCATAAATTCTTCAGCGTCCTTAACAAGCAAGTCCTTCTCTACCCCGCGAGGGGTTTCTTCAACGACTTTACTCTTTCCCTTGTCAGTTACATCAGCTTTGTCCGCTTTGTCCGCCACGATCTCAGGTGGAGCAAATACTCTTCCGTTGCGCGTGATTCCGCCAATGGCCACTAGGTTATCCACAGATGACTCAGATGGTTCCAGTTCTAACTTCTTCCCGTTGCAGTAGACGTCTGCCCCATAATGCCACGGGACAGCATTGGTGCTTTCAAAAGGTATCGGCCCAGCCTTGGTGATGGTAATTATGGGCGGCCTGGGTGCAGAAATAGTGATCGTACGGCGGGGGATGGTGATGGTGGTAACCTCATCATTTTGCTTCAGCATTACCTTTCCAGATCCACATTCGGCCCTTCGGCTAAACTACAAGATTCCTCCGGTCATCAGACTCTGAATCCCCTCTATCAACTGCTCACATCCATCAGGACGAGTCGCACAACCCATACACAGTTCCGCACAGCCTGGGAAGAAACCTCTTTTCATCAGCTTGGCTTTAACGAAGCTAAGCGGTGTCTTCAGATCCTTGACGTCAGTCAACAAATCCAAGCTCTTGTCTTCAATAATGGCATTTACTCCACCTCCCCTATGATTCGGCATAGGGTTCTTCGTGACATTTGGCACATTATCTGAGAAGATGATGATCTTAGCATCCATCATATCTTGCACCTTGTGCTTGAAGGCCTTGCAGTTTTCTATCGTGTGGCCCGGTGCCCCTGAGTGAAACTCACAAGTTGCATTCGCATCATAACCTGGCGGAGGTGCCCCTGTCAAGGGGGCCAGGGTTCTCTTCTGGATTAACTGTAACTGAAGCAGAGTCTGTAACAGCTGAGAATAAGACATGGGCGGTGTCTCAAGGTGACGACTCGACAGAGGTGCCCTGTTCTGATACTTCCTGTACCCTTGATGATTCGGCTGCTGCTTTGGCTGGGGTTGTTGGACAGCGGGGATGGTTATGCTGGCCAACTGCTGGTGCTGGCCCTTGCCTTTCCTTCGGGTATTAGACACGGCGCTCGTCTCTCCTTCCCGCCTTTTGCCACCATACGGTTTCTTTCCTCCTTCAGCTGAGGATAGATCACCTTGAATTTTCCCCAGCTTGATCCCATTTTCAATGTGCTCACCGATGATGATGAGATCTGAGAAGCTTCTAGACATACTGCTGACCAATTTCTCGTGATAAACCCCTAGGAGGATGGCTACAAACATTTCAACAAGCTCCCGTTCAACCATTGGCGGCTGAACTATAACTGCCAATTCACGCCCCCGTTGGGCGTACTCTTTGAACCCTTCGTTGTTCCTCTGTGACAAATTCTGTAGTTGGACTCGGTTCGGAGCCAAGTCACTGTTATATTGGTAGTGCTGCACGAATGCTTCAGCAAGTTCCTTCCACGTGCGCACACTGGTAGGTTCCAGACTCGTGTACCATTCCAGGGATGGCCTGGACAAGCTATCCTGAAAGAAGTGCATCAGCAACTTCTCGTCTTCAGAGTGAGCGGACATCTTCCGGTAGTATGATCTTAGGTGGACGCGAGGGCAAGTGGTTCTCTTGTACTTTTCAAAGTCGGGTACCTTAAACTTGGGAGGCACCTTGAAATCAGCAATCAGTCCCAGAGTGTTCAGGTTCTCGATATTCCTCATCTTATCCTCGAGTGCCTTGAACCTTAGACGTGCGTCAGCAGTCATCTCTCCTTCAGCACCCTTTTGTGAGAACAAATCGTCTTGATGGTCTTCTAACCATAGATGAGGCCCATACAGATTCCCAACACCTGTGTTGCCGTTGCCCATTCTAACATTGACATTAGCTTCGAAATTCCCATTACCGATGCCAGTCGTATTACCATTAAGCCCCATGTTAGTGATCACATTACCGTTGCCACTACCATTCCCCCCGGTCACGGGGACGCCGTTCTGAGGGGTTTCGACAGGTGGAGGGGTTGGAACAGTCCCACCATGGAGTACACCATTGTTGTCAACCCTTGAAATCAGGGGCTGGACGAATGTTCTGAGCTGATCCTGGCCGTTGGCCACCACTTGCATGAGTTCCATGAAGCGGTCCATCCTCTCTCGGAGTTCTTGAACGTCAGTCTGCACTTGCTCCATAGCTCTAGCTTGATTTGCTCTGGTCGGATAGCGATGGATTGGTCTTTGATCAATCCTGGAACAACCTGCATACACAAAGGGTTAGAAAAAACAACAAAGTGCTCGTTATGCAAATGCTTCATGCAAATGCAAACGTGTGTCTGTGCGTTTAGGGAGATCCCCCCCCCCCCGCCCGATCCTAGTGCCTGGGTGCCAGTGCTGATAATAAGAAGTCCGAGTCTAGTCATGGAAATAACATCTCATATATATAAAGAAAGCCCATTAAGGCAGTACATAACATCACTGGATACAAGCAGAATCAATAGCATGACCTCGACCAACAAGCCTGGTGATGGTCAGCATACAACCATGATCAAAAACAAAAGGATTACAAATATAGTAAAGCACGGCCACGGGCGTAGAACTCTTCTAACAGATTCCTCGTTTCTGCATGATCAGGCCGAGTGAGCAATCCTTCGACGAGTAACTCGCTCTGTGTAATAGTGTATTGAAGACCTTCAACTGAGTCTTCCCATGCTCCTTCGCCGAAACAATCTTCTAGCTTCCGCTTCTTGGATTCAAACGTCTGTTTGCGCTCCTTCAGGTTAGCAAGAGCCTTGTTAAGCAGGCCTTCAGCGGCATATCTGCGAGCGATTTCTTCATCAAACCTCTTCTCACTAGCCTTCACCTGGGCTTTCAACTTGGAGATCTGCTGCTTCAGTTTATCCTCCCGTTCCTTGCCGTTGGCTAGGGTGGTCTTCCAATGCTGATTAAACTTGGATATTCTCCGGTACGCTTCATCCAAGTGCTGCTTCTTAGTGGCCAGTACGTCATTGACAACTTTGAAGTCTCGACCCAAGCGCTCACGCTCAGCCATCTGCTTAGTCAAATCCGTCCCTAACTGGTTCACCAGCTCTGTTTGCCTCTTGAAGGAATGGACGGCTTCGCTTTTCTCGCTTCTGAGTTGAGCCAATTCTTTCTCCAGTTCTTCATTTTCCTTCTTCAGCTCATCTCTCTCAGCTAACACATGATTGTGCTGCTGAATGGGCACGGTGGTAGGCTCTTCAATCACTGGAGGGCTTTCTGGCTTGGTAGGAGGAAACGAAATCCCTATAGCATCTGCCCTGGCTCTGATCCAGGTCATATACGGAGCGTAGGCTTGGCTATTACTTTTTCCCAGCAACGGCTTTCCCCGCTTACAGATACCATTCCAAGCATGCTGAAGCTTAGATAACATATCCCCCTCTCGAAGACCAGTGAGGTACAGAGATTCCTGCACCTCTTCATCCTTCGGCGGAGCTCTCAAGGAATAAGCAAACTGTCAGACCAACAGAGATGGATTATAAATGATACAGCCTTTCCTGCCTATCAAAGGCACATTCAGAAACCCACTGCAGCTGAAGATGATCTCAGTACCCAACCTATCTCTATCAAACCAGGCAATATCCTCTGTTGACAGACTCATCAGACGCTCAGACCACTCAGTTGTGGCTGCAGACGAAGCAAAGGGACCCTTCTTGGGTAGGTGACTATCAAGCCATCTATAGAGCAGGGGCACACAGCACGAGACATTCTTACCCCTTCTGTTCTCGTTTTTGTAGTGGACGGAATTGTAAACATCTCCTATCAAGGTAGGGACTGGATTCCCTGATGCAAAGATGTGAAAGGCGTCGAAGTCCACAAAGTCGGGCATATTGGGGAACAGAATGATGCCATATATGCAAAGAGAAAGAATGGCGTTGAACACGATCCAACAACCGTCCTTGGCGCACTGCTGGGCCTTTCCCACTAAGAACTGCAAGGAGAAACTGGGAACCTTGTTCCAATTAGACAAGACCAACTCGGAGGCATCTAGGTGAGGTGAGGGAGCTAGACTAGCCAGATTAGGCTCAACATCCATATGAACAAAGGGCATCTGACTCTTGATAGGCACCCCTAACAAATCAACATACTCCTCTAGTGTGGGTGCAAGAATAAAGTCCTGGAAAGTAAAGCATCTCAAAGGAGGATCGTAGAACTGCAGCAAGGCGTGCAACCCATTCAACTCAAACACATAAGGTTTACGAACCAAGCTGAGCAATGTCCCATAAGCCTTTCTGAATTCACCTCTCACAGAATCATCTGCCAAAGCAATCAAACCCGTCAGCTGAACAACATTAGGAGTGGGGAGCTTGTAAGCCACAGTCTTCCTCATAGAACCCATAACAACACAAGAGAAGGCAAGAAAACCTGAATCGGGGGAAACGGTACCTGCAACACAGACACACGTTAATGAAATGCAGAATATGCAAAACAATGCAAAATGCAATCATGCAGCAGGAGATCAAGACGACTGTGTTGTTGAAGAGATGAAGGTGAAGATTCTGTATCAACAAAACCACAATACTGCTCTGTCAAGAACACCCACTATCTCTGATAATAAGAAAACCCTGGTATCGGACCATAAATATGCTCTGTCAAGAACACACATATTTGAAGATAAAGACCTCTGACACAGGACCATAAATCTGCTCTATCAAGAACAATCATACATCTCTAAAGATAAGGACCTCTGATACAGGACCATAACTCTGCTCTGTCAAGAACAACCATATGTCTGGTGGTGAGATCCTATGATACCAACAAACTGATTCACTATCAAGAAAACCAGGTAGTCTGAAGGTTAAGGTTTCCTGCGACAAACCCAACCCTGCTCACAGGTATGACCCTAAACTGACACAAGTTCGGCATCCTATACGGTCATCAGCGTCACAGACATTCAAGAGGGGTGATACGATACCCAGAAGGTGTGGCATCACCATCTTCTGAAGCGGCCTCACTCAGATGAATTCCAAATGATCGGTCCCCAGAGTCGACAATCCTCCAAACCAACAACCCCTCAGGCCCATAGGGCCGGAAAAGAAGTCAACCGGGAGAACCTCGTCTGAGTGTGGATTTCATGAGACACTAGTGCCTGCAAAGCAAGCACGCACCCACTAATTTCCACAACTAATGCTAGGTACACTCAAGCCTGGGTCTGGCTTCTCACTCATCAGAATGCCCCTCCCACAACAGCACAGATAATCATATCATACTGAAAATAAAATGCGAGAAATAAAATGCGATAAACAAACACAACCCAACAGGGAATCATACAAGCGCTAGGATTGACTCTCGCAGGGGACGTTGGATCCCCAAACTGACTCGCATACGGGACATTGGATCCCAGGAACCTATCAAAGTCCCCAGCAGAGTTGTCAGCTGTCTCTACCGCAAAAATAAGGTGCCGGCAAAACAGAAGAGTCGCCACCTTTCGTTATTTATCCCTCAGAAAAGGAAAGGAAACAATCGGGAAAAACCTGATGAAAAGGTATAAGACAAGGTCATCGCAACCATTGTCTGGGTTCGGGAGTCGGTTACGCAAGGGGAAGGTATTAACACCCCTCACATCCATCGTACTCGATGGGATCCATGCTTGTTGTGTTTATCTGACGGGTTGGTTTTATCTATCTACCTATCAAGGCTGGTCTGAAAAAGAAAAGAAAGTGACTCGGTGTTGCACCCCAAATTTTGACCCCTTAAATCCTCATCATCATTGTGGGATCATATTCATTTGATTAACTCACCTTAAATCCAGTTCAAGTTTATCTTTGTCAAGATGCAGATAAATTAGGGTTCTGTACCGTCAAAATCGGGATTTCAGTGGTCCGATCAATCAATGTTTTGGATTGATCCAACTTCAAACAAGATCAAGAATACAACATTGGGTCAAGTATGAATCCAATTTGAGGTGGTCACCCGGGGTTCGAGAACAGTGCAATTTGAGACACCCGATTAGGGTTTTTGACTGGAAAAATTCAACTGTAGTTTGACTTTTGATTCAAAGAGTATTTCAATGATGGGATCAAGGTCCATTAAGCTCTGTTGCACCCCAAAATTTGACCATTTCTTTACCTAGCTTATGTTTCATTTCATTCACATTAGCATTAGCATTTGCATTTCATTGACATGTATGCAGGAGATCAAGAGGTATGAGTACCAATCAAGAGCTACACAATACTATGAAGCTAGCCAAGAAGGTTATTCAAGTGTTCAAGGGTTGATATCTTTGTCAGAGAGGTTAGAAGATCCTCAGAGTGACTGGTTGAAACCAAGAGCGTGTGCCTCCTAACTTGAGAGTTGTGGGAGCTCCTCAGATGATTCTGAAGCCATGAAGCTAGACTTGAATCCTTGAGAGAGCTTATGATATGTCTTGAAAGCCATCATGAAGCCTAGATAGGTCATTGTGCAAGATTAAGGAGACTCAGCCATGAGTGGTGTAATTAGGGTTTGACTGGGTCAACTGATGATTTGGAGAGGGTTGAGACCTAATCCAAGAGCCATGTGATCATGGATTTACACATTGAGATGTTATAAGGATGATTCCAAGGTCAACTCATCATGATTGAAGAGTTTGAGAAGTTTCAAGTTAGGGTTTCTAAGGCTTGACAGTGTAAAATCCCCTAGTTGGACCCCTATCTTCAAGGCAATTTAGCTCAAGATGTGATTGTCATCTCATCTTTCCCTCAACATGAATGTTGTAGAGCTTATTCTTAGCTTTAATTTGAGTACTATAAGTCCTTGATAGGATTTGTAGAACTCAAGTTATGACTTTGACAAGTTACAGGTCATCTGAGGTATGTGAATCTAGGGCCTTGAAAGTTACCCACCTTGCATCAAACTTTTGCCCTAGAAGGATGATTCCTATGAACTTTTGGTAAACATGAATGTTTTTCCTTATCCTCTTATATTTCTAGATAGTACTAGAAGTCAATTATAGGATTTGTAGAACTCAAGTTATAGCTTTGACAAGTCAAGGACATTTTGGTCATTTGGAGATTACAGGTCATTTCAACCATAAGGCCATAACTCCTATTTCCAAGCTTCAAATGGAAAAATCTTCAACATCAAACTTGCTTAAAATGATGTTTTAAGGCTATTAAGGAGGTCATGAGATGTTGAAAAGGCTTGTAGCTCAAATTTGCAAAAATGACCTAAAATGAAGGCATAAGTTAAATAAGTCAAAGTTGGAAATTGATATTTTCAACCTATACATCCAAACTATGGCATGTAATATATCATTTTGACTCTAGAAAACATTTTAGAAACAATGGTTTAGCCACAATTTTGATTTGAGGTCTAAATTGTGGACTTGCTTTGAAAAGCACTTGCTTGCATATTAAGTAACATGTGCATAACTTAGAATTGGGGCATGGGAAAGGAACTTAGCAAGCTAAACCCTTACAAAATGTCACTAGGGGAGAAATTGAAGGAGATTGAGATGAATTTCAAGCTGCAAACAGAATTGAGCATGGCATGATAAGTGATTCAAAATCTCATGACATGAGATGTGTAAAATCTCATTGGAAGGGTCTAGAGGGTTCTAGATCATCCAAACTTCATCTATATATTGAGTAGAATGCATCCATGGCAAGGGTTGGTGATCATTGAAGGATTGAGCATAGTTTGGAATTGAGTTTTCATAGCTTGCAAGTGCAATTCGGTTTCATCAAATTACTCCATTTCCTTCCATTTTCTTGATTGATTCTTCTTCCATGAGTATCAAGGATTGATTCTAGATCATTTGCAAGGAGAATTGGTGGCTAGATCGTGTGTGAGCAAGTGGTTTTCAGCACCTGCAACTCTTCATCATGTTTCAAGATTGAAGCATTTTCCATTGAATCTTTTGCATACAGAAGCAAGGAGGAAGTTCAGTGATCGTGTCTAGAAGATTTGAGGGCTTGAAGTGAGCATTTCATGCATCTGTTATTCAAGAATTCACAGGTTGGTAATCTTCTTCCTATAGCATGATTTAGGTAGAATTAGGTTGAATTAAGGTGCTAGATTAGTTGTAGAATGGCCTAGGATGGATTTCAGATGGTTAATTGCTGAATTAGAGACAAATTAAGTGAATCACCATTTTCGGTTGAGATTGGGAGATGATGATTCTTGAGGTTTCAGAAGAAACTAATGGTATGATTGAGTTCGTGGCAAGATTTGGAGTGTGTTTCATGTTTTGACCTCTTGGATTGGAGGCCTCTAGGAAGAACTAGGGTTGAAGGGGATGATCGGAGCTCCATCGGCGGTGGCCGGAGCTGGGCGCGAAGCTCAGAGCTTTGAATTGGAGAAGATGAAGTTCTCACCATTGGATGATGGATTGACCATTGACTGGGAGAAGATCCAAGGGCCACGTTTTAATTCTGAGTTGTGAAGGGTTTCTGAAGGAAACGATGCGTTTCATTAATTCAGGCATTTGGGCTTAGTAAAATAAGTGTTATCCACACCCCCCAGCAAGCCCAACCCATGTTTTAAACTGAAAATGTTTACTTCCTGCACCGCGCGCTTCATTATTTTTATTTGATTTTCATTTAATTTCCATTTAATTCATGGTTTTTGTAAAATTCATAATAAATTGAATATTAATCCAATCAAATCCATTATTTTTGCATATTACTCATGATTGAGTCTATTATTTTTTAGAGAAAAAATATTTTCATTTCATGTAATTTCTGATTTAATTGGAATTTTGCATTTTAATTGATATTAAAATGTTCATGTTTGATGCATAGTTTTGTAGAATTTTGTTTATGATTAGGTTAGACATGTATGATCCCATAGAATTTTTCTCACATTTTTGTGATGAAAATAGGTGTGCCTTCTAGATTGATATTTAGATGCTTCCTTTTTAGGGTTTTAGGTTGATACCTCAGAATGTAGGATTTAGTTCTAGGTCCAAATTGATGATTTGATCTTGGAAACTAATGTGATAGAGTCATGATTGACCTAGGTTCCCATAGTAATTTTTTGTAGGATTTTACAATTGATTCTAGTATTTTAGTTAGGACTAACTTTAGTGCTAGGTTTTAGGTGATCCTAACCTACTAATTCAACTAGTTTAACTTCCCTAGTTCCCTTAGATTAGGGTTTGTGCTTGGTTTGCCTGTGGTTGAGGTTGAAGACAAGTTGAAGACTAGAGGAGGATGCTTGAAGTTGCTTGGAGCTTTGGATTTGTTGGTGCCTGAAGGTGTTTAATGGAGATTAGGAGATAGGACATAGGGAGAGCCTTGTAGTTAGAATGATTTCTTTCACAAACATGGAAAGCATCTTGTGCTTCCATTCCTCCTAATGACTAAAAGTCCTTCTCAGATATTCACATCCCTCCTTTGGAAGGATGAGTGGTTTTATCTGGGAAGTAGAACTTTGAGGGAACCAGTCTCTCATAATGATGAACCCTTACAGGCTTCCTTTGGTTGTCAGTAAGCTGTTTATCATTTCCTCTCATCCTGCTAAATCAATTATCTTTTGGTTTGAGTATCTTGAAAGATGTTGGGCTTGAGTTTGAAGATGAGGACTTCATTGAAGAGTGTGGAAGAGGATGATTCCTTGAGCATTGCCATTGCAGCTGAAGCTTGAAGAGCAAGGAGAGCAGGTTGATACTTGAAGATCTAGTAAAGATTGAATGAAGAGCTGAGGCTTGAGCAAGAACTGAACGATGAAGTTGAAACCTCCATGTGATTGAAGATTACCCTGAGAAGCTGAAGCTTGTAAAAGGAGAAGACCAAGTTGATACTGGTAAAGCAAAGAGAGCTGAAGCTTGAAGACTGAGTTGATACTTATAAAGAGGATTCAATTGAGATTGAGTGTATAGATGAGGCTTGAGGAATAAAGGATGAGTTGATACTTACTTTGAAGCTGGGAGATCCTGAAGGAATCAAGTTGATACTTGCAGTTAAGAGTGAAGCCTGAAGATGGAATTGACTGAGGAGCTGAGGCTTGAAGAAAAGAGGATAAGTTGGTGCTTATGTTGATGGATTGAAACCTGGAGAAGGAAATTGATATTTATCATGAAAGATGATAGCCTTGAAGGGTAATTGGAGTTTGAAGACTGGATTGCTGTCAGAAGAGCTGAAGATTGGAATGGGGAGGGAGTTGTTGATCTGCTTTCTTGTCTGTTTTTGCTGTATTTATGTGCCTTGTTTGACTTGCTTGATGCATTAGAATAAGTCCATATCTAGACTGACTTTAATCTAGGAGCATGATTGCACTAGAGGTTGAGTTGCTCCCTCTGCTTGTATTGTTATTGTATGGCTTTGCTTGCGGGTATTCGGTAGAGCCCTGCTCCCTTGCCCATGTGGTTTACTTTGTTTGATAGCATTCCATTTTTATCTGTATGATTGCAGTTTACTGTATTTTGCTTGATGGCATTTTATTTCTTCTGTACGATTGCAGTTATTCATATCTGGCTTGAGGTTGAGATGAGCTTGTGGAGGTTGTTTCCCCACACACATTTCCTCCCTCACTTGCATTGCATGCATTTTACAGTCGTATACTGTTTGCTATTTAAGCTGATGCTTTATCTGTTTCTATTTATCATTGACATGATCCCCTAGGAATGTCACTTCCTTTGATAAGGAAGTGATGATTAGAACTTTAGGTTGAAACCTATGCATGATAACTTCTAGGAGATCCCTGTTTCAAACCTCAACTATAGGATGAATCCTTGGCATGACAACATTAGGACTTGATAGTCTTCCCTTTAGTTGAGCCTGTTCTCTTCTCATCTCAAAACAGCTTAAGATACAGTAATCATGAATGATTTCTTTCGTACGTTACAAGCCTTAAGCTATCTGAGAAAGGATTGTCGGAGAGTTCCTTTTCCACAGTCTTGATGTTTAGTATGGCACTCTCAGGTCTTTAGTGCGATTGAAATTGCAAACACAATAAAAAACACTTCTCCCGTAAAAGACAGAAAACAAACTTCAAACCTTTTTGCCCCGTGGGCCCATAATTCAAAGGAAAGCTTTTTCTAAAGAAAAGAGTGTCGTTAAACTTCAGCGCCAACGCAAACAGGCTTTGTCCCTAACTACTGGAACTGCTGTTTAACCCTACTCGATAAAACAAATGAATCTGAATCCCCGTAATCCGTATTAGCCTGAACTACGTAAGCTCTGACCTCTCATGCCTGTTGAGAGTATGTAGGCACAATACTGATGTATTGGCGAGCCACCTTCCCCATAACCCGTCGTAGGCCGAACTACGTTGACTCTGATTTCTCATTCTCTGATGAGAATACGTAGGCATAAAGTGCGACGCTTTGCCGAGTCATTTTCTTTTCTTTTTAAGCCAGCCTTGGTAGGTAGATAGATAAACCAACTCGTCCAGTAAATACAACAAGCGTGGATCCCGTCGAGTACGACGGACGTGAGGGGTGCTAATACCTTCCCCTTGCGTAACCGACTCCCGAACCCAGACAACGGTTGCGACGACCTTGTCTTATACCTATTCGTCAGGTTTTTCCGATCGTTTCCTTTCCCGCTCTGAGGGATAAATAACGAAAGGTGGCGACTCTTCTGTTTTGCCGGCACCTTATTTTCGTGGAAGCGACAGCTGGAGACTCTGCTGGGGACTTGATAGTTTCCTGGGATCCAACGTCCCGTATGCGAGTCAGTTTGGGGATCCGACGTCCCCCGCGAGAGTCAATCCTAGCGCTTGTATGATTACTTGTTGGGTTGTTTTTATTTATCGCACTTTATTTCCCACATTTTATTTTCAGTATCATATGATTATCTATGCTGTTGTGGGAGGGGCATTCTGATGAGTGAGAAGCCAGACCCAAGCTTGAGTGAACATAGCATTAGTTGTGGAAATTAGTGGGCGTGTGCTTGCTTGGCAGGCACTAGTGTCTCATGAAATCCACGCTCAGACGAGGTTCTTCCGGTTGACTTCTTTTTCAACCCTTTGGGTTGAGGGGGTTGTTGGTTTGGAGGATTGTCGACTCTGGGGACCGATCATTTGTGATTCAGCCGAGTGAGGCCGCTTCATGAGCTGGTGATTGTCGCTATTGCGAAAATCGGCGCCGGCTGACAGAAGAGTCGCCACCGTGCGTTATTTATCCCAACAGAGGGAAAGGAAACGCTCGAAGTAAACCTCGCAAAAACGGGGAAAGGTATGGTCATCGCAACCAAAACCTGGATTCGGGAGTCGGTTACGCAAGGGGAAGGTATTAGCACCCCTCACGTCCATCGTACTCGATGGGATCCACGCTTGGTGTTTATAAGGAAAAGGGTGTGTTTATCTATCTACGCTAATGGTCAGTCTGAAAAGAAAAGAAAATGACAGGACTCGACAGAACATGCGCTGTTCTGGGCCTACGTACTCCCTCGTGCAATGGGAAAGTCAGAGTCAACGTAGTTTGACCACCTACGTCTAAACGGGGGGAGGTTGCTCGCCAGTACATCGCGTCCTGTGCCTACGTACTTCCACACGGCATGGAAGATCAGAGCAAACGTAGTTCGACTAACTACGGCTAAATTGGGTGTTCTCACACAGCAGTGAGAAAATTAAGCTGGCTTCAAAGGTTCGGGAACTTACAACTACGGTCTGGTCTCCAATGCACTCGGGCAAGAGAAAAAGGATAACAATCAGTTGTCAGCGGGAAAGTCTCGATCGCACAGCAGCGAGAGAACAAAAGAGTTAGTTGTTAGTGTGCTCGCTAGGATATCGCATCCTATGCCTACATATTATCGTCTGGTACGAGAAATCAGAGCAGCTGTAGTTCGGCCAACTACGACACAAGCTACTCAAGTGCTTCTATTGAAAGGAAAGAGACACCCTAAAACTATGGTTGAAAAGGTGAATCTACCTACTGTTATCATGCCTGGTTGACCATCCTAATGTCTATCATAACCCCTCCGCAGCGGAGAAGTTAGAGCTCCTAAGGGATCATGGCAATAGGACTAAACAGCAAACAAGAATCAACTGCAAAGTAAAGAAATATTGGAAATATGCATGAATGCCACAACCAAACAAATAAGGCACAAAGGCTGCAAACCACAGAGGTAAGGGAGCTCAGCTCTACCAAATACCAGCAAGCAAAGCCACTCAATAACAAGCAAGCAGAAGGAGGACCACCTCAACTTCTCATGCATACAAAGCCTATCTCTAAGATGCACCTACCTCAGAAATATCTAGATGAACCCCTAAGTCTAATGCAGCACCACACCACACAAGTCAAACAACACAAAGAGAAGGCGAACTAGCCTAACAAACTCCTATCCAAAGCTTAACCCACAACCCTGAGCAGGACCCCTAAACAACCCTAAAACAAAACCCTAATCTATCTCTGAGCAAAGCCCTATGCAAAATCCTAAGCAAAACCCTAATCAAATCTCTAAGCAAATATCTAAGCAGAGCCCTAAGCAAAACCCTAATTAAAAACCTAATCAAAACAAATCAATCCCAGTCTTCAAGCTTCAAAACAAGCTTACCAAAGAAAGGGAGCTAAGCAGACAAACCCATAGTGCCTTCCTCAGGAAAGTACCAGGAGGTTACCACTCAGGAATCATATCCTATGCGGCTCAACAACTGTGAATGGTTTACATTCCTCCTCAGGAGAAACTAAACTCACATGAAGGCTCCGACATCATTGGATACTTGAGAAATCCTACCTGAACTAAGGGAACTAAGTGAACAGGCCCATAGTGCCTTCCTCAGGAAAGTACTATGAGGCTTCCACTTAGGAATCATATCCCATGTGGCTCAACAATTGTGATCGGTTTACATTCCTCCTCAGGAGAAACAAAACTCACATGAAGGCTCCAACATCATTGGATACTTGAGAAAGCCTATATGAACTAAGGGAACTAAGTGAACAGGCCCATAGTGCCTTCCTCAGGAAAGTACTAGGAGGCTTCCACTTAGGAATCATATCCCATGTGGCTCAACAACTGCGATCAGTTTACATTCCTCCTCAGGAGAAACTAAACTCACATGAAGGCTCCAACATCATTGGATACTTAAGAAACCCTACAAGAACTAGGGGAACTAAGTGAACAGACCCATAGTGCCTTCCTCAGGAAAGTACTAGGAGGCTTCCACTTAGGAATCATATCCCATGTGGCTCAACAACTGTGATCGATTTACGTTCCTCCTCAGGAGAAACTAAACTCACGTGAAGGCTCCAACATCATCGGATACTTGAGAGAGAGGTGAGAAGAAAAAATGAAAGTCATCTACAGTGCCTTCCTCAGGAAAGTACCATAAATTTCCCTCAAACTTCAGGATCTCAGACCTCACAAACAGAGAACAAGCTCCTAGACTAGGTCTTCAATTCATGCATCCCTACAAGCTCCAAACATCTTCAACTTCTGGATCTCTAGTCTACAATCTTCTCCTCATCATGCCCCTTCACGAAGGTCTTCAAAGTGAACCAAACCCCCAAACAATTCCCCAAAATGAAACCCCAAAAGCAGACACTCATCATAAAGCATCCAGTATAATCAATCAAATCAGAAAATACCCTAAAAATATTAAGACAAAGGGGGGGAAATTCTAATGCTTATTTACAATGGTCTATACACCTACCCATAATATCCCTATATGCCCATACCCCAAAAATCAAAACAAAACTCTCAAAAGGAAATGAATTACTTCACCTATGTCAAACCTAAAACCCTAATTTGACACACTAATGTCCATTAATCAAACTAACTAAAATTTTAACCTAAAATTCTTGGTATAAAAACCATAGGGAGTTAAGGTCAATATTTAACCACACTAAAAAGAATGGACC
This sequence comes from Lathyrus sativus, assembly GCA_963859935.3. NCBI lineage: Eukaryota > Viridiplantae > Streptophyta > Magnoliopsida > Fabales > Fabaceae > Lathyrus > Lathyrus sativus. The sequence continues at coordinate 420,887,692 of OZ012740.1, forward strand.
AAAATACCTAAGGGAAAGTCCCTAATTAAAATCTACAAAACTAGGTATCAACTAAATCTATTTAAAAGCTATTAAAATGTAAAATATACAAAAAAATAGCAAACTAAAAATAAATTCCATTTTTATTTTTATTATTTTTCTAGACATTAAAATTGACCTATAGAAAAAAGAAGGAATCAAAAACATTGATTTTCCATTTTTTTATGAATTATACAAGATGCAAGAAAATATTAAAAGAATTAAAATCACAAAAATGAATTAAAGGGGGATGGGGTGTTTATAGAACACACGCCTAGTTCTAATCCTAAGTGGGCTGGGAGTGGGAGGTGCGAAGAGCAAATGGGGCAAAGGCCCAATCCAATATCCTATTCAGCTTTCACACGAGGGGGGGGGGGGACGAGTAATTGAGGGGGTGAGCTTCAGTAATTCAAACTTGGGCCCGGGCCCAAACCAACCCTAATCCAAGTACTAGCCAACAAAACCCATCTTCTTCTATAACATCTGGTTACTGTTCATCACGCTAACCCTAGCTGCGCCGTTCCCCAACCTCTCTCCCCCTTCTCTCTCTGAGACTCCTCTCAAAATCCTCTCAAACACTCTCAGATCATTCTCCAAAAAACAAACGAACAATCCCTATGAAATCTAAATTCCAGCGAAACAACATCATCCACGTCCATTCGATCAGGCAGAATAACTAGCGTCAAGCTTAAAGAATGCGTACCTGGAGACGAATCAAGAATAAGCTCGTGGAGTTCTTGAAGCTTCAAAGGAGATCGCCGCGAGAGAGACGAAGATCCGGAGATTCTCTAGAAATTGCTTGCTCGAACGATCTGGGGAAGAGAGTGGGAGATCTTTCTGAAAAACTAAAAGTTGATTGAAGGCGTTGAAGGTCGCTGGAAAATTCTTGAAGAACGATGAAGGTTTGACTTTGTTCTGGAAAAATTCTTTGAAGAACGATGGAGGTTTGAATGTGTTCTGGAAAGTTCTTTGAAGAACGATGAAGGTCCGATGATATTCTGGGATTATTGCTGATGATCTTGAAGTATATGAAGAACGATGGATAAATTTCTGGAAAATCCAGACGAACACGAGGAGTGTTCTTGATAATAGTCTGGAAAATGATGAGTATTCCGAGGAGAAGGATGAAGATTGGTGGCGATTGATGATCGGAGAAGAGGATGAGCTTCGTGAAATTCGCAGTTTCCGGCGAGATCACCAGCTTCCGGTGACCGGTACGGTGGTCGGAGTCAGTTGGAGCGGTGGCCTGAGAGTTTGCATGCCGGTCAGGGGAGTTTCCGGTGAGAGCTGAGGGGTGCTGGGAGGTGGACGCGTGGCGAGGTTGAGGGTTGCATGTGGTACACGTGTGGATGTGCTGGAAGAGAGAGGGAGAGATAGTGGGGTGAGGTGTCAGTGAGAGAGGGAGCCAGAGTTGTGAGGTGGGTCCTCCATCATAGCACGCGTGACATTATTTATATATGGACAAGTGGCGCATGCAAATTCTGGACTGAAGAAAAATGGACAAAAATGACTTGATTGGGCTTCCAAAAAAACTCCTTTCTGGGCCCAAACGAAAATGATAACCCAAAACCTAAAAAACTGGATTAAAGAAAAATTAAACCTAATTGAAACTAATTAACTAATGATGACCTAATTAAACTAATAAACTCAAATAAACTCTAAACCAAAAATTAAATCTTGATTAATCTCTATTGATTAAAATCTAATAAAACTCTAATAATCTCTAATATCTAAAAAAAATCATACTATTATTTAAAAGAAAATTTATTAAAATCCTATTTAAAACTAATAAAAGAAAAATCTATTAAAAGATTAAATCTATATTAAAACAAACTCTATTTATTTCTATTTAAAAAACTATTAAAATCCTATTAAATATCTAAAAATCTATACCATTTATTTAAAACTATTAAAAAAGCTATTAACCTGTATAAAAAAAAACTATTAAATTCTAAAAAATGATTTAAAGCTATTAAAATATAAAAAACTCTATTTAAATTCTAAAAAATCTCTAAAGCCTATTTAAAATCTACAGAAGGCTATTAAATCCTGAAAAAAAATGCAGACAAATGCAAATGACCAACATAAAAGATAGCGCGAGACCAGATCGAATCAAACAGTAAACCCCTGGCATCAGAATATCCCACAATCACCATGCAAGCTGAAAATCACCGAGAAGCGCACAATTCCCCGAAAATAAAACCCTGATTATCTAGACTGGATCTGAAATATCCGGTAAATGAAACTCAAACTGTAACTCTGATATCCTCTGTCTGCGCACAAGTATCATGCATCTAATATGCGAATATGAATTTAAACCACGAGTCAGATAGAAGAACCAGTTGGTCAAATTTTAGGGTGCAACAGCTGCCCCTATTCAGGCGACTTGGACCTGAAGGGTTGAAGAGCGCTCAGCCTTCAAACAGTCAGAGATACGAGACGGTTGAATACCAATAAAACCCAGAAATTTGCCAACCGTGAAAATATACTGTAGGACCGCTTGGGGAATAAAATCCAGAAACGAGCCCAGTCATTACGGCAACAAACTGATCAATCATCTGATAAAGAACTCCTGATTTGAACGCCAATTACCTGTGACCCCATATGACAAACCCGAGGGTTGCAACAAAACACCTGATCCTCTTACATCGTCTTCTGATAGATAGGAAGAGAAGTATACTCACATCGTCTAAAGATAGACGGAAAGACACCCATAATCCCGAAGGAAAAATATTCAATACTCACATCGTCTAATGATAGACGGGAAGACGCCCAAAATCCATACTCACATCGTCTAAGGATAGACGGAAAGACACCCATAATCCATACTCACATCGTCTAATGATAGACGGAAATACACCCATAATCTGAAGAAAACTTCAATACTCACATCGTCTAAGGATAGACGGGAAGACACCCAAAATCCATACTCACATCGTCTAATGATAGACGGAAAGACACCCATAATTCGAACAAAACTTAAATACTCACATCGTCTAAGGATAGACGGAAAGACACCCAATAATCCCGAAGGAAAAACCAATACTCACATCGTCTAAGGATAGACGGAAAGACACCCATAATCCCGAAGGAAAAAATTCAATACTCACATCGTCTAAAGATAGACGGGAAGACACCCATACTCACATCGTCTAAGGATAGACGGGAAGACACCCATAATTCGAAGAAAACTTCAATACTCACATCGTCTAAGGATAGACGGAAAGACACCCAAAATCCAAGGAAAACTTCAATACTCACATCGTCTAATGATAGACGGGAAGACACCCTGATCCCGAAGGAAAAAATCAATACTCACATCGTCTAATGATAGACGGGAAGACACCCAAAATCCAATACTCACATCGTCTAAGGATAGACGGGAAGACACCCATACGCACTTCAACACCATCCATCAAATTTCAGAATCCTTTCGTCTACGGGACTTGATGGAAAGAACAATATCCTTAAAGGGGCCACATCATCAGTAAGGACCGACGGGAAGAAAACCACCTTCAAAGAGCCATGTCGTCAATGAGAATCGACAATCAGGAAAAACCCCTCTTGCAATGCCATCTCATCCAATACACAGAAAGAAAACCACTATCCGAAAGATCGCTTTGAAACCCCTCAACATCTAAAGATAGCCGAAGAAGACTCGCTGGGGAAACACACCATCCTCATGATCTGACGATAAGAAACCCGCTGAAAAATCACCTGAAACTTCACATCGTCTAATGATAGACGGAAAGAACACCACTCAGAGTAACCCCATCTTGAAACTCCACTAAAAACATCAACTGAAACTTCACATCGTCTACTAATAGACGGAAAGAAACCAATTAGAGAAACCCCATCTTAAAACCCTACTGAAAAATCACCCAAAACTTCACATCGTCTAATGATAGACGGAAAGAAACACCATATTCAAACTCCAGACGTCTAATGATAGACGGAGAAACCCACTTATTGGAGGAACACATCGGTAATATGAATTGACGGGAGGAAAAGCCTGTCGATACCAGATGACTGATTGATCAAAGCATAACTGTTGTATGATCTGAAATACGAATAAACCGCTGAATTGTCTGAACACTGCTGCTGGACGAATGCCCCTGAACTGATCACGGAGTAGTTCACGCGCCATATGAGGCTGAGAGAAAAACCCGACTCATGCTTCGTATGCATATGCATATGCTTGAATTTTTCTAGGACGTAATGCTCCATTCAGGATGGAAATGCTACGCATTTTGAAAATGAAATGCAAGTATGATGCAAATATGATGACATGCAACATGCTAATGCAGGCTCGAGCTGCTGGAGAAAGTTGGGTACAGAAAACCACTTCAGCAAAATAAATGCTGAAGACGAAGCCCACTCCGCTGGGGATAACCCGAATATCACAGAATCATTCCAGCAAAATAAATGCTGGAAGAGTGAAATCAACTCCGCTGGGGAAATTGGGAACTTAACCGAACACCTTGTTGAAGTAACACCCTGCTGGGGAATATAACTCTGCTGGAGAATAGCGGATGTGCCAAGTATGATTGGACTTCTCTGGGGATAACTTACCCGTGCCAATGAAAAAACTGGACTTTGCTGGAGAAACTAGATGGAGTCTTCCTGCGTACTGACGAAGATTAGATTTGGAAGCTGATGCGCCAACACGGATGGGCCTCACAGTGATCGCCAACATGGACTTGAGCTTTTAGGCTATCTGTGATGGGTCAGGTACAACTGACGCTGGAAAACATTCTGTCTGAATACACAACTTTCTGGTTGAAGAGTCAAGGAAGAGCAACACGACTTCCCGACATTCATCCCGCACTCGAAAATTGGTTGAATCTGCTCGAATAACTCTGAATAACCCTACTGATACGGAGAAGACCAATCCTTTCGCTTCTGATATGCCCCAGCCTGCGGGATCTCTGTGGGGATAGTCCTCGAAAGGAAGTCTGAAAATCTGTTCCCTGATGGTCTGATATGAATTGCCCCAGCATTCTGAACTTCGGAGAGCTATTTCACATCAAATGCTTCTCGAATAAGGAATGACTTCTGCGCTCTTAAGATGGCCTGCCCCTGACGGCAATGACTTCACTCCTGGTTATCTGATTCAGAGTATTGCCCCTGACTACAAGATATCCACCGAATCTCAACCTGATTGCCCCAGGATAACTGACTTCGAAAGGCTGACCTGATTGGGGATCACGATAATAGCTTGCCCCGGCTTGCGGAGCATTCGGGCACTCTGCATTCTATCCTGACCATACTTTCCCTTGTAGAAAACTTTCCTGCTGTCAAGCGCTTACTCGCAAGTAAAACAAGTTGTTATGCATAAAAGACAAATTAATGCAACACATATGACAGCTTTGACATCCAATCTGTTCACTGGAAAAAGGAAAAAAACAGTTTATAGCATATACTGTACGAAACATTTATCAAGAATATCAACATCAGTACCAACATGGTAAGAGGAACCCTTTCAGGAGTCAGAATCGACGCGACCTTTACCGAAGTATGCTTTCGAAATAACCTGCTTCAATTAGGACTTTTGAAGGTTGTAACGTGGTCAGGTTCATGGTTTTGAAAGAAAGGATAAAGGCTCAAAGTTTATTTTAACCCACCCATTCTCCTTGATGTTCTCCCATCCTACGTTCAGCTAATTCGACCCTAGTGCTCGCCTCTCAGAGGCTGAAAGATAGGAGTGATGGTTCGAGAAACCATGAGTTTTTGGAGTGACAGCCACTCGCTCTTCGTCTTTGACACCTAGGGTCACACGACTCGCATTTGTTTTGAGGATTTTTCTCTTTGTCGTCCTTTCATCTTTTTTCCTTCTCATATCCCTAACTTTTGCCTGGACTGACTCTTTTTGAGTTTCTTTTGCTTCTTTTAAGTCCAGCGGGATGCCCTCATTTTTGCCTAAGTCCTTTGTTTTCTTTTCTTGACTTAGCGGGCTTTTGATTCCTTTTTTCTCTTTTTTCTTTCGAACAAGTCGTGTGACGCTGGTTGTCTGACTCATTGGGGAATAATGTGACTGTCTCACTCTTGATTTGACCATTGTGGTTTTTTAGGCACGACCTCTAGAGGTGTGATTGATCCTCGAACGGACACTCCTTTTGCAACTTGAACGCTCTGCCAAATTAGCTAACACCTACCCTGCCCCAGGTTAAAGATGGAGGGTTTTTCGTTTTCAGAAAGAACTCCTACTACTAGGCTCAAAGGGGTTGACAAGGGGTTATCTTCCTTATATCACCGGTGTTTAGGGATTTGAAACAATGCCTGTACATCATCAGCAGGTTTTATCTCAAAAGCATACAGTGTCGGAAGTTACCTGTCGTTCATTTTCGTCATCCTCCCCAGGTTCTTCTTAACCAAGCGTTGGACATTCGTAAAAACAATTAGTGAACACGAATGGATTTAATCAAAACATGCATATTTATTTCATTATCATCAATTGAATGAAAACAACAAGTTTTACAAACAAGATTGCAATTTAAACAGGAAAGGAACTACAAACGTAAAGAAATGACAAGATAAAACAAAGAAAAATGCCAGCTTCCTGGAGCCGGGCTTTCACATCTGCTCTGCTGCTGAACCATCCATCATCACAATCAGTTATTAGAGGCGACTCGAAGCTGTCCTGATCTGCTTTCAGCGACCCAACCAATTTATAGAGCCCTTCCTCATTCAGATGATTTTGGGCCCTTCCTGCCCAAAGTTGATTGCTGCACTATCAAGTAGGTCCTGCACTTTGTGCTTGAAGGCCAGACAATCTTCAATGTTGTGCCCCTGTGCTCCTGAATGGAAATAACAGCGCTCCTTGATATCATAACCTGCTGGAGGCGTACCCGTCAGCGGGGCTAACTTCCTCTTCTCAACCAACTGCAATCGTAGCAACACCTGAAGAAGTTCGGCATATGGCATCGGAGGCACACTAAACACCCTCACCGGCCTCTGAGTTTGAGCTCTTCGCTGATTGGGATGCTGCTGCTTCTGCCACTGTTGAGATCATTGTTGTCGTCGCTGGTATCGGGTTGACTGTTGAACAATCTTCGTAGCAAATACAACATCGGTTTCTTGACTTTCACCGTACTGATTAAGGCACTCCTTATGCTTAGCCATTTTCTTTCTCAGATCTGCCCCAGGAATAGGCAACAGTTGTGGGCATGGAGATTCTGACACCATGGAGTCCAGGATACGTTTCTGACCCACTGCAGCTTTAGAAATATCCGTCATCTTAACATCAACTGAGGTAGGAGCAATACGTACAGCTACGCTGCTCGGCGAGAATTCAATATCTTTCGAGTCAATCAGGTCTTGAACCTTGTGCTTAAAAGCATGACAACTCTCGATGTCGTGTCCGAGTGCCCCAAAATGAAATTCACATTGCTTACTGGCATCGTACCCATAAGGAAGCGCTCCTGTGGGTGGGTCCAACATTCTCTTTTCAACCTTTTTGAACCTCAATAAAGTCTGCAAGAGCTCAGCATACGTTGAAGGTGGCGCCTCAAATGCCCTCTTTGGCTTCCCCTCCTGAATCCTCCGTTGAGTCGGGTGCATCTTTTGTTGCTGCTCAGGTTCCACAGGCACAGGTGGCACGAGCTTCTTCACCGCGACTTCAAATAGCTGATCATCCTCCTTCCTAAGCACCTTCTTGACTACTTCCATGATCAAGCTCATTTGGGTCTTCAGCTGACTATTTTCCTCTTTGAGGATCCTCTGCTCCAGACGCATCTCTTGCATGTCTCTCATCATCTGCCCTAGCTAGCTTTGGACTTCAATCAATTCAACCTGATTCTGCTCCATATCTCTGAAGGAATTCCTGCAACAAACTGGACGATGAGGAAATAAGACCCACGGTTCTGATGTACCTGTTAAATGATAATGCAACGCAGAAAGCAAACACATATTCAAGACAAGACAAAGAGAAACTCAAGCTATAAGCACCCAGACGAACATCTCCCACACATGTATAACCAACAAAAGCAGCACGTAAGCACAAATGAGTACGAATACAATGACCCCAGCCAACAATCCTGGTGGTGGTCAGCAAACACTAGTGCGCTAAAGCTAAACGGATTAGGCAAAGAAAACAAATGTGACGCCCGACACAGAAACCTCTAGAAACTTCTCCCATATTCAACTGAACTCTCTGATTGACATTCTTCAGAACACACACTTCCCGTGGAGTCTTCCATGACATTAACTGACGAACCCACGCAACTGGATGACGGAGAATCGTTAATCTGAACAAAACCCTGGGGCGTGATGAAAATCCGGTTAGAGTCCAACAGATCCTGAACCTGACTTCTAAGCACCTTACAATCATTCGTTGAATGCCCCTGTGCCCCAGCATGGTACTCACAGCGGGCGCTGGCATCAAAACCCGGAGGATATGGTGGAATCACTGGTTTAGTCTCTTTCGGCACTATCAATCCACTTCTGACCAGATCTGGCAACAACTGACTGTACGACACCGGTAGTTGAGTAAACTGCCTTTCAGGTTTCCTTGGTCTTTGCTGGGCGTGCGGACGCGATCGACGATAGGATGACCGTTGACTTGAAGTGTCTGAAAACCGACCCTGAGATGCTAGAGATTCTGAGACGACGTCATTTCCTTCCTCCCACTCTTCTTGAGAACCGACAACTGACTCATTCTTATCAACTGGGATAAAAGGAGCATCTCGAAGCTTTCCACTCTTGAGTCCTCTCTCAACAAGCTCTCCCACTCTCATCAAGCCCACAAAGCTTGTACAACCGAACAATTTGTCATAATAATGGCCTTTCAGAGTACCCAAGAAGATGTCAACCATTTCTCTTTCCTGAAGCGGTGGTTGAACACTAGCGGCCAATTCTTTCCATCTTTGCACATACCCTCTGAATGATTCATTCTCCGTCCAAGATAATTCTTGCAGATGTACGAGACTAGGAGCCAAATCCAGGTTGTAGTCGTACTGCTTCATGAAAGCTCTGGCTAAATCCACCCATGATCGAATCAGATTACTCTCTAACTGCACATACCACCTCAAAGATGCCCCAGTCAGACTATACTGAAAGCAATGGATCATCAGCTTGTCATTTCGCACAAACGCAATCATTCTTCGACAGAACATCATCAAATGCAGCTTCGGACAGCTAACTCCCGTGTACTTCTTGAATTTCGGCACTTTGAACTTATAAGGCAACACCAGGTCAGGAACCAAACACATGTCTGCAGCATTCAGGTTAACCGCATCTTTGACCTCCAAAGCTTTAACTCTTTCTTCCAATACTCGGAACTTTCTATTACCTTCAAGAGCTCTCGAGTTTGCAGTCTTGGCCACTGGGATATATCTGCGTGGATTCCTCTCAGGGAAAACAACACCTTGATTGCTAACAGGAGGAGGACGTTCATTTCTGGCAACGAACTGCTCATGTCGATCTCGGTTCTCAACAGTAGGCTGTACCACTTGGTCTGCATTAACGTTGTTCGCTTGCGGGAAGTCTTCCATAGAATCATACCGAGGGTGGGACGTCATAGTAAACCCTGTCAAGGTGTTAGGAGCCTGGAGATTGCCTTCAGACATAGCTACCAATTACCTGTAACTGACTACCCTGCTTGATTCTGCTCAAATCTGCTTCAGCCCCTTGGTCGTCTTCAACACTCCACTCTTGCCTCGAACAATCCCCGAGAATCACCCTCTGGTGAAAACAAAGGCTGGATAAATGCTCTGGCCAGCTAGAGAAATGCTATGCAATATGGTTTATGTAGACAGAAATACAAAAAATGCTAACGTGCATGTGTGCATTGGGGATATTTCCCCTCCAACTCCAGTGTCAAGGTAGCAAGACAAGATGAACCATAAAGACAATATTTAGAAAAACCCTCATATATTTATTGGAATAACAGTCTTGTCAAGACGTTACACCACTATGTTCCATACAACTGATGTGATAAAGGAGGATCCCAACCAACAGGCCTGGTCGTGATCTCAACACATAGAATACAAGAGAGAAATCAAGTGCGGGTACGGTCGCGGAAATCCTCAACCAGCTTCTTCGTCTCTGCGTGATCCGGTCGATTAATCAAGCCTTCTATCAATTGATCCCTTTTTCTGACCGTTCCCTGGATATCTCTGACAAAGTCTTCCCAAGCCTTATCCTGGGCACCATCCTCAGGTTTGGCCCTCTTGATGTCTGCTCTACGCTGACAATCTTCCAGATTCTTCAAGGCATCAATCATTTGGCGTTCGGCCTCGTATCGACGACATGCTTCTTCTTCAAGCTCTTCAGTCTTCACTTTAACCTGTTCTCCCAACTGAGCAACCTGTGTCTTTAGCTCTTCTTCCCGTTCTTTGCGTTTGGCCATAGTGAGATCCCAGTGCTCTCTGAACTTAGCTAACTTCGTGTAGGCCCTCTCCAGCTCTCGTTTCTTAGTAGCCAATACACTGCTAACTGAGTCTACATCTAACTCCAGGCGCTTCTTGGTTTCAGTCAACTCCAATAAAGTGGTCTTCAGATGTTTCAAAGTTTCGGCCTGTTGCTTGGAAAAATATCATGTTTCAATCTTTTCATGACGAAGCTGGGCATTCTCTTTCTCTAAAGCTTCTTTAGCCTTTGCTAACTCTTCTTTCTCCGCCATCAGCTGCTTGTATACCTGCATGTCTATAGTGGTGGGCTCCTCCACCGGAGAAGGATACAATGGCTGAACTGCAGGATAAGGCATAAGGAATTTCGTAGCTCGTTCACGAATCTATTCCACATACGGACCAAGAACTCGAGTACCCCCTTTGCTACATGAAGGCTTCTCTCTCTTATGCAGGTTCTTCCATGCTTTCTTAAGCTTGATCAACATCTCTTCCCCTATTGCCCCAGTGAGATACAGAGATTCCTGTATCTCCTCGGTCTTCGGCGCTTCCTGAGGTGCATACCCAAACTGCCTGATTAATAAGGAAGGGTTGTAATTGACACACCCATTCCTTCCTATCAAAGGAACATTAGGGAATCCTTCGCATCTGTATATGACCTCAACTCCGAACACCTCCTCATTAACCCACACCACATTCTCAGAAGTCAACCCCATCAAGCGCTCAGGCCATCCTAAAGAATCAATAGAAGTGACAAAAGGCCCTGACTTCGACATATGACTAGTAAACCACCTGCACAGTAGAGGTACACAACAAGATACATTCCTTCCTCGCCGCTTTTCATTTTGGTAGTGAGTGGAATGGTGGATATCTCCCAGCAAGGTAGGAACTGGGTTCTTTGCAGCCAGAATATAGAAAGCATCTGCATCAACAAAATCAGGAATGTTTGGGAACAATACAATGCCATAAACACACACAACAAGGATGGCGTCAAAAAAAACCCAGCCACCTTTCTTGGCATACTCCCGAGCCTTCTCCACCAAAACATCCAACGGAAATCCCCACACATCTCCTCTTCTGATCATCTTCCCGTCAGCTCAAACTCTCTTAAGTGCAGAATAGCAGAAAGCTCAGCCAGATTAGGCTTAGCATCCGTGTGATAGAAAGGCATCTGCTCGCGAATCGGTATGTCCAAGAGTGCAGAATACTCCTCTAGGGTAGGAGCCAAGACAAAATCAGGAAATACGAAACACCTGAGCTCAGCATCATAAAACTGCAACAGGGTGTAAATGCCGCTGATCTCATAAGCCGAAGGCTGGTAAACATAAGTCAGGATCCTCCCATATGTCTTCCTGAAATCTCCCATCACCTTCTTCTTAGCAATAGTAATTAACTCTAACAACAGACTGATATCTGGAGATGGGAATTTGTAGGGTAACACTCTCTTCATGGCTTTCATGTCTTGCTAGGAAACAAACACCGGAACTGGGAGGGAAAATATGTACCTGCAATACACACACGTTAGTTGGATGCAAATGGTGATGCAATAATGCACTATGATAAATGATGCAATCAGTGAACACAGGGGCCATGCTGTAGCCGGAAGAGGAACATCTCTATAAAGTTGAGAACAGAAAACCACCACAGTCACCAGAACTTCATGGCACTAACTATCATCTGATACTCAAAATACCAATCCCCTGGTAAGAAATCCACCTGAACCTCTGTATCTGACGAGAAAACCATCTGATAATAGTATCAACCTCAAACAAGAAACCCATCTGATCCAAACATCACACCTGGAGATGAATCAAGAACACCGTCTGATAAATACTGAATCATGGTTTCTGGAGGCTAGTTTTCCTGCAATAACCCAATCCCCCTCACAGGTATGGACCTAATCCACGGACAAAGGTACGACATCCTATGCGGTCATCAGCATCACAGACTTTCATGAGTGACGATACGATTCCCAGAAGGAGTGGCATCATCAAGTCATGAAGAGGCCTCACTTAGCTGACTTCCAAATGATCGGTCCCCAGAGTCAACAATCCTCACGTCTGGACTCCCTTCAGATCCTCAGGACCGGAAAGGAGCACCTCTGCGAGAACCTCGTCTGAGCGCAGATTTCGTAGGGAATTGTGCCTGCTCAGCAGACAGGTTCGTCTACTACTCTCGACAACTATATCTAGGTGCATACTCAAGCCCAGGTCCGGCTTCTCACTCATAGTAACCTCCCTCTCCCACAGCAATAATCATAATAATATAGTGCTGAAAGTAAATGCGGAAAGATAAAGGTGCGGGAAAGTAAAGTGCAGAAAGGTAAAACACATATGCACAACACCCAACAGATAAACACCCAAGCGCTAGGATTGACTCGCGTAGGGGATGGGAAACGGTCCCAGCATAAGGGATGGGAAAAGTCCCTAGATGCTATAACATCCCCAACAGAGTCGCCAGCTGTCGCTACTGCGAAAATCGGCGTTGGCTGACAGAAGAGTCGCCACCGTGCGTTATTTATCCCAACAGAGGGAAAGGAAATGCTCGAAGTAAACCTCCCAAAAACGGGGAAAGGTATGGTCATCGCAACCAAAACCTGGATTCGGGAGTCGGTTACGCAAGGGGAAGGTATTAGCACCCCTCACGTCCATCGTACTCGATGGGATCCACGTTTGGTGTTTATAAGGAAAAGGGTGTGTTTATCTATCTACGCTAATGGTCAGTCTGAAAAGAAAAGAAAAGGACAGGACTCGACAGAACATGCGCTGTTCTGGGCCTACGTACTCCCTCGTGCAATAGGAAAGTCAGAGTCAACGTAGTTCGACCACCTACGTCTAAACGGGGGGAGGTTGCTCGCCAGGACATCGCGTTCTGTGCCTACGTACTTCCACACGGCATGGAAGATCAGAGCAAACGTAGTTCGACTAACTACGGCTAAACTGGGTGTTCTCACACAGCAGTGAGAAAATTAAGCTGGCTTCAAAGGTTCGGGAACCTACAACTACGATCTGGTCTCAAATGCACTCGGGCAAGAGAAAAAGGATAACAATCAGTCGTCAGCGGGAAAGTCTCGATCGCACAGCAGCGAGAGAACAAAAGAGTTAGTTGTTAGTGTGCTCGCTAGGATATCGCATCCTATGCCTACATATTCTCGTCTGGTACGAGAAATCAGAGCAGCTGTAGTTCGGCCAACTACGACACAAGCTACTCAAGTGCTTCTATTGAAAGGAAAGAGACACCCTAAAACTATGGTTGAAAAGGGGAATCTACCTACTGTTATCATGCCTGGTTGACCATCCTAATGTCTATCATAACCCCTCCGCAGCGGAGAAGTTAGAGCTTCTAAGGGATCATGTCAACAGGACTAAACAGCAAAACAGGAATCAACTGCAAAGTAAAGAAATACTAGAAATATGCATGAATGCAACAACCAAACAAATAAGGCACAAAGGCCGCAAACCACAGAGGTAAGGGAGCTCAGCTCTACCAAATACCAGCAAGCAAAGCCACTCAATAACAAGCAAGCAGAAGGAGGACCACCTCAACTTCTCATGCATACAAATCCTATCTCTAAGATGCACCTACCTCAGAAATATCTAGATGAACCCCTAAGTCTAATGCAGCACCACACCACACAAGTCAAACAACACAAAGAGAAGGCGAACTAGCCTAACAAACTCCTATCCAAAGCTTAACCCAAAACCCTGAGCAGGACCCCTAAACAACCCTAAAACAAAACCCTAATCTATCTCTGAGCAAAGCCCTATGCAAAACCCTAAGCAAAACCCTAATCAAATCTCTAAGCAAATATCTAAGCAGAGCCCTAAGCAAAACCCTAATCAAAAACCTAATCAAAACAAATCAATCCCAGTCTTCAAGCTTCAAAACAAGCTTACCAAAGAAAGGGATCTAAGCAGACAAACCCATAGTGCCTTCCTCAGGAAAGTACCAGGAGGTTACCACTCAGGAATCATATCCTATGCGGCTCAACAACTGTGAACGGTTTACATTCCTCCTCAGGAGAAACTAAACTCACATGAAGGCTCAGACATCATTAGATACTTGAGAAATCCTACCTGAACTAAGGGAGCTAAGTGAACAGGCCCATAGTGCCTTCCTCAGGAAAGTACTATGAGGCTTCCACTTAGGAATCATATCCCATGTGGCTCAATAACTGTGATCGGTTTACATTCCTCCTCAGGAGAAACTAAACTCACATGAAGGCTCCAACATCATTGGATACTTGAGAAAGCCTATATGAACTAAGGGAACTAAGTGAACAGGCCCATAGTGCCTTCCTCAGGAAAGTACTAGGAGGCTTCCACTTAGGAATCATATCCCATGTGGCTCAACAACTGTGATCAGTTTACATTCCTCCTCAGGAGAAACTAAACTCACATGAAGGCTCCAACATCATTGGATACTTAAGAAACCCTACAAGAACTAGGGGAACTAAGTGAACAGACCCATAGTGCCTTCCTCAGGAAAGTACTAGGAGGCTTCCACTTAGGAATCATATCCCATGTGGCTCAACAACTGTGATCGGTTTACATTCCTCCTCAGGAGAAACTAAACTCACGTGAAGGCTCCAACATCATCGGATACTTGAGAGAGAGGTGAGAAGAAAAAATGAAAGTCATCTACAGTGCCTTCCTCAGGAAAGTACCATAAATTTCCCTCAAACTTCAGGATCTCAGACCTCACAAACAGAGAACAAGCTCCTAGACTAGGTCTTCAATCCATGCATCCCTACAAGCTCCAAACATCTTCAACTTCTGGATCTCTAGTCTTCAATCTTCTCCTCATCATGCCCCTTCACCAAGGTCTTCAAAGTGAACCAAACCCCCAAACAATTCCCCAAAATGAAACCCCAAAAGCAGACACTCATCATAAAGCATCCAGTATAATCAATCAAATCAGAAAATACCCTAAAAATATTAAGACAAAGGGGGGGAAATTCTAATGCTTATTTACAATGGTCTATACACCTACCCATAATATCCCTATATGCCCATACCCCAAAAATCAAAACAAAACTCTCAAAAGGAAATGAATTACTTCACCTATGTCAAACCTAAAACCCTAATTTGACACACTAATGTCCATTAATCAAACTAACTAAAATTTTAACCTAAAATTCTTGGTATAAAATCCAGAGGGAGTTAAGGTCAATATTTAACCACACTAAAAAGAATGGACCAAAATACCTAAGGGAAAGTCCCTAATTAAAATCTACAAAACTAGGTATCAACTAAATCTATTTAAAAGCTATTAAAATGTAAAATATACAAAAAAAATAGCAAACTAAAAATAAAATTCCATTTTTATTTTTATTATTTTTCTAGACATTAAAATTGACCTATAGAAAAAAGAAGGAATCAAAAACATTGATTTTCCATTTTTTTATGAATTATACAAGATGCAAGAAAATATTAAAAGAATTAAAATCACAAAAATGAATTAAAGGGGGAGGGGGTGTTAATAGAACACACGCCTAGTTCTAATCCTAAGTGGGCTGGGAGTGGGAGGTGCGAAGAGCAAATGGGGCAAAGGCCCAATCCAATATCCTATTCAGCTTTCACACGAGGGGGGGGGGGGAACGAGTAATTGAGGGGGTGAGCTTCAGTAATTCAAACTTGGGACCGGGCCCAAACCAACCCTAATCCAAGTACTAGCCAACAAAACCCATCTTCTTCTCTAACATCTGGTTACTGTTCAACACGCTAACCCTAGCTGCGCCGTTCCCCAACCTCTCTCCCTCTTCTCTCTCTGAGACTCCTCTCAAAATCCTCTCAAACACTCTCAGATCATTCTCCAAAAAACAAACGAACAATCCCTATGAAATCTAAATTCCAGCGAAACAACATCATCCACGTCCATTCGATCAGGAAGAATAACTAGCGTCAAGCTTAAAGAATGCGTACCTGGAGATGAATCAAGAACAAACTCGTGGAGTTCTTGAAGCTTCAAAGGAGATCGCCGCGAGAGAGACGAAGATCCGGAGATTCTCTAGAAATTGCTTGCTCGAACGATCTGGGGAAGAGAGTGGGAGATCTTTCTGAAAAACTAAAAGTTGATTGAAGGCGTTGAAGGTTGCTGGAAAATTCTTGAATAACGATGAAGGTTTGACTTTGTTCTGGAAAAATTCTTTGAAGAACGATGGAGGTTTGAATGTGTTCTGGAAAGTTCTTTGAAGAACGATGAAGGTCCGATGATTTTCTGGGATTATTGCTGATGATCTTGAAGGATATGAAGAACGATGGATAAATTTCTGGAAAATCCAGACGAACACGAGGAGTGTTCTTGATAATAATCTGGAAAATGATGAGTATTCCGAGGAGAAGGATGAAGATTGGTGGCGATTGATGATCGGAGAAGAGGATGAGCTTCGTGAAATTCGCAGTTTTCGGCGAGATCACCAGCTTCCGGTGACCGGTACGGTGGTCGGAGTCAGTTGGAGCGGTGGCCTGAGAGTTTGCATGCCGGTCAGGGGAATTTCCGGTGAGAGCTGAGGGGTGCTGGGAGGTGGACGCGTGGCGAGGTTGAGGGTTGCATGTGGCACACGTGTGGATGTGCTGGCAGAGAGAGGGAGAGATAGTGAGGTGAGGTGTCAGTGAGAGAGGGAGCCAGAGTTGTGAGGTGGGTCCTCCATCATAGCACGCGTGGCATTATTTATATATGGACAAGTGGCGCATGCAAATTCTGGACTGAAGAAAAATGGACAAAAATGACTTGATGGACTTGATTGGGCTTCCAAAAAAACTCCTTTCTGGGCCCAAACGAAAATGATAACCCAAAACCTAAAAAACTGGATTAAAGAATAATTAAACCTAATTGAAACTAATTAACTAATGATGACCTAATTAAACTAATAAACTCAAATAAACTCTAAACCAAAAATTAAATCTTGATTAACCTCTATTGATTAAAATCTAATAAAACTCTAATAATCTCTAATATCTAAAAAAAATCATACTATTATTTAAAAGAAAATTTATTAAAATCCTATTTAAAACTAATAAAAGAAAAATCTATTAAAAGATTAAATCTATATTAAAACAAACTCTATTTATTTCTATCTAAAAAACTATTAAAATCCTATTAAATCTCTAAAAATCTATACCATTTATTTAAAACTATTAAAAAAGCTATTAACCTGTATAAAAAAAACTATTAAATTCTAAAAAATGATTTAAAGCTATTAAAATATAAAAAACTCTATTTAAATTCTAAAAAATCCCTAAAGCCTATTTAAAATCTACAGAAGGCTATTAAATCCTAAAAAAAAATGCAGACAAATGCAAATGACCAACATAAAAGATAGCGCGAGACCAGATCGAATCAAACAGTAAAACCCTGGCATCAGAATATCCCACAATCACCATGCAAGCTGAAAATCACCGAGAAGCGCACAATTCCCCGAAAATAAAACCCTGATTATCTAGACTGGATCTGAAATATCCGGTAAATGAAACTCAAACTGTAACTATGATATCCTCTGTCTGTGCACAAGTATCATGCATCTAATATGCGAATATGAATTTAAACCACGAGTCAGATAGACGAACCGGTTGGTCAAATTTTAGGGTGCAACAGTGATGCCACACCTTCTGGGTATCGTATCACCCCTCTTGAATGTCTGTGACGCTGATGAACGCATAGGATGCCGAACTTGATTCAGTTTAGGTCCATACCTGTGAGCAGGGTTGGGTTTATTGCCGGAAGCTTTGACCTTCGGACTACCTGGTTTTCTTGACAATGAATCAGTTTTGTTGATACCGGAGGTTCTCATCATCAGATATATGATTGTTCTTGACAGAGCAGAGCTTTGGTCCTGTATCAGAGGACCTTGCATTCAGAGATGTATATGTGTGTTCTTGACAGAGCAGATTTATGATTGGGATCAGAAGATCTCATCAGCAGATGTGTATTTGTTCGTGACAGAGCAGATTTATGACTGGGGTCTGAGGATCTCATCATCAGATGTTTGTTCTTGACAGAGCAGAGTTAGGGTCTTGTATCAGAGGTCCTTATTATCAGATGTATTCGTTCTTGACAGAGCAGGTTTATGATTGGGATCAGAGGTCCTTTATCAGATGTTTGTTCTTGACAGAGCAGAGTTTTGGTCCTATATCAGAGGCCCTTTATCAGATGTTTGTTCTTGACAGAGCAGAATTTTGGTCCTGTATCAGAGGTCCTTATTATCAGATGGTTGTTCTTGACAGATCAGATTTATGGTCCTGTGTGTGGGTGTTCTTGACAGAGCAAATTTGTGGTCCGATACCGGGGTTTTCTTCTTATCAGAGATAGTGGTTGTTCTTGACAGAGCAGCATCATGGTTTTGTTGATACAGAATCTCCGCAGCACAGTTACCTTGATCTCCTCCTGCATGATTGCATTTTACATTGCTTTGCATACTCATTTGCATTTCATTAACGCGTGTCTGTGTTGCAGGTACCGTTTTCCCCGATCCAAGATTTCTTGCCTCCTATTGTATTGTTATGGGTTCTCTGAGGAAGACAGTGGCTTACAAGCTCCCTGCCCCTGATGTGGTTCAGCTGACCGGTTTGATTGCTTTAGCAGATGATTCTGTGAGAGATGAGTTCAAAAAATCTTACGGCAAATTGCTCGGTTTGGTTCGTAAACCTTCTACGTTCGAGTGGAATGGGTTGCACGCTCTGCTGCAGTTCTACGATCCTCCATTGAGATGCTTTACCTTCTAGGATTTTGTTCTCACACCCACATTAGAGGAATATGCTGATTTGTTAGGTGTGCCTATCAAGAGGCATATGCCTTTTGTTCATATGGATGTTGAGCCTGATCTGGATAGTCTAGCTCCTTCACTTCACCTGGATGCCTCCGAGTTGGTATTGTCTAGTTGGAACAAGGTTCTCGGCTTCTCCTTGCAGTTCTTAGTGGGTAAGGCTCAGCAGTGCGCCAAAGACGGATGTTGGGTCGTGTTCAACGCCATTCTCGCTTTGTGCATATACGGCCTCATTCTATTCCCCAATATGCCCGATTTTGTAGACTTCGACGGCCTCATTCTATCCACTACAAGAACGAGAACAGAAGGGGCAAGAATGTCTCATGTTGTGTGCCTTTGCTTTATAAATGGCTTGATAGTCATCTGCCCAAGAGGGGTCCCTTTGTTTCGTCTGCAGCCACAGCTGAGTGGTCTGAGCGGTTGATGAGTCTATCGGCAGAGGATATTGACTGGTTTGATAGAGATAGGCTGGGTACCGAGATTATCTTCAGCTGCAGCGGGTTTCCGAATGTACCCTTGATAGGCAGGAAGGGATGTATAAACTATAATCCGTCTTTGCTGGTCCGACAGTTTGCGTATGCTTTGAGAGCTCCGCCGAAGGATGAAAAGGTGCAGGAATCTCTGTACCTCACTGGTCTTCTAGAGGGGGATCTGTTATCTAAGCTTCAGCGCGCCTGGAATGGTATCAGTAAGAGAGGAAAACCATTGCTGGGGAGAAGCAATAGCCAAGCCTACCCTTCGTATATGGCGTGGATCAGAGCCAGAGCAGATGCTATAGGGATGTCGTTTCTTCCTGCCAAGCCCGAAGATCCTCCAGTGATCGAAGAGCCTACTACCGTGCCCATTCAGCAGCATAATCAGGTGTTAGCTGAGCGGGATGAATTGAAGAGGGAAAATGAAGAACTGGAGAAAGAATTGGCGCAACTCAGAAGCGAGAGAAACGAAGCCGTTCATTCCTTCAAGAGGCAGACTGAGCTGGTGAACCGGCTAGGTACAGACTTGACTAAGCAGATAGCTGAGCGTGAGCGCATGGGTCAAGACTTCAAAGCTGTCAACGATGTACTGGCCACGAAGAAGCAGCACTTAGACGAGGCGTATCGGAGGATATCCAAGTTCAACCAGCACTGGAAGGCCTCCCTAGCCACCAGGAAAGAGCGGGAGGATAAGCTGATGCAACAGATCTCCAAGCTGGAAGCCCAGGTGAAGGCTAGTGAGAAGAGGTTTGATGAAGAAATTGCTCGCAGATATGCTGCCGAAGGCCAGCTCAACAAAGCTCTCGCTAACCTGAAGGAGCGCAAACTGACGTTTGAGGCCAAGAAGCGGAAGTTAGAAGATTGTTTCGGCGAAGGAGCATGGGAAGATTCGGTCGAAGGTCTTCAATACACCATTATGCAGAGGGAGATGTTCGTCAAAGGGTTGCTCACTCGTCTTCATCATCCAGAAACGAAGCGGTTGTTAGAAGAGTTTCGCGCCTGTGGCCGTACTTGACTATATTTGTATTCCTTTTGTTTGATCATCATTGTATGCTGACCATCACCAGGCTTGTTGGCTGAGGTCACGCCGTTGATTCGTCTTGTACCCACTGATGTTGTGTACTACCTTGATGGGCTTTCTTTATATATTAGATTGTCATTTCCATGACTGGACTCGAACTTCTTATTATTATCAGCACTGGCACTCAGGCACTAGGATCAGGGGAGATCTCCCTAACGCACAGACACACGTTTGCATATGCATGAAGCATTTGCATAACGAGCACTTTGTCGCTTTTCCTAACCCTTTCGTGTTTCCAGGTTGTTTCAGGATTGATCAGAGACCTATCCACCGCTATCCGACCAGAGCAAATCAAACCAGAATCATGGAGCAAGTGCAAACTGATGTTCAGGAACTCCGCGAAAGAATGGATCGCTTCATGGAGCTCATGCAAGCGGTCGCCAATGGCCAGGATCAGCTCAGAACCTTGGTCCAGCCTCTGATTTCAAGGGTCGATAGCAATGGCGTACTCCATGGTGGGACCGTGCCTACTCCTCCACCAGTTGAAACTACACAGAATGGCGTCCCCGTGACCGGGGGGAATGGCAGTGCCAATGGCAATGTGATAGCTAACATGGGACTCAACAGCAATACGACGGGCGTCGGTAATGGGAGTCTGGAAGCTAATGTCAATGTCGGGCTGGGCAACGGCAATGCAGGTGTTGGGAATCTGTTTGGGCCTCAGCCGTGGTTAGAAGACCGCCAGGACGATGTGTTCTCTCAGAGAGGTGCTGAAGGAGAGTTGAATGCTGAAGCATGTCTAAGGTTCAAAGCACTCGAGGATAAAATGAGAAATATCGAGAATCAGAACACCCTGGGCGTTGATATGTCTAAGTTGGGACTGATTGCTGATTTTAAGGTGCCTCCCAAGTTCAAGGTGCCTGACTTCGAAAAGTACAAGGGCACCACCTTCCCTCGCGTCCACCTGAGATCATATTACAAAAAAATGTCTGCTCATTCTGAGGACGAGAAGTTGCTGATGCACTTCTTTCAAGACAGTCTTTCCGGGTCATCCCTCGAGTGGTACATGAGTCTGGAGCCTACCAGTGTGCGCACGTGGAAGGAACTTGCTGAAGCATTTGTGCACCACTACCAATACAACAGCGACTTGGCCCCGAACCGAGTCCAATTGCAGAATCTGTCGCAAAGGAACAACGAAGGGTTCAAGGAATACGCCCAGTGGTGGCGTGAGTTGGCAGCCAGGGTTCAGCCGCCGATGGTTGAACGTGAGCTTGTGGAGATGTTCGTAGCCACCCTCCCAGGGGTTTACTATGAGAAATTGGTCATCGGTATGTCCGAAACCTTCTCGGATCTCATTATCACGGGTGAGCACATTGAAAATGGGATCAAGCTCGGGAACATTCAAGGTGAGTCATCCACAGCTGGAGGAGGCGGAAAGAAACCTTATAGTGGCAAAAGAGGGGAAGGAGAAATGAGCGTTGTGACCAACGCTCGAAGGAAGGGTAAAGGCCCTCACCAACAGGTGGCTAGCATAACTATCCCGGCAGTTCAACAGCCACAGCAGCCGCAGCAGCAGCAGCAGCAGTCGAATCAACAAGGGTACAGAAAGTATCAGAATCGAGCTACAGTTGATCCAGAAGAGAACGCTGGCTCCCTTGACAGGGGCACCTCCGCCAGGGTACGACGCGAATGCAACTTGTGAGTTTCACTCAGGGGCACCAGGCCACACAATAGAGAATTGCAAAGCCTTCAAACACAAGGTGCAGGACATGGTGGACGCCAAGATCATCAACTTCTCGGATAATGTGCCAAATGTCACGAAAATCCCTATGCCGAATCATAGGGGAGGTGGAGTGAACGCCATTATCGAAGACGAGAGTTCGGATTTGTTGACTGACGTCAGAGATCTGAAGATGCCGCTTAGCTTCATTAAAGCTAAGTTGATGAAAAGAGGTTTCTTTCCAGGTTGCGGAGAGCTGTGTATGGGCTGTGCGACACGTTCTGATGGATGTGAACAGTTGGTAGAAGGAATTCAAAGTCTGATGACTGAAGGGATTTTACAGTTTAGCCGGAGGGCCGAATATGGATCAGGGGAGGTAGTGCTGAAACAAGATGATGAGGTCGCCACCACCACCATCCCTCGCCAGACGATAACTATTTCTGCGCCCAGACCGCCCACAATTACTATTACCAAAGCTGGGCCGATACCCTTCGAAAGCACTAATGCTGTCCCATGGCATTATGGGGCTGAAGTCTACTGCAACGGACAGAAGTTGGAGCTAGAACCGTTTTGGTCGTCAGTGGAGAACCTTGCGGGAATCAGTGGTATTACTCGCAGCGGAAGAGTGTTTGCACCACCAGAGGTCGTGGCGGATAAAGCAGTCAGAGCTGACGTAACTGATAAAGGTAAAAGTAAAGTCGTCAAAGAGATCCCTCGTGGGGTAGAAAAAGACTTACTTGTTAAAGATGCCGAGGAGTTTATGCGGTTGATTAAAAAGAGTGACTACAAGATTGTGGATCATCTCCATCAGACACCCTCGAAGATTTCCATCCTGAACTTGTTGCTGTGTTCTGAAGCACACCGCAACGCGCTGCTGAAGGTGTTGAACGCCGCATATGTACCGCAGGAAATATCGGTAAATCAGCTAGAAGAGGTCGTAGCCCACGTAAATGCTGGAAATGGGCTAGGGTTCACTGACCTAGAGCTGACGCCGAAAGGGAGGAACCACAATAGCGCTCTGCACATCTCGATAGAGTGTAGGGGCACGATTATGTCGCACGTGTTGGTGGACACGGGTTCGTCGCTTAATGTTCTTCTGAAGAAGGCATTAATGAAGTTGGATACTCGTGGAGTGATTTGCACACCCAGTGATCTGGTGGTGAAAGCATTCGATGGAACCAAACGCCATGTTTTCGGGGAGGTGACCCTACCAATCCAAGTCGGGCCGGAAACGTTCGACGCGGTCTTTTATATTATGAACATCATGCCTGTCTACAGCTGTCTCTTGGGCCGGCCGTGGATCCATGCGGCTGGTGTCGCAACCTCCACGTTGCACCAGAAACTCAAGTATGTCGTCGGAGGTAGCATCGTGACCGTTTGCGGCGAGGAAGACATAATGGTGAGCCATTTGTCGTCCTTCAAGTATGTCGAGATGGATGGAGAAATCTACGAAACTCTATGCCAAGGGTTCAAAGCTATTAAAGTGAAGGACGTAGCTCCTGTAGTCACCGAAAAGCCAGAGATGACTCTCTCATCATTCAAGGAAGCTCGGGCCGTTGTCCAAGCCGGATCTAACCCAGGCTGGGGGGAATTTTGGAGATACCTAACAAGCAAGATAAGTTTGGGTTGGGATATTCTCCTGGAGCTGAAGCTTCTTCTTCTAGCAGTGCGTCACGAGGTAAGGGGCCGATCCAGTTTACCAGTGGCGGAGTGATTTTCGAAAGCATCAACGCAGTGTCTGAAGACAGCGGAGATAGCAACTGTGACCTCGACTCTTGGATCCAGCCAAGCAAGCCAGGCGAGGGCCTTACCAACTGGTCCGTCAAGGATATCATCCAGATGACAAGCGAAGAGTAATGATTTATTTTTTCCAACCATTGTACAACCCTATGTCCTACCCGGGGCATAGTGGTTTTATTGTCAGGGCCTTGTTGGATTATGTACATGCATTTGGTTAATAAATCAAAGGCGTTTTCTTCGTATTCAAATATTGTGATCTCTGTTATTCCTGTTTTATATTTGTTTTGAAAAACATTAAAATGGCAATGGGGTTTGTGCTAACCTGCACATCCTTGTTTTAAACTTAACCCTTCTTATTGCAGGGTCCACATAACAGATGACATCGACTCTGGACCTTCTACGACTCACTTCGACTTCGATTGCCCGATCTATCAAGCCGAAGAAGAGATTGATAAAGATGAAGACCTTCCCGAAGAGTTGGCCCGCTTGTTGAAACAAGAAGAGAAAGTTATTCTGCCTCATGAAGAGGATATCGAGATTGTGAATCTGGGTTCTGAAGAACTCGTCAGGAACGTCAGAATAGGGGCTGCATTGTAGAGCAATGTCAAGCAGAGATTGGTCGAGATGCTGAGAGAGTATAGTGACGTCTTTGCTTGGTCATACGAAGATATGCCCGGACTTGACACTGACATCGTGGTCCACCACTTGCCGTTGCGAGAAGATTGTCCTCCCGTTAAGCAGAAGCTTAGGAGGACACGACCAGATATGACCGTTAAGATCAAAGAGGAAGTGCAAAAACAACTTGATGCTGGCTTCTTAGCGGTCACTACTTACCCTCCGTGGGTCGCCAACATAGTGCCTGTACCGAAGAAGGACGGTAAGGTACGAATGTGCGTCGATTATCGAGATTTGAATAGGGCAAGCCCTAAAGATGATTTCCCGCTGCCTCATATTGATGTGTATGTCGACAATACAGCTCAGTTCTCCGTGTTTTCATTCATGGATGGTTTCTCCGGCTACAATCAGATCAAGATGGCGCCGAAGGACATGGAGAAAACGACGTTTATCACTCCCTGGGGAACATTTTGCTACAAGGTAATGCCTTTCGGTCTGAAGAACGCAGGGGCCACTTACCAACGGGCAATGGTAACTTTGTTTCATGATATGATTCATCATGATATTGAGGTCTATATTGATGACATGATTGCGAAGTCCCAAACGGAGGAGGGACATCTGGTCAATTTGCTGAAGCTTTTTGAGAGGCTTAGGAAGTTCATGTTGAGGCTGAATCCTAACAAGTGTACTTTCGGAGTACGGTCCGGAAAGTTACTGGGGTTTATCGTGAGTGAAAGAGGCATCGAGGTTGATCCTGCGAAGATTAAAGCGATACAAGAAATGCCAGTGCCAAAAACAGAAAAAGAAGTTCGTGGTTTCTTGGGCAGAATAAACTACATTGCAAGGTTTATCTCTCAGCTCACAGCCACCTGTGAACCGATGTTCAAGCTTTTAAAGAAAGATCAGGCGATTACCTGGAATGAGGATTGCCATAAGGCATTCGATAAGATAAAGCAGTATCTGCAGGAACCTCCAATCTTGATACCCCCAGTGGCTGGACGACCATTAATCATGTACTTGACAGTTCTTGAGAATAGTATGGGGTGTGTTCTCGGTCAGCACGACGAGACGGACAAAAAGGAGCATGCCGTTTACTACTTGAGTAAAAAGTTCACGGACTATGAATCTCGCTACTCGATGTTGGAGAAGACGTGTTGTGCACTAGCCTGGGCTGCCAAACGTTTACGACAGTACATGCTCAATCACACCACCATGCTAATTTCGAAGATGGATCCGATCAAGTACCTCTTCAAGAAGCAGGCTCTTTCGGGCAGGATTGCCAGATGGCAAATGGTGTTGACAGAATATGACATTCAGTATGTTTCCCAAAAGGCCATCAAGGGGAGCGTATTGTCTGATTACCTGGCCGAGCAGCCGATCGAGGATTACCAGCCGATGAAATTTGAATTCCCTGATGAGGATATTATGTTTCTCAAAGCGAAGGATTGTGATGAACCATTGCCCGACGAGGGGCCCGACAGGAAATCCCAGTGGAAATTGATATTTGACGGGGCGGTTAACTCCTACGGAAGTGGCATTGGGGTGATCATCACGACTCCCCACGGATCCCACATCCCGTTCACTGCGAGACTGACGTTTCCGGTCACCAATAATGAAGCGGAGTACGAAGCATGCATCATGGGTCTAGAAGAAGCAATTGATTTGAGAATCAAGAACCTAGACGTATATGGTGATTCGGCGCTTGTGATCAACCAGATTAAAGGGGAGTGGGAGACTCGTCAATCAAATTTGGTGCCGTACATGAATTATGCCAGAAGGCTGCTACCGTTCTTTGATCGAGTGGAACTCCATCATGTGCCCAGGGCCGAGAATCAGATGGCTGATGCCTTAGCCACGTTGGCTTTGATGTATAAAGTCAATTTTTGGAATGAAGCTCCAAGAATTGTCCTTTCTCGTCTTGATAGACCTGCATTTGTCTTTGCGATCGAGGAAGCCGCCGACGGCAAGCCATGGTTCCATGATATCCAGACTTTCCTTATGACTAAGGAGTATCCTGCGGGAGCGTCAACCCAGGATAAGAAGACTCTGAGGAGGCTGCCTGGAAACTTTTATCTCAATCCTGATGGAGTTTTGTATAAGAGAAACCACGATCTCGTGCTACTCAGATGTGTAGATGAGAAAGAGGCGAGTATGCTCATGGAAGAAGTCCATGAAGGAACGTTTGGTACGCACGCCGGCGGGCATGCTATGACGAGAAAGATCCTGAGAGCAGGATACTACTGGCTGACTATGGAATCGAATTGCTTTAAATTCGCGAAGAGGTGTCATAAATGCCAGATTTATGCTGATAAACTTCATGTGCCGCCATGCCCGTTAAATGTCATGTCCTCCCCGTGGCCGTTCTCCATGTGGGGCATCGACATGATAGGCAAGATCGAGCCCACTGCATCTAACGGTCATCGCTTCATTCTAGTAGCTATCGACTACTTCACCAAGTGGGTGGAGGCAGCCTCATATGCTAATGTGACCAAGCAGGTGGTGGCTAAATTCATAAAGAGGGATATCATCTATCGTTACGGAATTCCCGAGCGGATCATTACTGACAATGGTTCGAATCTGAATAACAAGATGACGAAGGAGTTGTGCCAGAGTTTCAAGATTGAACACCACAACTCATCTCCTTACCGGCCGAAGATGAACGGCGTCGTTGAAGCGGCCAATAAGAACATCAAGAAGATTGTTCAGAAGATGGTTGTGACCTATAAAGATTGGCACGAGATGCTGCCATTCGCACTGCACGATTATCGTACAACGGTATGTACATCAACTGGGGCAACCCCTTTCTCCTTAGTGTACGGTATGGAAGTTGTCCTACCGTTAGAAGTTGAGATCCCTTCTTTGCGAGTTTTGGTTGATGTGAAACTCGATGAGGCATAATGGATTACGAACCGACTGAACCAACTCAGCCTGATGGACGAGAAGAGGTTAGCATCGATTGCACATGGTCGTCTGTACTAAAGCCGAATGAAGAAAGCTTATGATAAGAAGGTGCGTCCTAGAAGCTTTCAGACGGGTGATCTCGTCCTAAAGAAGATTCTTCCTCCACACTCCGACCACCGGGGCAAGTGGACTCCCAATTACGAAGGTTTGTACGTCGTCAGCAAGGTCTTCTCGGGAGGAGCTTTGTTGTTATCCATGATGGATGGCGAGGATTTTGCATCCCCGGTGAACGCGGACGCAGTTAAAAAATACTTTGCTTGAAAGCGACCCGCTGTTGCAACCCAAAATTTGACCAACAATTATTTATTCATTGAGTGTTTGAAAGTTGGTACCTTCATCAGACAGTTCAAAAGGTCCTCAGAGGAGTTGGTTGAAACCAGGGTTGTATGCTTCATAGCTTGAGAGTTGTGGGTGCTCCTCAGATGATTCTGAGACTTTGAGAATGAACTTAATGTTTTGAGAAAGCCTATGAGATGTCTTGGTAGCCATCATGAAGCCCAGAGAGGTCATTATGCAAGAATTCAGGAGATTCAACCATGAATGGTAGAATTAGGGTTTTGACTGGGTCAACCCTAGATCAGCTGAAGATTTGGAGAAGGTTGAGACCAAATCCAAGGGCCATGAGATCATGGAATGATGCATAGAGATGTTATAGAGATGATTCCTATACCAACTCATTATGATTGAGGAGTTTGAGAAGTTTCAAGTCAGGGTTTCTGAGGATTGTCAGTGAAAAAACCCTAGTTTGATCCCTATCTTCCAGGCAGTTTTAGCTCTAGATGTGATTGATACCTCATCTTTCACACAACATGAATGTTGTAGAGCTTGTTCTTAGCTTTAATTTGAGTGGTGGAAGTCCTTGATAGGAGTTGCAGAGCTCATGTTATGGTTTTGACAAATTACAGGTCAGCTGAGGTGTGTGAATCTGGGTCCTTGAAGGTCACCCAACTTGCAGACAACTTTTGCCCTAGTAGGATGATTCCTATGATCTCTTGGTCAACATGAATGTTGGAGGGCATCTTCTTAGCTTTAATTTGAGTGGTAGAAGTCCTTGATAGGACTTGTGGAACTCTGCTTATGGCTTGTGCAAGACAGGGGTATTTTGGTAATTTGGAATTACAGGTCATTTTTAGCCAATGCCTAAAACTCCTACTTCCAAGCTTCAAATGGAAAAATGTCCAACATGAAAGTTGTTCAAAATGACATTTTTAGGCTAGATAAGAGGTCTTGAGAGTTTGGAAATGCATGGAGCATGGATATTTTAAAATGGTCAAAATGAACTAAAAAGGGCTTATAAGTTAAATAAGTTGAAATTGGATTTTGGTTCGAGAGATCTACAAATCCAAAATGGGGCATATGATAGATGATTATGATTGGAAATATCATTTTGAAAACAATGGTTCATCCACATTTTTGAGTTTAGGCTTAAAAATTGGACTTCCTTTGTAAATTTGATTCTTGCATTTTAAGGTATCAAAAGGAAATGTTTGCTAATGCCTTAAAATAGCTAGAAAAGCCTTGTTCTCTTATTACCATCTCATATAAGTATATTTTGCATGGTTTCTCATGAGATTTATAATATTTACTAAAAATAGAAAAAAGTGAAATTCTCATTGCATGAGAAGTTCTAGAACTCTCTTGGAAGTTTCTCACACATTCTAGATCATTCCATTGTCATCTATATAAACCCTAAGGTGGGTTCATTCATTGGTTGGTGATTCATTACACATGCATGCTATACTTTGATCCTTTCCTTCTTTTTTGCATTTTCATTCCAAGTCATTCTAAACTCCATTAATAGTGAGAGTTATCAT
The DNA here is from genome assembly GCA_963859935.3 of Lathyrus sativus. Classification (NCBI taxonomy): domain Eukaryota; kingdom Viridiplantae; phylum Streptophyta; class Magnoliopsida; order Fabales; family Fabaceae; genus Lathyrus; species Lathyrus sativus. Next base: position 420,917,164 of record OZ012740.1, read on the forward strand.
CACTATCATCATTCACCATCATTATAGAGTGGAATCCATGCAAAAAACCAACAGAATTCGTGGCTGGTTTGTGCACTTCACATCATCACTCCCACTTGCATGAAGGTTTGAATAGCAAGTTTCAAGAAGTTTGGGCAAGATTCCTTCCACCAGAATCATCATCATCCATCAAAGATTAGTTACAGCAAGTGGCAAGGGTTGGAAAGGAGTGCAACTATCATCACCATTTTCATTTGGTAGGTATGCGTTTTGATTCGAATCATCACATCTAGCCATGGTTAGGGTTAGTTCTTAAGTTATTTGTGATAGAGACAATCTAGGGATGCTTTATGGTGAGTTTAAGGTCCATCCATGGAGTTTCAAAATATGACATCAATTCTTGGTTGATCAAGAAAGCTTGAGATATGAGGTTTTAATACATGTATCATAGTTTAGTATACTCATGGAAGCAAGAGGAACACATTGGTATCTTTATTTTCAAGGTTTGTTAGAGTTGAAAAGTAAGGTTTCATGGTGGTACCTGTGCCTTGTTGTTGTCGGTTTGAAGGCTAGAGAGAGATTCAAGAGAAACTAAAACCATGGTTGTGTAGAGGGCGAGAAGAGGATCAGTTTTGTTTTTTATTTCATGTGATTTCATGGAGTAATGAATGAGATAGAGTCCATGGAAGTTGCATGCATGGAATAGAAAAATTCTGAATTTTAGGGTTTTGGTTGGAGAAGATGAACATGCACCATTGGATTGGAATGGAAACTTTGACTTGACTTTGATCTTGCGGCCTAGATTTTATTAAACTTCAAAAAATCATAACAAAATAAAAAATGCATATTTTTTAATGAGAATTTTTTTCCCATTTTTCATTTTCGGTCTAGAAAAATATAAAAATATAAAATAGCCATTTTATTTCAGTTTTATATTTTTTGTGCATTTTTACTTTTAATTGTTTTTTTTTAATTCCTTTAGTTGGTATGCTGACTTGTAGAATTTAATTAGGATAGTTCCCTTAGGCTTTTTGAGCCATTATTTTTGGCATAATTAGATATTGAATCATAGTTCCCCATAGGATTTAATTCTTGATTTTTAGATTAAGATTTGATTAGTTTAATTAGGGTAGCTTTAGGGTATCCTAATTAGGGTTTAGGTTGTGCATAGGTGAGGAAATTCATTTTCTTCAAATAGTTTTGTCTTGATTTTTGGGTAGGGGTATATGTGGATCTTATGGGTAGATGTTGTAGGCCTTTGTGATTAATTGATAGATTTTTCCCCCTTGTTTTAGTATTTTTAGGTATTTTCTGAAGTTGCCTGATAATTTTGGTTGTGCTGTGGTTATCTGTTCATCTCTGGGGGTTGTTTTTGGGGAATTTGTTGTGGGGCTTGTGTTGTCTTGAAGACCTTGTTGGAGAGCATGATGAAGTGAAGATTGTAGATCAAGACTCAGAGACCCAGAGCTTGGCTTGTTCCCTGTCTGTGAGGTTTGAGATCCTGAAGTTTGGAGGAAGTTCATGGTACTTTCCTGAGGAAGGCACTATGAATGACTTTCATTCTTTCTTCTCACCTCTTTCTTAAGTATCCAATGATGTTGGAGCCAACTTGTGAGTTTAATTTCTCCTGAGGAGGAATGTAAACTGATCACATGTTGTTGAGCCACATGGGATACAACTCTTAAGTGGAAGCCTCCCAGTACTTTCCTGAGGAAGGTCCTATGGGTCTATTCACTTAGTTCCATTAGTTTATCTAGGATTTCTCAAGTATCCAATGATGTTGGAGCCAACTTGTGAGTTTAATTTCTCCTGAGGAGGAATGTAAACTGATCACAGTTGTTGAGCCGCGTAGGATACAACTCCTAAGTGGAAGCCTCCTAGTACTTTCCTGAGGAAGGTCCTATGGGTCTATTCACTTAGTTCCACTAGTTCAGATAGGATTTCCTAAATATCCAGTGATGTTGGAGCCTGCTTGTGAGTTTAGTTTCTCCTGAGGAGGAATGTAAACTGATCACAGTGGTTGAGCCACATAGGATATAACTCCTGAGTATACACCTCCTAGTGCTTTCCTGAGGAAGACACTATGAGTCTGCTTACTTAGCTCCCTTTCTTTGGTAAGCTTGTTTTGAAGCTTGAAGATTGGGATTGTTTTCTCTTTTGGTTAGGTTTTGCTTTAGGGCTTTGCTTTCATTTTGATTTAGATTCTGTGTTATGGTTAGGATTAGAGAGTAGATGATTCTTTCTCAAGTATGGTTTGTTTGCCTGATGGCACTTCATTTCTTTTATCTGGTTATTGCTTGATAGCATGTTGTTTATCTTCAGTATGATTACTGTTATTTCATGACTGGCTTGAGGTTGAGACGAGCTTGTGGAGGCTGAAGCCCCACACACATTTCCTCCCTCACTTGCATTGCATGCATTTTACTGTTAAAGCTGATGCTTTTGTCTGTTTTGGTGTATCATTGACATGATCCCTTAGGACTATCATTTCCTCTGATGAGGATCTGATGATAGCCTTTTAGGTTGAAACCTATGCATGACAACATCTAGGAGTTCCCTGTTCAAACCTCAACCATAGGATGAATCCATGGCATGATAACAGTAGGACTTGATAGTCTCCCTCCTAGTTGGGCCTGCTCTCTTCTCATCTCAAAGCAGTTTAAGATACGGTAATCATGAATGATTTCTTTCGTACGTTACGAGCCTTAAGCTATCTAAGAAAGGACGTATTCCCTCTCAGGTCATAGTCTCTAGTGCGGTTGAAATCGCAAACACAATAAAAACACTTCTTTTAGGAGATAACCCGTAGTTAGCCGAACTACGTTGACTCTGATTTCTCATTCTCTGATGAGAATACGTAGGCATAAAGTGCGACGCTTTTCCGAGTCATTTTTCTTTTCTTTTTCAGCCAGCCTTGATAGGTAGATAGATTATAACTAACCCGTCCAAGTAAACAAACAAGCGAGGATCCCGTCGAGTACGACGGACGTGAGGGGTGCTAATACCTTCCCCTTGCGTAACCGACTCCCGAACCCAGACAATGGTTGCGACGACCTTGTCTTACCCTTTTTCGTCAGGTTTTTCCGATCGTTTCCTTTCCCGCTCTGAGGGATAAATAACGAAAGGTGGCGACTCTTCTGTCATGCCGGCACCTTATTTTCGCGCAAGCGACAGCTGGCGACTCTGCTGGGGACTTATAGCATCTAGGGACTTTTCCCATCCCTTATGCTGGGACCGTTTCCCATCCCCTACGCGAGTCAATCCTAGCGCTTGTATGTTTGCTTGTTGGGTTGCGTTTATTTATCGCATTTTTTACTTCTCGCACTTTATTTCCCGCATTTTATTTCCAGTTTGATATGATTATCTGTGCTGGTGTGGGAGAGGGATGTTACTATGAGTGAAAAGCCGGACCTGGGCTTGAGTATACACCTAGACGTAGTTGCGGAGAGTAGTAGACGGACCTGTCTGCTGAGCAGGCACAGTTCCCTACGAAATCTGCGCTCAGACGAGGTTCTCGCAGAGATGCTCCTTTCCGGTCCTGAGGATCTGAGGGGAGTCCAGACGTGAGGATTGTTGACTCTGGGGACCGATCATTTGGAAGTCAACTAAGTGAGGCCTCTTCATGACTTGATGATGCCACTCTTCTGGGAATCGTATCATCACTCATGAAAGTCTGTGACGCTGATGACCGCATAGGATGTCGTACCTTTGTCTGTGGATTAGGTCCATACCTGTGAGTGGGATTGGGTTTATTGCAGGAAACTTTGACCTTCAGACTACCTGGTTTTCTTGACAGTGAATCAGTTGTGTTGGTACCAGGTTTCTTAGTTGCAGATTTGTCTGTTCTTGATAGAGCAGGTTTTGATCAGAGGATCTTGTCATCAGGTGTATGTCTGTTCTTGAGAGAGCAGGTTTTGATCAGAGTATCGTCATCAGTGGTTTGTTCTTGATAGGGCAGATTTTGAGTGGGGTCTGAAGATCTCATCAGCAGATGTTGTTTGTTCTTGATAGGGCAGATTTTGAGTGGGGTCTGAAGATCTCATCAGCAGATGTTGTTTGTTCTTGATAGGGCAGATTTTGAGTGAGGTCTGAAGATCTCATCAGCAGCTGTATATTTGTTCTTGGTAGGGCGGATTTTGATTTGGGGTCTGAAGACTTCATCAGCAGATATTTCTTGATCATACATCCGAGGTCCTTATTATCAGACATTTGTTCTCAACAGAGCAGAATTTTGATCCTGTGTATATGGTCCTATCAGACGATTGTTCTTAGCAGATCAGAGTAGTGGTCTTACACCGGGGTTTTCTTCTCCTCAGTGATTATTGACACAGAATCTCCACAGCAGTTACCCGGATATAGTATTGCATGACTGCATTTTGCATTAGCTCGCATATTCATGTTTGCATTCCATTAGCATGTGTCTGTGCTGCAGGCGCATTTCGTACCCTGATTCTGGTGTCCCGAGCAATATGAAATATTTTCTTCCATGAATGGATCCAGTCTTATCACTGCATTGACACTATGTTGGCACGTTGACACCAGAATTAGGGGTGATCTCCTGAACATACAAACACCCATGGCATTAGCATAATTCATCTTGCATGACAGACGCCGGGGCGTGTCTTCTAACCCTTGTGTTTGCAGGTTTGACTCAGAATCGAGCAACTCAGACTAATGGAGCAAGTACAAGCTGAGTTGGGGAAAATCCAAAGCCAGTTGGGGCAGGTCATGAATGACGTACAGGTAGTGCGCTTGGATCAGCAAGTACTCAGAGAAGAGAATCAGCAGCTGCAGAATCAGTTGAGCTTTCTCATGGGAGTGGTGAGAAGTATGCTAAAAAAGGAGAGTGGTCAAGCACCCAAGGAGGAGACCAAAGTGCTTCCTCCATTGCCGTCAGTGCCACCTGTGCTGAAGCCAAATGGACCTCATAGATCCTCTACACAGCATGAAGCTCAAGACCTGTCTCGTCAGCAGCCGCGCCGGGCATCTCAGAATAACCCTGAAGGTTATAATCAAAAGAAGAAGTTACTTGATAGAGCTGTGGACCCAATACCTGTGAGTTATGCCCAGCTGTTGCCACTATTGGTTCAGAACCGTGTTCTCAAGCTTCGGGCCTCGGATCCACCAGATAACGTGTCACTAGACGTTGATCTCAACACACATTGTGATTTCCACTCAGGAGCACCGGGGCACCATGTCGAAACATGTAAGGCTCTCAAGAATAAGATTCAAGACCTTATTGACTCGAGGACAATTAGGCTTGTGCCGGGCGGCATGAGAGCATCGGGAAAGTTCATCCCGTATCCTGCGGAAGAGGTGAATGATTCCATTCCCTTTCCTGAAGCTGAGAAAGATCTTGAATACGTCCCTCAACCTTTGGTGACTGAATCGCCTCGCTCGCAGTTTCTACCTGGATCAAGTTCGAGGACGCAAGCGCCTAAACAAGGGACCGTTGCCATTCAGAAACGACGACCTCTTGCTCTTGGGCGGAAGGAATACCAGCACCAGGATCACAAGAGACCTCACAACCACGTGGAACAAAGGAATGCTTCTTTCCATCCAGTGCCTGTGCCGTATAGCCGGATTCTTCCACTGTTGATTCAGAATTCCTTGGTGGAACCGAAAGCTCTCAAGCCCGTGCCAGAGCCTTACCCTCCAGGGTACAATCCTCATGTTCAGTGCGGTTACCATGGTGGATCTCCGGGGCATTTAACTGAAGATTGCAAGGCTTTTCAGGCGAAAGTGCAGCAATTGATCGACCAAGGGTGTATTTCCTTTCCAGGTGGAGTTTTGGTTGTACGTGACAACCTCTCAGCTGTTTGAGCTTGCAGATTCGGAGGGTTATTTCCAGAAGCCAGTGATCCAGACAGGCAGACGTCCTCAACATTGGCAGTCCTCGGACTTTTTACCATTTTGCATTTGTAGTTTCTTTTCTGTTAGTTACTACTTGCTGTTAAACATTGTATGTTTCGAATGGTGATGTTAATAAAGTGACTATGCATTTTTGCTGAACTAATTATGTCGTTGTCACTCATTTACTGCATTACACGGACACTTGCATTTTATTTACTCCGATTTCTTACTATGATTAGCAATGAGCGGAGGGAGGATGATGAAACTGAATACTCATAACCAATGATCGTATTGCGTTCAGATAAAACTTTGTCGATGACGTATAAGGCATTGTTTCAAATCCCTAAACACCGGAGAGATAAGGAAGAGAATCCCTTGTTAACCACTCCGAGCCGAGAAGTAGGAGTTTCTTTCGGGCTTTTGAACCCTCGCATCTTAACCCGGGGCAGGGTAGTTGTCAGTTAGCTTGATCGAGCGTTCAAGTCTTATAGAGGGGTGTTGTCCTTCGAGGACCAATCACATCATATTCCTCTCCAGAGGTCGTACCTCATCAACCACAATGGTTAAACCTCACCAACCAGGAGTGAGACAGTTATAAGCCTTTCGAAGCAATCTAGACAACCAGTGTCGCACGACTTGTTCCAAAAAAAAAAGAAATAAGAAAGCCCGCTAAGTAAAGCTAGAAAGCAAATACTTAGGCAAAAATCAGGGCATCCCGCTGGACTTCAAAAGAAAAAATCGAAAAGAACTCAAAAGGAGTCAGTCCAGGCAAAAATTAGGGAATCAAAACAAAAGAATGAAAAAGAAAAGAGTATAAAAAAGAAAAATCCTCGAACAAGGACGAAGTCGTGTAGACACAGACACCGAAAACGAAAAAGGAGTAACTGTCACTCCGAAACCCTTGTGAATTCTTTAACCAGTTGTTCTCAATGTTCAACATACCTCTCGAAGAGGCGAGCGCTCGACCCAAGTTAACTGAACTTTAGGATCGGAGATCATCACGTAGAAGGGGTGGGTACAAATCATAATTTGAGCCGAATATCCTTTGTTTCACGAACCGTGAACCCGACCACGATACAACCCTTAAAAGACCTAATTGAGGCAGGGTTTATTCTGAAAGCGCATTACGATAAGGTTGAGTAACCTGACTTCTTCATGATTTGCTAATCATATCCTTATTGCATTTTTCACTGATTACATCAGCACTACGTTTGAACTCTTTGGTTCATTCGTCACTCACTAGCATGACACGTAAATGAGTGACAGTACCACATTTTTTCGAAATTTGCATGAACACTGCATTAAAATTACCATTCGTGAATAAACAATTTCAATTGCAGGTTGGTAGCTGACATGAAAGGACTTCAACGGGGAATAGTCAATCAGGACTGAATCGTCAGAGGTCTGGGTCGGAATGGTATGCTGCGAAGCCCTGTGAATCTGGGGCATCGACTTCCAGTGAGTTTGGAATCAGTTTGTTTGAGGACAAGTCCCGGAGCATCAGTTGATTATGGGGCAGTTCATGCAAGAAGCAGTTGGCCGGAAGTGAATCTTCTCGAGACCCAATCAGGAGCAGTTATCCAGAATTCTTGCGATTTAAGGGCAGATCCCTCCCGTGTTCGATCAGAGCATGTTGAGTCGCTCATCGCTCGTTCAGGGGCAAACTACTTCAGAGATATTGAAGCCGACCATGCTGAGAGTTGATTAGTTGAGGATGAATCCTCCCGTTGGGAAGGTGTTGGGGCCAGCCCTCTGAAGATTGTCTTGTTGCCAGTTGTTTTCGGCTCAGAATGAATTATTCCCAAAGGACGGATTGGGGCAAGTTGAATTGCGCTGGGGCAAGTTGTTCAAATGAGTTTGTTCACCCTAGCAAGAATTGAGTATCGGGGAATCGTGTCATTACCCTGCCGAAACCTGAACCTTCTGAAGAAGCCTTGTTGTTATCCTACAGCCTAACCGGTTACTCGGCTCCATGATTGGTAGTTGAATCAGGATGGTTTCTCAGCAGAGCTGTACAGTTTGAGATTGTTTCCCCTGTACAATTTGAGATTGCAGCAGATTGAGATGGCGTTTATCCCTTATCAGATCAGGGTCAAGATTACCCTCAGTAGACCAGGATTGATATCTCCGAAGCAGGGCGAGCCCTCCCTCTCCAGCAGAGTTCAGTAGCCTCTCCTCCGTAGAATCTGAACGCAAGATAGTGAGCATTGATATGTCTCCCCCAGGCAGAGATGATTCTCTTCCCCAAGCAGACACATCCTGAGGGAACGTCACCTCATTAGCTGAGCTAAGCACCGAAGAATGATGTCGTCTTTCCCCAGCACCAGGTCACAAGTGCAGACTTCGTAGAAATGTTCGGGTGCCGAAGCTCGTGTTTTCCCAGTAAAGTCGCCGAAGCAGGTGTCTCTCCCAGCACCGGGTCACAAGTGCAAATCTTGTAGGAAGAGGTTCGTATGTCGAAGGAGGCAGTAACTGATGGTGCCAGACTGAAGTCTCCAGCGGAATTAAGATTCCCCACCAGGGTCGTATTCTCCCCTGAAGTTGGATGATTCTCTCTTCCCCAGTGGAGTATTGGAACAACTGATGTTATATTCCCCTGCAGAGTCGTACTCTCTCCCCCGAAGTCAGATGATTCTTTCTTCCCCAGCGGAATTGAAATCCCTCATCAGAGTCGTACTCTCCAGTGAAGTAGAATGATTTATCTCCCTGGCTGAGTCCGCAGAAAAGCAGAATCCTTGGAAGCAGTTGGAACCTTAAGTGGATGTTCCCTAGCGGAGCGTGGGGCAGCTGATGTTGTACTTCCCCAGAGTCGCACTCTCTCCAGCGAAGCGGAATGACTTCTCCTTCCTCAGCCAAGTTTGCAAATGACCAAGAGAGCCGAGTCCTTGGAGGTTGATCAGACCATGTTTTCCCCAGCGGAGTGTGGAGCAGCTGAAGTTGTTTCCCCACAGAGTGGTTATCCCCAGATTGGCCGAGAAGGCCACGCAGTTCACTCCCGCGATTGACACCGCTTTCCTTCAGCAGGTTCGGGTTCTCGTAGAGCTTCGTCCCCTGCAGTAATCAGCTGAAGTTGTTTTCCACGCAGCAGACCGGAAGATCGTTTCCCCAGACAGAGTCCGATTGATATTGGCGGGCAGTTTTCTCCTCAGCAGGATGATTCCTCTATCTGAGTAGTTCGTTCTCCTTGACAGGAGAATTCCCCTTCGACATTTATTTTGCTGACAGGACTGCATGGCATTTAGCATTGCATAGCATTGTGCATGATTGCACAGCATTTAGCATAAACGCATATCATTCCCACCGTGTGGGGCATGGCGCAGAAGCATATGCATCATAAGCATGATCTAGGTTACTATCATTCATGTCTTACAGGTGTTCGGCCGAAGGATCATTTGCTCAGGATGATTCCTGATATTCTCTCCAACGAGGTCGCTTTCTTGGGATGATTCCGAAGACCCCGGTGTGATCCCCACAGTCGCTCGCTCAAGATGATTTTTGAGATCCCCAGCGAAGTCTTCAGTTCAAGACGATTCTTGAATTCCTCAGCAGAGCCGTTTGCTTAAGATGATTCTTAAGACCTCAGTACAGCTTCCCGAGTTATTTGCTTAGGATGATTCTTGAGTTCCCCGGTAGCGTCCCCGGCAAGAGTTGCCCAGGAAGATTCCTGGAATACCCAGCAGAATAAAAGTCTCCAGAAAGGTTATCAGTTCAGGATGATTCTTGAAGGTGCCCGACGGAGCTGTTCGTTCAAGATGATTCTTGAAGTCCTTAGCAGCGTGCTATGTCTGCTCCAACAGTGATGTCTAATCTGAAGATTGACTTCGTAAACGCCTGAGGGCGGTATCAGAAGGTTCCTGTGAGTTCAGATTTCCTTGTTGATGAATCAACGTTTGAAGACAGAGTTCAAAAGGTTGAAGATGCAGCTTTTGTAACAAAGTGATCAGTGTTGGTCTGAGGACCAAGTCAGTTGTCCTGAGGAGATGATTGATTGCGATCAAGTGGATAGTTTTTCTTCTGACTGAAGTCGAAGATGTTTCTCCAGCTGAAGCGGAGATTTGCCTGAAGGCAAAGTGTTTGAATCCCCGTAGAGTCATGAATGGCTCAGGATACCATTTCTCTGACTGAAGTCACAATTTTCCTAAGCTGAAGCGAAGGTGCCTGAGGGCAAGGTTATCCCCAAGGTCATGAATGACCTAGGATTCATTTTTCGGACTGAAGGTCGAAGTATATCCCTGACTGAAGTCTCGGATGCTCTATAGCAGAGGCGGAGTTGCCTGAAGGCATATCCATGTATCCTTGAAGGTCAAGGACCATTGCTTTAGACTGAAGTCGAAGATGCCTCCTGCAGAGTTGCCGACGGGCAAAGTTTACATCCTTGAAGGCCAAGGATGTTCTTTCTAGCTGAAGCTGGAATAGCCGACGGGCAGGGTTTCATCTATCTTCAGAAATACTTGAAGATTCTCCAGCGGATCTGGAGTGGCCAGGGGCCAGGGTTCCATCTATATTCGGAAATACTTGAATATTTTTTCCAGCGGATCTGGAGTGGCCAGGGGCCAGGGTTTCATATGTCTTTAATGTTGAAGTTCTACGGCGGGCAGTGTGCAGTAGTATTCCGATGTTCGTTATGGTTCTGAGGGTGAACCCCAGATCAGAGTGTGCTCGGTTAAGTCTCTCATTCCCGGCGGGGTAGTTTCAAATACGCAAATGTACCTTTTGTTCCATTTACCAGGGGTGAACCTCAGGTCAGAGATGTTCAGGGTTGTATTTTGTCCGGCGGCGAGGTTGGATGATTGTTCGGCGGCGAGGTTGAACGTTTGGATTTGGCGGCGAGGTCAGATCATCATTTGTCCAGCGGCGAGGTTGGATATTTGTTCAACGGCGAGGTTGAACGTTTGGATTTGACGACGAGGTTAGATCATATTTTGTCCGGCGGCGAGGTTGGATGATTGTTCGGCGGCGAGGTCAGATCATATTTTGTCCGGCGGCGAGGTTGGATGATTGTTCGGCGGCGAGGTTGAACGTTTGGATTTGACGACGAGGTTAGATCATCAGTTGTCCGGCGGCGAGGTTGGATGTTTGTTCGACGGCGAGGTTGAACGTTTGGATTTGACGGCGAGGTCAGATCATCATTTGTCCGGCGGCGAGGTTGGATGTTTGTTCGACGGCGAGATTACGTTTGGATTTGACGGCGAGGTTAGATCATCATTTGTCCGGCGGCGAGGTTGGATGTTTGTTCGACGGCGAGGTTGAACGTTTGGATTTGACGGCGAGGTTAGATCATCATTTGTCCAGCGGCGAGGTTGGATGTTTGTTCGACGACGAGGTTGAACGTTTGGATTTGACGGCGAGGTCAGATTATGTTTGTTTGACGGCGAGGTTGAATATTTGTTTGACGGCGAGGTCAGACTCTTTAAATCCCCAGTAGAGATGATGCTTGTACGACGGCGATGTCCAATGTCTCCAAAGGATGTTTGTTTCCGACGGCGACGTCAGATTCAGTTTTCCAACGGCGATGCGGGGTATTCTGTCAGATTTAGTTCTCCAGCGGCGATGCGGGGTATTCTGTCAGATTTAGTTCTCCAGCGGCGATGCGGGGTATTCTGTCAGATGTATTTTCTCCAGCGGCGATGCGGGGTATGCTGTCAGATGTGTTTCTCCAGCGGCGATGCGGGGTATGTGGATTGTCCGACGGCGATGTCAGGTGTAGTTCTCCAGCGGCGATGCGGGGTACTTTGTTTAGAAATGTATTTTCTCCAGCGGCGATGCGGGGTATTTTGTTCAGTGTTGTATTTTCTCCAGCGGCGATGCAGGGTATTTTGTTCATTGTTGTATTTTCTCCAGCGGCGATGTTGGATACTTTGGTGATTCAGGTTTAGGTCTCCGGCGGCGATGTTGGACGCTTGTTTCCCCGAGTTATGGTTGGTCTTGACGGCGATGTCAGGCGGTTTAGTCTTCCAGCGGCGATGTTGGGTGTCGTGGTTGTCTGAAGGCAATGTCAGAAGAAGTTAATGTGGATGACTGACGGCGATGCCAGTTCAGTATCTCTCCAGCTAGTTGTCAAGCAGCTAGCATTGCAATATTCGAAGATTTGTTCCCCGCAGAGTACCGTGTGCTCGTGCAGTTGGCAAATTTTCGGGTTTACTGATATTCAATCGTCTCGCACCTTGATTGGTTGAGAGCCGTTCGCTTCTCACCCAGTCAGGTTCAAGCCGTTTGAATAGGGGCAGCTGTTGCACCCCAAAATTTGACCAACAATTATTTATTCATTGAGTGTTTGAAAGTTGGTACCTTCATCAGACAGTTCAAAAGGTCCTCAGAGGAGTTGGTTGAAACCAGGGTTGTATGCTTCATAGCTTGAGAGTTGTGGGTGCTCCTCAGATGATTCTGAGACTTTGAGAATGAACTTAATGTTTTGAGAAAGCCTATGAGATGTCTTGGTAGCCATCATGAAGCCCAGAGAGGTCATTATGCAATAATTCAGGAGATACAACCATGAATGGTAGAATTAGGGTTTTGACTGGGTCAACCCTAGATCAGCTGAAGATTTGGAGAAGGTTGAGACCAAATCCAAGGGCCATGAGATCATGGAATGATGCATAGAGATGTTATAGAGATGATTCCTATACCAACTCATCATGATTGAGGAGTTTGAGAAGTTTCAAGTCAGGGTTTCTGAGGATTGTCAGTGAAAAAACCCTAGTTTGATCCCTATCTTCCAGGCAGTTTTAGCTCTAGATGTGATTGATACCTCATCTTACCCACAACATGAATGTTGTAGAGCTTCTTCTTAGCTTTAATTTGAGTGGTGGAAGTCCTTGATAGGAGTGGCAGAGCTCAAGTTATGGTTTTGACAAATTACAGGTCAGCTGAGGTGTGTGAATCTGGGTCCTTGAAGGTCACCCAACTTGCAGACAACTTTTGCCCTAGTAGGATGATTCCTATGATCTCTTGGTAAACATGAATGTTGGAGGGCATCTTCTTAGCTTTAATTTGAGTGGTAGAAGTCCTTGATAGGACTTGTGGAACTCTGCTTATGGCTTGTGCAAGACAGGGGTATTTTGGTAATTTGGAATTACAGGTCATTTTTAGCCAATGCCTAAAACTCCTACTTCCAAGCTTCAAATGGAAAAATGTCCAACATGAAAGTTGTTCAAAATGACATTTTTAGGCTAGATAAGAGGTATTGAGAGTTTGGAAATGCATGGAGCATGGATATTTTAAAATGGTCAAAATGAACTAAAAAGGGCTTATAAGTTAATTAAGTTGAAATTGGATTTTGGTTCGAGAGATCTACAAATCCAAAATGGGGCATATGATAGATGATTTTGATTGGAAACATCATTTTGAAAACAATGGTTCATCCACAATTTTGAGTTTAGGCTTAAAAATTGGACTTCCTTTGTAAATTTGATTCTTGCATTTTAAGGTATCAAAAGGAAATGTTTGCTAATGCCTTAAAATAGCTAGAAAAGCCTTGTTCTCTTATTACCATCTCATATAAGGATATTTTGCATGGTTTCTCATGAGATTTATGATATTTACTAAAAATAGAAAAAAGTGAAATTCTCATTGCATGAGAAGTTCTAGAACTCTCTTGGAAGTTTCTCACACATTCTAGATCATTCCATTGTCATCTATATAAACCCTAAGGTGGGTTCATTCATTGGTTGGTGATTCATTACACATGCATGCTATACTTTGATCCTTTCCTTCCTTTTTGCATTTTCATTCCAAATCATTCTAAACTCCATTAATAGTGAGAGTTATCATCACTATCATCATTCACCATCATTATAGAGTGGAATCCATGCAAAAAACCAACAGAATTCGTGGTTGGTTTGTGCACTTCACATCATCACTCCCACTTGCATGAAGGTTTGAATAGCAAGTTTCAAGAAGTTTGGGCAAGATTCCTTCCACCAGAATCATCATCATCCATCAAAGATTAGTTACAGCAAGTGGCAAGGGTTGGAAAGGAGTGCAACTATCATCACCATTTTCATTTGGTAGGTATGCGTTTTGATTCGAATCATCACATCTAGCCATGGTTAGGGTTAGTTCTTAAGTTATTTGTGATAGAGACAATCTAGGGATGCTTTATGGTGAGTTTAAGGTCCATCCATGGAGTTTCAAAATATGACATCAATTCTTGGTTGATCAAGAAAGCTTGAGATATGAGGTTTTAATACATGTATCATAGTTTAGTATACTCATGGAAGCAAGAGGAACACATTTGTATCTTTATTTTCAAGGTTGGTTAGAGTTGAAAAGTAAGGTTTCATGGTGGTACCCGTGCCTTGTTGTTGTCGGTTTGAAGGCTAGAGAGAGATTCAAGAGAAACTAAAACCATGGTTGTGTAGAGGGTGAGAAGAGGATCAGTTTTTTTTTTTATTTCATGTGATTTCATGGAGTAATGAATGAGATAGAGTCCATGGAAGTTGCATGCATGGAATAGAAAAATTCTGAATTTTAGGGTTTTGGTTGGAGAAGATGAACATGCACCATTGGATTGGAATGGAAACTTTGACTTGACTTTGATCTTGCGGCCTAGATTTTATTAAACTTCAAAAAATCATAACAAAATAAAAAATGCATATTTTTTAATGAGACTTTTTTTCCCATTTTTCATTTTCGGTCTAGAAAAATATAAAAATATAAAATAGCCATTTTATTTCAGTTTTATATTTTTTGTGCATTTTTACTTTTAATTGTTTTTTTTAAATTCCTTTAGTTGGTATGCTGACTTGTAGAATTTAATTAGGATAGTTCCCTTAGGCTTTTTGAGCCATTCCTTTTGGCATAATTAGATATTGAATCATAGTTTCCCATAGGATTTAATTCTTGATTTTTAGATTAAAATTTGATTAGTTTAATTAGGGTAGCTTTAGGGTATCCTAATTAGGGTTTAGGTTGTGCATAGGTGAGGAAATTCATTTTCTTCAAATAGTTTTGTCTTGATTTTTGGGTAGGGGTATATGTGGATGTTATGGGTAGATGTTGTAGGCCTTTTTGATTAATTGATAGATTTTTCCCCCTTTTTTTAGTATTTTTAGGTATTTTCTGAAGTTGCCTGATAATTTTGGCTGTGCTGTGGTTATCTGTTCATCTCTGGGGGTTGTTTTTGGGGAATTTGTTGTGGGGCTTGTGTTGTCTTGAAGACCTTGTTGGAGAGCATGATGAAGTGAAGATTGTAGATCAAGACTCAGAGACCCAGAGCTTGGCTTGTTCCCTGTCTGTGAGGTTTGAGATCCTGAAGTTTGGAGGAAGTTCATGGTACTTTCCTGAGGAAGGCACTATGAATGACTTTCATTCTTTCTTCTCACCTCTTTCTTAAGTATCCAATGATGTTGGAGCCAACTTGTGAGTTTAATTTCTCCTGAGGAGGAATGTAAACTGATCACATGTTGTTGAGCCACATGGGATACAACTCTTAAGTGGAAGCCTCCCAGTACTTTCCTGAGAAAGGTCCTATGGGTCTATTCACTTAGTTCCATTAGTTTATCTAGGATTTCTCAAGTATCCAATGATGTTGGAGCCAACTTGTGAGTTTAATTTCTCCTGAGGAGGAATGTAAACTGATCACAGTTGTTGAGCCGCGTAGGATACAACTCCTAAGTGGAAGCCTCCTAGTACTTTCCTGAGGAAGGTCCTATGGGTCTATTCACTTAGTTCCACTAGTTCAGATAGGATTTCCTAAATATCCAGTGATGTTAGAGCCTGCTTGTGAGTTTAGTTTCTCCTGAGGAGGAATGTAAACTGATCACAGTGGTTGAGCCACATAGGATATAACTCCTGAGTATACACCTCCTAGTGCTTTCCTGAGGAAGACACTATGAGTCTGCTTACTTAGCTCCCTTTCTTTGGTAAGCTTGTTTTGAAGCTTGAAGATTGGGATTGTTTTCTCTTTTAGTTAGGTTTTGCTTTAGGGCTTTGCTTTCATTTTGATTTAGATTCTGTGTTATGGTTAGGATTAGAGAGTAGATGATTCTTTCTCAAGTATGGTTTGTTTGCCTGATGGCACTTCATTTCTTTTATCTGGTTATTGCTTGATAGCATGTTGTTTATCTTCAGTATGATTACTGTTATTTCATGACTGGCTTGAGGTTGAGACGCGCTTGTGGAGGCTGAAGCCCCACACACATTTCCTCCCTCACTTGCATTGCATGCATTTTACTGTTAAAGCTGATGCTTTTGTCTGTTTTGGTGTATCATTGACATGATCCCTTAGGACTCTCATTTCCTCTGATGAGGATCTGATGATAGCCTTTTAGGTTGAAACCTATGCATGACAACATCTAGGAGTTCCCTGTTCAAACCTCAACCATAGGATGAATCCATGGCATGATAACAGTAGGACTTGATAGTCTCCCTCCTAGTTGGGCCTGCTCTCTTCTCATCTCAAAGCAGTTTAAGATACGGTAATCATGAATGATTTCTTTCGTACGTTACGAGCCTTAAGCTATCTGAGAAAGGACGTATTCCCTCTCAGGTCATAGTCTCTAGTGCGGTTGAAATCGCAAACACAATAAAAACACTTCTTTTAGGAGATAACCCGTAGTTAGCCGAACTACGTTGACTCTGATTTCTCATTCTCTGATGAGAATACGTAGGCATAAAGTGTGACGCTTTGCCGAGTCATTTTTCTTTTCTTTTTCAGCCAGCCTTGATAGGTAGATAGATTATAACTAACCCGTCCAAGTAAACAAACAATCGAGGATCCCGTCGAGTACGACGGACGTGAGGGGTGCTAATACCTTCCCCTTGCGTAACCGACTCCCGAACCCAGACAATGGTTGCGACGACCTTGTCTTACCCTTTTTCGTCAGGTTTTTCCGATCGTTTCCTTTCCCGCTCTGAGGGATAAATAACGAAAGGTGGCGACTCTTCTGTCATGCCGGCACCTTATTTTCGCGCAAGCGACACCCGCTGGACAGTAAAAAGATAGTCCAGGCAAAAATGGGGCATCCCGACGAACCATAAAAAGGAAAAGGTTCGGGAAAAAGTTAGGGATATAAATTGAAAAGAATGTACACCCGCAAAGTCGAAAACCCAGATGGGCGACTTTGACAAAAAAGGGTATCCCGGTGAACTGAAAACCCGCAAAGGGCGGTTCACGCAAAAGTTAGGGATTTTAAAAAGCAAATGACTGCGTTCCGCGCGTGGACTTTCATTGTTTAGTGGTTTGGAAGACCTGAGGGCCATTTATCTGAATCAGTCTCTTTTGAAGTTGAAGCCTCGGAGAATTATCGAAGTTAAGTGGGTCATAGAGGGATCAACTCATGGTGTTCGTCTACGCCTCGTTGCCGACATTTGTATATACTGATGTATATTTATGTTTTATTTTTTGCGCAGCTTCCTCATTCCAAGAGCTTGCCTCTGTTGTAAAACATTTTTACCCATTCAGGGGTTTGCTATCAATAAAATGTATACTATTCAGCAATTCAGTTTGTTTGTTTAGCATTTATTTGTTTTGTTTGCGAAAAAGAACGCCGATGTTTTCGATAAAATGCGCATGCATAAACCTACTGGCCTAGGCCACTGATTGTTGAAACAATGAATTACCTGAACATTGTCACGAGATGATAACCTTGATAGGTCCCTTTGAGAAGGGTGTCTTGTTCGTTTGTTTGTGTTTTTACAGGTGTAGCAGGCAGCACGCCGTATGTTTTCCCCAAGCAGGATGTCTCCTCCTTCCCCAACAGGTTCGGCAGTCTCTCCCCGTAGAGTCTGAACGCGAGATCGTAAGCATTGATATGTTCCCCCAGGCAGAGAGGAGTCTCTCCCCAGTCAAGTGCATCCTGAAGGAATGTCGTCTCCCCAGCTGAGTCACTGAAGTGTGCAGCAATCGATAGTTCCAGACTGAAGTCTCCAGCGAAATTGAGATTCTCTACAGAGTCGTACTCTCCCCCGAAGCAGGATGATTTCTTCTTCCCCAACCGAGTTTGCAGATCCCCAAGAGAGCTGAGGCCTTGGAAGCAGTTGGGACCATGATTGGTTTTCCCCAGTAGAGGGTTGAATAGCTGACGCTGTGTTTCCCCGCCGGAGCCGTTATCTCCAGGGAAGTAGCCGTGAAGACCGTGCAGTTTATTTCCGCGATTGACATCGCTCTCCTCAGCAGGTCCAGGTTCTCGTAAAGCTTCGTCCCCCTGCAGCAGTCAACTGAAGTTCACTTCCCCACAGAGTCCGATTGAGATTGGCGTGACTTTTTTCTCCTCAGCAAGATGATTCCTTCCCCTATCAAAGTGGTTCTTTCTCCTTGACAGGAGGATTCTCCCTTCAGCATTTATTTTGCCGACGGGATCGCAGCATTTTGCATGATTGCATAGCATTTATCATAAACGCATAGCATTTCCACCGCGTGGAACATTACGCCATTGCCGAAGCATATGCATACTAGACATGAGCTAGGTCGTTACCGTTCTTGTTTTGCAGGTGTTCCTCCGCAAAGTCGTTTGCCCAAGATGATTCTTGAATTCTCCCCAGCAAAGTCGTTTGCCCAAGATAATTCTTAAATTCTCCAGGGAAGTCGTTTGCTTAAGATGATTCTTAAAATCCCCAGTGCAATTTCCCAGAGGGGGGTGCTCAAATTGACGCTTAGAGTCCCCGACAGAGTGTTTGCTCAGGATGATTCTTGAAATCTCCAGCAGAGTTATCAGTTCAGGATGATTCTTGAAATCCCCGCAGAGTTATTTGTCCAAGATGATTCTTGAAGTCCTCAGCAGAGTTGATTCACCCAGAATCATTCCTGGATCCCCAAAGCAGAGTTACTTGATAGTTCTCCAGAATCCCCAGCGGAGATGCGTCATCCCCAGCAGGTTTCTGAACAGCGAAGTTGAAACTTTCCTCGAAGACTTGATGATTGAAGTCCAACCGTGTCAATGAAGCAGTTCCCTCAGCTGATGCGAAGTACCCGATGGTAGAAGTTTAGATATTCCCAATTGGTTCATGATTGACCGAGAATTCTATTCCCGACTTACTGATGAAGTCCGGCTGACGCCCAAGGATTTCTTTGAAGGCCCGACGACATGATTAACGTGATTGTTAACCTGATGAGACCCGAGGAGTCCTGATGCCTGACGGCATGATCGACCATGTATCACCAATCACCGTGTGACCAATTCTCCAGCTAGTTGCCGTGCAGCTAATATTTCAGTTTTCAGAGATTTATTCCCATCTGAGTACCGTGTACTTGTGCAGTTGGCAAATTTTCGGGTTTGTCGGTATTCAACCGTCTCGTACCTTGAGTGGTTCAGAGCCGTTCGCTTCTCACCTAGTCAGGTTCAAGCCGTTTGAATAGGGGCAGCTGTTGCACCCCAAAATTTGACCATTTCTTTACCTAGCTTATGTTTCATTTCATTCACATTAGCATTAGCATTTGCATTTCATTGACATGTATGCAGGAGATCAAGAGGTATGAGTACCAATCAAGAGCTACACAAGACTATGAAGCTAGCCAAGAAGTTTATTCAAGTGTTCAAGGGTTGATATCTTTGTCATAGAGGTTAGAAGATCCTCAGAGTGACTGGTTGAAACCAAGAGTGTGTGCCTCCTAACTTGAGAGTTGTGGGAGCTCCTTAGATGATTCTGAAGCCATGAAGATAGACTTGAAGCCTTGAGAGAGCTTATGAGATGTCTTGAAATCCATCATGAAGCATAGATAGGTCATTGTGCAAGATTAAGGAGACTCAGCCATGAGTGGTGTAATTAGGGTTTGACTGGGTCAACCCCAGGTCAACTGATGATTTGGAGAGGGTTGAGACCTAATCCAAGAGCCATGTGATCATGGATTGATACATTGAGATGTTATAAGGATGATTCCAAGGTCAACTCATCATGATTGAAGAGTTTGAGAAGTTTCCAGTTAGGGTTTCTAAGGCTTGACAGTGTAAAATCCCCTAGTTGGACCCCTATCTTCAAGGCAATTTAGCTCAATATGTGATTGTCATCTCATTTTGCCCTCAACATGAATGTTGTAGAGCTTATTCTTAGATTTAATTTTAGTACTAGAAGTCCTTGATAGGATTTGTATAACTCAAGTTATGACTTTGACAAGTTACAGGTCATCTGAGGTATGTGAATCTGGGGCCTTGAAAGTTACCCAACTTGCATCAAACTTTTTCCCTAGAAGGATGATTCCTATGAACTTTTGGTAAACATGAATGTTGTTCCTTATCCTCTTAGCTTTCTTGAGAGTACTATAAGTCCATGATAGGATTTGTAGAACTCAAGTTATGGCTTTGACAAGTCAAGGGCATTTTGGTCATTTGGAGATTACAGGTCATTTCAACCATAAGGCCATAACTCCTATTTCCAAGCTTCAAATGGAAAAATATTCAACATAAAACTTGCTTAAAATGATGTTTTAAGGCTAGAAAGGAGGTCATGAGATGTTGAAAAGGCGTGTAGCTCAAAGTTGCAAAAATGACCTAAAATGAAGGCATAAGTTAAATAAGTCAAAGTTGGAAATTGATATTTTCAACCTATACATCCAAACCATGGCATGTAATATATCATTCTGATTCTAGAAAACATTTTAGAAACAATGGTTTAGCCACATTTTTGATTTGAGGTCTAAATTGTGGACTTGCTTTGAAAAGCACTTGCTTGCATATTAAGTAACATGTGCATAACTTAGAATTGGGGCATGGGCAAGGAACTTAGCAAGCTAAACCCTTCCAAAATGTCACTAGCGGAGAAATTGAAGGAGATTGAGATGAATTTCAAGCTGCAAACAGAATTGAGCATGACATGATAAGTGATTCAAAATCTCATGACATGAGATGTGTAAAATCTCATTGGAAGGGTCTAGAGGGTTCTAGATCATCCAAACTTCATCTATATATTGATTAGAATTCATCCATGGCAAGGGTTGGTGATCATTTAAGGATTGAGCATAGTTTGGAATTGAGTTTTCATAGCTTGCAAGTGCAATTCGGTTTCATCAAATTACTCCATTTTCTTGATTAATTCTTCTTCCATGAGTATCAAGGATTGATTCCAGATCATTTCCAAGGAGAATTGGTGGCTAGATCGTGTGTGAGCAAGTGGTTTTCAGCACCAGCAACTCTTCATCGTGTTTTAAGATTGAAGCACTTTCCATTGAATCTTTTGCATACAGAAGCAAGGAGGAAGTTCAGTGATCGTGTCCAGAAGATTTGAGGGCTTGAAGTGAGCATTTCGTGCATCTTTTATTCAAGAATTCACAGGTTGGTAATCTTCTTCCTATAGCATGATTTAGGTAGAATTAGGTTGAATTAAGGGGCTAGATTAGTTGTAGAATGGCCTAGGATGGATTTCAGATGGTTAATTGCTGAATTAGAGACAAATTAAGTGAATCACCATTTTCGGTTGAGATTAGGAGATGATGATTCTTAAGGTTTCAGAAGAAACTAATGGTATGATTGAGTTCGTGGCAAGATTTGGAGTGTGTTTCATGTTTTGACCTCTTGGATTGGAGGCCTCTAGGAAGAACTAGGGTTGAAGGGGACGATCGAAGCTCCATCGGCGGTGGACGGAGCTGGGCGCGAAGCTCTGAGCTTTGAATTGGAGAAGATGAAGTTCTCACCATTGGATGATGGATTGACCATTGACTGTGAGAAGATCCAAGGGCCACGTTTTAATTCTGAGTTGTGAAGGGTTTCTGAAGGAAACGCTGCGTTTCATTAATTCAGGCATTTGGGCTTAGTAAAATAAGTGTTATCCACACACCCCAGCAAGCCCAACCCATGTTTTGAACTGAAAATGTTTACTTCCTGCACTGCGCGCTTCATTATTTTTATTTGATTTTCATTTAATTTCCATTTAATTCATGGTTTTTGTAAAATTAATAATAAATTGAATATTAATCCAATCAAATCCATTCTTTTTGCATATTACTCATGATTGAGTCTATTATTTTTTAGAGAAAAAATATTTTAATTTCATGTAATTTCTGATTTAATTGGAATTTTGCATTTTAATTGATATTAAAATGTTCATGTTTGATGCATAGTTTTGTAGAATTTTGTTTGATCTCATGGTGGTGATTTTTAGCCTAATTTTTTGTGTATGATTTGGTTAGACATGTATGATCCCATAGAATTTTTCTCACATTTTTTTGATGAAAATAGGTGTGCCTTCTAGATTGATATTTAGATGCTTCCTTTTTAGGGTTTTAGGTTGATACCTTAGAATGCAGGATTTAGTTCTAGGTCCAAATTGTGATTTGATCTTGGAAACTAATGTGATAGAGTCATGATTGACCTAGGTTCCCATAGTAATTTTTTGTAGGATTTTACAATTTATTCTAGTATTTTAGTTAGGACTAACTTTAGTGCTAGGTTTTAGGTGATCCTAACCTACTAATTCAACTAGTTTAACTTCCCTAGTTCCCTTAGATTAGGGTTTGTGCTTGGTTTGCCTGTGGTTGAGGTTGAAGAGAAGTTGAAGACTAGAGGAGGATGCTTGAAGTTTCTTGGAGCTTTGGATTTGTTGGTGCCTGAAGGTGTTTGATGGAGATTAGGAGATAGGACATAGGGAGAGCCTTGTAGTTAGAATGATTTCTTTCACAAACATGGAAAGCATCTTGTGATTTCTTTCACAACATTAGACTGATTTCGTACGTTACGAGCCTTAAAATATTTGAGAAAGGATTGTTGGAGAGTTCCTTTTCCACAGTCTGGATGTTTAGTATGGCACCTTTTGGGTGACATGCGACGCATTCACTCTCAGGTCATAGTCTTTAGTGCGATTGAAATTGCAAACACAATAAAAAACACTTCTCCCGTAAAAGACAGAAAACAAACTTCAAACCTTTTTGCCCCGTGGGCCCATAATTCAAAGGAAAGCTTTTTCTGAAGAAAAGAGTGTCATTAAACTTCAGCGCCAACGCAAACAGGCTTTGTCCCTAACTGCTGGAACTGCTATTTAACCCTACTCGATAAAAATAGATGAATCTGACTCCCCGTAATCCGTATTAGCCCGAACTACGTAAGCTTTGACCTCTCATGCCTGTCGAGAGTACGTAGGCACAATACTGATGTATTGGCGAGCCACCTTCCCCATAACCTGTCGTAGGCCGAACTACGTTGACTCAGATTTCTCATTCTCTGATGAGAATACGTAGGCATAAAGTGCGACGCTTTGCCGAGTCATTTTCTTTTCTTTTTAAGCCAGCCTTGATAGGTAGATAGATAAACCAACTCGTCCAGTAAACACAACAAGCGTGGATCCCGTTGAGTACGACGGACGTGAGGGATGCTAATACCTTCCCCTTGCGTAACCGACTCCCGAACCCAGACAACGGTTGCGACGACCTTGTCTTATACCTATTCGTCAGGTTTTTCCGATCGTTTCCTTTCCCGCTCTGAGGGATAAATAACGAAAGGTGGCGACTCTTCTGTTTTGCCGGCACCTTATTTTCGTGGAAGCGACAAGCTCCTATGGCTTAGTAAAGCCCATCCAAAGAGTTTCAAGTCCTCAGGATGTCCGGATCACCAACGGGCGACTCGGTAGACACCGATCGATCGAAAAGTTGACCAAAATTCAACTCTCCAACAATGAGGAATTTGACTTCAAGGTGTGAATGAAAAATGTTCCTTATATCATATTACACCTCCCCATAAAATTTCATGACCGTTGGATCAAGGGTTAGGAAGTAATTGCAAAAATCGGGAATTAAGGTTTCGAAAGGGGCAAAACCATAACTCCTCAACCACACATCCGATTGAAGTGGTTCCAAGCTTGTTTGAAAGATCTTGACAAACCCTACAAAAGTGCCACAGTGGTCCATATTCAAAAAATGCATAGAATTGGAGTTATAGGAAAATCATTTTTCTAGTACAAAACACTTTAAGGAAATTTCATTAAATTCTGGCCATACAAACCACCTTTTTCAGAACTTTGAAGGGTTTTTCAACCTAGTTCCATCAAGAATTTGGAAATCCCCAAAACATGAAAGTTGTAGATCTACATGAGGGCTTTCCAAATTGTACTAGAACTCTTCCACAACCCTTGTGAGCTGAGAGTTATGAATTATGCAAGTTGGGCCTGTGCACTAATTTGCTAACTTGCCAAAACCTAACATGAACTTGACTCCCAACTATAAACTTCATCTCTAACCATGGATTGACAGCTGATATGATATTTAAGAATGCATAGTGAACTAATTCAGAAGGGAATCCAAGCCTATCCCAAGGAATCATGGAGAACTATTTGTTTAATGAAGGAAAAGTACAAAGGTACAAGAGGAGAGAGATGATTTGGGGCTGCAGCATGGCAAGTCTGTCCTTGCTACCTCTATAGTCATTTCATACAGCTCAAGAGTACCTGGTTTGAGAGGTTTAAGGCTCTTGAAAGCATGCACCACCTCAGAAAGCAATCTCACATAGATTTGTTTAGTTTTTCAACAAAACCACCATGTGAAAACCACTTGAACAAAAATCTGTCCCAAGTAATTTTTCCTATAAATAGAGGCTCCATCTATGTTACTTCACACACCAGAGCCCCTCTCAAAACCAGAGAAATCACAAGCTCTCTCTCTTTCCCTCTTTACTTCAATTTTGCAAAATCTCAAAACTCACCAAAAACTCCAAAAAAATTGTCTTGACAGTCCATCCTCTAAACTCATTTCCATATATTCAACACTTCAAAAACCATGTACACAACCTTAAAATGACCCTCTGAAGCTGTTCCCACCATTGGTTTCCTAAAAAAAAAACTTTGGATCAAAAAGTCAACTTCCACAACACTCAAGTTTGACATTTATGCATTTTTTATGCCAAATCTCTACATAAATCCATTCCTACCATTCTAACACTTCAAACACCTCACATTAATGATGTTATAGTTGTTCAAAGCCTCAAACAATAGCTGGAATCTCATTTTCTCAAACTGTCCACAAAGTTGCATTTTTCTTCAAAAGGAGGCAAATCCACAAGCTTGTTTCAAAAGGAAGGAGCTCTGGATTTTTGGCAGCTAGACTACAAGAGGTATGTAGTTCTGAACTTTCTCATTATTATACATCACGTATGTGTGGATTGTGTTTTGACATTGTAATGCTAGAGTTGTATACTTGATGTCATGAACTTGTGAAACACTTTGGTGCATTTTGATCTTTGTTGTTTAGCAATGATGTGTGAAGGTTACATTTGCTGTTAAGAACTTGGATTTTCATAACAAGACTTATGTGAGGTGCCATATTTTTGCTTATTGACTATCCCTTGAAGCATGGATTTAATATTGTTATGTCAAATTGCTTTCGTAAACTGTTTTGGCAAACTGTTTTGTTGAAATTAGAGGAGCTATTTTTGTTGGGCTAACTGATCTTGCTATACTATGAAGGAAGCATTCATGTTTCAATTTGCACACTGTTAATCCATGTTGCCTTTGATTTTTTGTTGTTTCTTTTGAGGTGCTGCAGGCCTGATTTAGTGTGATTAGGTTGTTTTCTCAAAGTTTACTTCAGGCCTAAGTTTAATGCTTTGTACTGCTTTCTTGTTGTGAACTCAACTTATTACATACCTAGAGTTGTTCAGCATTTTGTTGTTGAGTTCATGAACTGGTCATTAGGATTCAGTGCATAAAACTGTCATGAATTGGACCTTGGCTACTGCATAATGTTAGGCAAGTAGGTGTGGCTATCATGAGATCAGGTTGTGGCTCAAGTGAGGAATGCCATCATGAGCATGTTTGAATACATATATAAGTGAGATTGGTGCCTGCAATGGTTTACTTTCTGTTAGGGATGTTTTCTTCCCTAAGTTATATTTGTGATTGCTGTCAAAGCATGTTTGGATCCTTGATGATCAACTTCTGTATTAATTCATGTTGGCTGCCAAATTGTTTTTTTACCTTTTCACATGTTGCATTCCTGTTTTGAACTTGGTTAGACAAGCTGGTAGATGTGTCCAGCCTGTGTGCAGTCTTTTTGTTCAAATGTTGTTTTTGGCAGTTTTTACACTAAACTTCCATTAGTGGAGGTTCTTTTAAAAAACTGTATGAAAATGCTTTTTGGCAATTTTTACACTGAACTTCCACCAGTGGAAGTTACCTTTAAAATCTGCCTGAAAATACTTGTTGGCAGTTTTTACACTGAACTTCCACTTGTGGAAGTTACCTTTAAAATCTTCCTGAAAATACTTTTTGGCAGTTTTTACACTGAACTTCCACCAGTGGAAGTTATCTTTAAAATCTGCCTGAAAATACTTTTTGGCAACTTTTTACACTGAACTTCCACCAGTGGAAGTTATCTTTAAAATCTGCCTGAAAATACTTTTTGGCAACTTTTTACACTGAACTTCCACCAGTGGAAGTTACCTTTAAAATCTTCCTGAAAATACTTTTTGGCAGTTTTTACACTGAACTTCCACCAGTGGAAGTTATTTTTAAAATCTACCTGAAAATACTTTTTGGCAACTTTTTACACTGAACTTCCAACAGTGGAAGTTACCTTTAAAATCTGCCTGAAAATACCCTTGGTCAATTTTCACCTTTTACAGTTCCGCCATGGACACCCTTTACCCTTTATTCCTAACCTTAGGATTTGAGTCGCCGTGCTCACTTTTAGTGTCCCGCCGTGGATATCCTTCTCTTTATCCTAGCCTTAGGATTCGAGTCGCCGTGCTCGCTTTTACTGTCCCGCTGCGGACACCCTTTATCACAACAATCTCAATTTAGAATAGGAGTCTCCGCACTCCCTGTAAGTACTTTCTTATGAGTACTTACATCCCTCTGGAACCTTGACCACAGTCAAGAGTTCTTTATCCCTAGATAGGTGAACTACGATTGCTCTGATTCTATCCTAGTCAGGATACGTAGGCAGAAGGTGCGATGCCTTTGCGAGCAAACTTAGAAAACCACTTAGGCCTTTTTATTTATTTTATCTCATTTCCCAATCCTTAAACCATAGTGCACAATTCACAAACTTAGCATGCAAACAAAAAAAAAGGTTCCTGTAGAGTACTACAGATGCTTAGGATGTGAAATACCTACCCTATGCATAACCAACCCCCGATCCCCGAATCTCTTAGCGTTGTTGTTACATCGCGAAAAGGGTTTTTCTTTCTTTAGACCTTTCCTTTGGATAAATTAAAGTCCGGTTGTGAATTTAAGAATTAAGATTCAAGTTAATCAATAGCTTGGTATCACGATTCTCACCGTAACAGAAATGGCAACTTCACTGGGGACAATTACTTAACTTGAGGGTTTAGCCTATTTTATTTGATTGCATGCTATATTTGTGAATATTTGTTTAACATGTATATTTGTCAATATATTTGTTTGTGTGTTGGATATTGGGTGCTTTGAGTGGTGAGACGGTCCTATACCCGGACTTGAGTGCAATTATGATAGGATGGTGGTATATTCAAGAAGGCTTATAGGGAGTTGATTCCCGACCAAGCCAACATGAGAAACCACCGCTCAGTGTAGGCCCTCTTGAGAGTTTAGTATTGTTGATCGAGTATTCGTGAAAACAATGCTACTTTCGACGAAGGAGCACATGACACTGTGGACTTTTTAGATTACATTCTCCCCCACTTTGGCCTTATTAGGACGTAGTGCGATGACTACAAGGGAGTATTTCCGAAGTAGTTGATACGCGATACTACACTCAGACGAGATTCTCTTGAGAATATTATCGATTACCAAGTGATTTGGGAAGTTGATAATATCCGAAAGATGGGTTGATGACTCTGGGAACTTTGTAGAACCCGTTCGGCAGGTACAATCAATCCATAGTACAAATCTTTGGGATGGGTAGACCCTTGGACTCATGCTTGTCCTTAAACCTAAACCTGTGTTGTGTGCATATGCATCTTGCTTATGTTTGTGCATTCGTATCATCATGTCATCATATAATCATATGGTTTCATAGAACTCAGACTTTGTTGTTTGTAAACAAGAGAGGTCGCCATGAACAGTGAATGAAAGAAGACTTTGAAGTACACTTACAAGGGTTTTAACCTAGAGGATTTGAAAAGGTTGAGCACCTTAGTGACAGATCCAGAGGGATTTCAAAGCCGACATGGGAAGCTGTTGCTACTCTTGAAGATAAAGATAGATAGTGGACTTCTTTCTACTCTCCTCCAGTTTTATGACCCGTTTTACCATTGTTTTACATTCCTTGATTATCAGCTAGTGCCCACGCTAGAAGAATATTCTCAGTTAATTGGATTTCCTATTCTTGAAGATTCTCCTTTTCCGATTGTAGAGAAGGACCCTAAAGAGCAGGACATTGCCAAAGCTACACGTTTGGGAGTGGTTGATATAAAAAAGAATCTGATTACAAAAGGGGGAGTCTTTGGGTTAAAAGCAGAATTCTTGGTTGGGAAAGCTCAGTATTACGCAGATCATTTAAGCATGGATGCGTTC
Organism: Lathyrus sativus; assembly: GCA_963859935.3. NCBI lineage: Eukaryota > Viridiplantae > Streptophyta > Magnoliopsida > Fabales > Fabaceae > Lathyrus > Lathyrus sativus. The sequence goes on from OZ012740.1 coordinate 420,945,346, forward strand.
GAGGCTATCCTTGCCTTACTCATCTATGGTATATTCTTGTTTCCAAGCTTTGAGAATTTTGTGGACCTCAATGCCATCAAAATTTTCTTGAAGAAGAATCCTGTGCCTACATTGTTAGCAGACACGTACCATGCTGTTCATCTGAGGAACTTCCACAATGGAGGAATGATCACTTGTTGCGCTCCTTTATTGTACAAGTGGTTCACTTAACACTTACCCAAAGCCAATGCTTTTTGGGATCCAAAGAAAGAATGGTGGTCACAAAAGATCATGGCTCTTACCCATTCCGATATTGATTGGTATAGTTGTGATTATGATGGGACAATGATTATTGACAGTTGTGGGGAATTTGGCAATGTACCTCTCCTCAGCATTAATGGAGGGATCAGCTACAATCCAATAATCACCCGCCGACAATTGGGATACCCTCTAAAGGGCCAACCCAAAAGTGTTCAAGTGGAAAGCATCTTCTTCAAAGAAGGGGAAGATAGTCAAGGATTAAAAGAGAAAATTCTAGAAGCTTGGAAGCATCTACACAAGAAAGGAAACAAAGATCTTGGAAGACTCAACTGTGTTTCTTTGGAACCTTACCTCCAATGGGTTCGGAAAAGAGCCGTCACACTAAGGATGCCGTATCCTAAACAAGAGCTTATGGCCTTAAAGGAAGAACGCCCGTTGGTCTTCATGTCTGAAGAGGAAAAGTTGAAAATCGCTTTGGTCAAAGCACAGCAAACTGAAGAAGCTTGGAAGCATAAGTATCAAATAGTCATTGAAGAAAATGCGGAGCTCCAGAGACAACTCTAGTTGAAAGATGAAGAAATCCTCTCTTGTAAGAAGAGGAAAGCACTAGAAGAACCTTATGAGCCACAGTCTAATCCATGGAAGATAATCGTGGACAGACTCATCATTGAGAAGACTCAGATGGAAAGAAAGATCGAGAAGCTCAACCTCAGGCTGCTAGGAGAACCTTGATAGGATTCACCTAGTTGTTAGTTAAAAATCTTGTAAGAGGAAACGATGTTTTGTAATCCGTTTTGTTAATCAATGAAATGACGACTTCTGATGTTCGGAAATATCTGAGTTCCATGACAATCATTTGCATTTGCATTTGCACTTCTTCTAACCATTCAAGGGAATTCATTTTTTTTACAGACAACAACATGGTAAGAAGAGACATGCTTCGTGTTCCAGATCTGAGATTGGGCCGTCTAAGAATGTTAACAAGACTTGTCCGAAACCCTGCTGCTTTCATAGTCAAATATGGGGACTTATTGCCATTAATAAGCGCTCCGATCAATGAGCCCATGTTGCAAGCCTTGGTGGAATTCTATCATACAACTTACCACTGCTTTGTGTTTCCAGATTTTTAGTTACTCCCGACCCTTGAAGAGTACAATGCTTACTTAAAGATCCCATGGACTTTTACACTCCCTTATGGAAAACCAAAGAAGAAGGACTTAGCTAAAGCCCTGCATATCAAGCTAGAAGACTTACCACCGATGAGGGCAAAAGGAGGGTGGTATGGAATGGATGCCAGGCCTCTAATGGAGATGGCCGAGTATCACTATGAAAGCAGAAACCTGGGCATTTTTTAGGCGATTCTGGCACTACTAATATATGGACTGTATCTGTTCCCAAGCAGTTACGATTTTATCAGCGAAGAAGCGATCCGCCTCTTCATCCTCAAAAATTCGGTCAACACAATACTGGCTGATACTTATGTAGTCATTCACCGTTTCTCCTTGTATGATTGTGGACGATTCTCATGCTGTCTTGCACTACTCGACCGATGGTTTACTTCTCATCTGCCAAGGACCCATATCCTTTGGAGGCTTCCTACCAAAAGCGCATGGGTTTCTAAACTTGTCACTCTCAGACACCATGATATCTCATGGTATGACACCAGCATCGGTGACCAAGTCATGATTTCCAGCTACGGAGATTTCCCCAATGTGCCTGTCATTGGGATAGAAGGGGTAATCACTTATAATCCTATTCTCGCTCGGCGTCAACATGGGTATCCTACCGGGCCAGAGCCTGAACCAGAACTGTTGAGGCCTCGTTTCTGTGAGACAGGTCGCAACCAAGAACTAGAAGAAAGTGCTCAATACGCTCATAGAGATCCACACCTCATGGGCCCAACTCCAATGGAGAATGTAAGTTGTTTGACCACCAGGGGGTACCTACTATGGTCAAAGGAAATTGCCTTAATCATGTTCTACACTCATGACTATGAGATAACCACGGAGCCTGAGGTCCCCGCAACTAGGGAAGAGCTAAGATACGCTTTGGTCAAAGCACAAAGAGAAAACGAAGACCTGTGGGAGATTATCCGCCAGGATCAAGTTCATGTCAGAGTCCAAGAAGGAGAAGGGTCGTCTTGTTAGATTGATCTTTGTTTCACCATTTCCCTGCTTTCCCTAAGAAAGGATTGAAATCATGTTTGTTGCATTTACTTTCATTATAAGAAAAGTCTTGCTTTTTAGCAAAGGCCACTCTATTGTAATGGATTTCCAGCTATCAAATGAAAAAACGCTTTTTAAAGCATGTCGTTACATGTTGGTCTAACTTTTTGTTTGTAAACAAAAATTTTGAGTTTCCTTGAATGGTTTGTGCATCCGCATTTGCATTTGCATGACATCCTACATCAGTCCTGCATTTGGGGTTCCGCAGCTCATCCTTTGTTCTTGTCCAGAGAGAGGAGATAAGGAGTCACACTGAGAACTCACAGATACAACACACGGTCCCAAGCTCAAAAGAAGATGACAGATAACGACCACAGGTTCGTTCAAATGGATAATGACATCGAAGGGATCAAAGGGGGCGTCAACCAGATCATGGAGGTCCTCAACGTAATCAAAGCAAAAATGGATACACAACCTACAGTGATCTCCGAAGTTGCCACGGAAGCAGCCAATGTCACAATAGCTCCTGTTACTTCAGCAGGTTTTCCCTACGGCATGTCCCGGGATTTTGTGCCACCTTTCAACAACATGCAGTCTTCAGGTCTCAATCCTTTGTTCGACTCAACAATCAGAAACCCCATTTTCACTCCAGCAGGTGGACCTACCACAGTACGACCAGTCTTCGCCAATCAACAGCCAATCTTTGATATACCCGATGGGTCTGAAGCTAAGGACAAAAAACACGAAAAATTAAGAGTGGAGATGGACATCATGGCTAAAAGGATGAGGGCCATTGAAGGAAATCATGTCTTTGGATCTGATGCCAAGGATCTATGTCTAGTATCGGGGTTGGTGTTTCCTCAAAAACTTAAAATGCCAATTATCGATAAATATGAGGGGACCACTTGTCCTAAGGAGCACCTAATCATGTACTATAGGCGGATGGCTCCGCATATTGAAAATGATAAACTGTTAGTACACTGTTTCCAAGATAGTCTTAAAGGGGCTTCGGCCAAGTGGTATCTTGGTTTAGATCTAGCTAAAATCCACAGTTTCCAAGACCTTTCAGATGCTTTTATTCAACAGTACAAGTACAACATGGACCTAGCTCCCGACCACCGTCAGCTTCTCAACATGACGCAGAAGAATACTAAAACCTTCAAGGAGTATGCGCAAAGATGGCGCGGAACTGTGACACAAGTAGAGCCTCCCCTTACTGAGAAGGAGTTGGCAGACTGGCTTGTGGATACAGTTCGACCAGAATTCTATGAACGTTTGATCAGCAGCGTTACAACAAATTTCTCTGATATTGTGGCAGTGGGAGTCAAGGTGGAAGCATGTTTAAAGAGTGGAAAAGTGACCACTCCAAGTGTTACCTCAAGCGCCAGCACGGCAAAGAAGCCAGTTAGCACGTTCCACAAAAAGAAGGAGGGAGAGGTGAGTGCAATCACATATGGAAAGAAAGTACAAAGTTCACGAAGCCATCACCAACAGTACCAACCATCATATATAGCGGCAGTGACCCCGGTTTTTCAACCTTCTTCACAGCATGGTCCCCAACCTGGGGCATTCAACAATCAACACCAGTATCAGTCCGCCAATCAGCAACAGTATCACACCAATAATCAACAACAATACCAGCAGCCGCAGGGTCAACAACCTCAGAACAGGGCCCCAAGGGCAAATTATCAAGCAAATAGGCCAAAGATACAGCCTATTCCAATGTTACACTGACCTGTTTCCCATGCTAATAGAAAGAGGGTTGGTTAAAACAAGAAAAATAGGTGCTCCACCTAATCCACTCCCGTTCTATTACGATGCAAATGCTCGCTGCCCATTTCATGAGAATGCTCCAGGCCACAATCTCGAAGGTTGCTTCGCCCTTCAGCACCTAGTTCGTGAGCTTATTGAAAAGAGAATTCTATCCTTCGAAGATAATCCGCCCAACGTTAAGAGCAACCCTCTTCCAAATCATGGTGGAGTCAATGCCATTACTGAAGAAGGGGAGGGGTCAGAAGACAAGAAAGTTACTAATGTCTGTGAGATCAAAGTGCCACTAGCAGACCTACACAAACGCCTCGCTCAGGCATGGTCACTCAAGACATCTCACGAAGATTGCAAAGAATGTATGCTGAATCCTGAGGGTTGTGACGCTGTGAAAAAGGACATTCGGGCTATGATTGAACAGGGAATGATAGAAATTGCCCACCGGAAAAAGGAAGAAGATGTGGCAGTCATCGAGCCTGTGTTTAACATGCCAGGAGAGCCCAACAAAGGAGCCGTATTCAGAGATGATAACAGTAACAAAAACTACAAGAATGTTCGGCCAGTATTTCGTGATGATGCACCCCCGAAATTCGGAAGGGGACAGACTAGGTTTGAGCCAAGGGGAGGATCCAAGCCTCACCCAAGAGCCGTGACACCAAAACAAGACTATTCATGGTGTGAAGGGATTTTCAAAGAAAAGAAACCAGTAAGTGTGGCCAACATTGCCGGTGGAAGCAAAATGACCCGCAGTGGTCGCGTATATCAATCTCGAACATACAACGAGGCTCCTCCACCAACAGTTTTTGTTCAAAAGACGCTTGTTCCTCAAAAGCCTGTTCTAGAGACAACCTCCACCAAAGAACCTTTAGTTAGAGGAAAAGAAAGTCTCAAGAACGATGAAGAAGAATTCTTGAGAATCATTCGATGGAGCGATTATTGGGTGGTGGACCAATTAAACTAAACACCCTTCAAGATCTCGGTCATGGCTTTGCTTTTAAGCTCTCCAGCACACCTCCAGGCATTGCTCAAAATCTTGACACAGGTCCACGTCACTAAAGATATTACAGTAGGGCAGTTTGACTTTGTTGTAGCAAATATCACTGCCTGCAACACTTTGAGCTTTGATGATAATGACCTGACAGCTGAGAAGCGTAAGCACAATCGTGCCTTGCATGTGTCAGTCAAGTGTGAAGAGGATACAATGTCCCAAGTTCTTGTTGACACGGGATCAGCACTCAATGTAATGCCTAAAAGGACTTTGGCCAAGCTGGCATATCAAGGTGCTACCATGAGACCAACCTCTCTTATAGTCAAGGCATTTGACGGGTCCAGGAGAACTGTGATAGGAGAAGTTGATCTTCCTATCCTAATTGGACCACAAATCTTCGAAGTCACCTTCCAGGTGATGGACATAAATCTGGTCTACAGTTGCCTATTGGGAAGACCATGGATTCATACAGCTGGCGCTGTCACTTCCACGCTCCACCAAAAAATGAAGTTTGTTGTGAATGACCAGCTAGTCATTGTCCATGGAGAAGAAGACTTAATGGTGAGCAACTTGTCATCTTTCCGGTATATTGAGGCTGACGAAGACTCCCTCGAGACAGCCTTCCAAGCACTAGAAATAGCTCACGCTGTTCTAGTTGATGAATCAGACATAATCCAAGGGCCATCATTTACCTCTGCTCAAAGTATTAAGGCAGCACTGAAAGCTGGAGTCCCACTGGGATGGGGAGAGGTCATCGAAGTCAATGCTCGAGCCAAGAATGATCGACAAGGGTTGGGTTACAAACCAACTCTAGAAGACGATCTAGAAGAAAGCACCATGAAGAAGTCCTTAAAAGAGATATTCACCAGTGGTGGTGTGCAAGTCAATGCCATTATTGCTGAAGATGATGACGGTAATCTGGATCATCTAATAACTAGAGGAGGAGGAGCATTGCGCAATTGGGAGGTTGTGGAAGTTCCCATCTTTTTACCTTTAGAGTAATTCATTCTGCTTGTTAGCTTTGTGTTTTTCTTTAAAAATTTCCTGGTCTTGCCCAAGGCCTGCGAATTATTTTGTATTGGGCCACTTTGCAAAATTGAAAATCATTAATGAAAAAGTGTTTTTGTTAAAACTCTTGTTATTTGTTTTTTTGCATCATTTTCACTCTTTTTGTTAAAAGAAAAAATGGCAATCTTCTCAAAAAAATATAAAAACAACCCTTCATCTGCATGTCTGTGTGTGTGTGACTAATTGTTCCAAAAATAAAACATGCATAATACCTCCATCAACCACAGAATCCTATGATCCTTCGGTTCTTTCTACTAGCGGTTCATTTGTCTTTCATGCTGAAGAAGAGAATGACGAAGAGTTGGAAGTCCCAGAAGAGTTAAAGAGAATGGCTGAATACGAAGATGTTTGTCTCCAACCCCACAAAGAGAAGACGGAAGTCATCAACTTGGGGTCAGAGGAAGACAAAAGAGAAGTCAAGATTGGGGCATCATTAAGGCCAGAAATTAAAGACAAGCTGATAACAATCCTCAGAGAGTTTGTTGACGTATTTGCTTGGTCCTACCAAGATATGCCAGGGTTGGATACTGACATTGTCGTGCACAAGCTCCCTCTGAAGCCAGAATGTCCTCCGGTCAAACAAAAGCTTCGCAGGTCGAAACCAGACATGGCACTTAAAATCCGAGATGAGGTCAAAAAGCAAATAGATGTCGGCTTTTTAGCAGTATCCAAGTACCCAGAATGGGTGGCAAACATTGTACTGGTCCCAAAGAAGGATGGCAAGGTCAGGATGTGCGTCGACTACAGGGATCTAAACAAAGCAAGTCCGAAGGATGATTTCCCGCTACCACACATTGATACTTTGGTGGATAACACAACAAGCTTTGCAGTTTTCTCGTTCATGGACGGATTTTCTGGTTATAACCAGATAAAAATGGATCCAGATGACATGGAGAAAACAACTTTCATCACACCATGGGGCACCTATTGTTATAAGGTAATGCCTTTTGGTCTGAAGAACGCAGGGGCAACGTATCAGAGAGCTATGGTCACACTCTTTCATGATATGATGCATAAAGAAATCGAGGTGTACGTGGACGATATGATCGCAAAATCCCAAAGTGAAGAAGACCACTTGGATCATCTACTAAAGCTGTTCAAGAGACTCCGAAAGTATCGATTGAGACTAAATCCAGCAAAATGTACCTTCGGAGTTTGTTTAGGCAAGTTACTTGGTTTCATCGTTAGTCAGCGAGGAATTGAAGTAGACCCCGACAAGGTTAAAGCAATCCAGAAGATGCCTGCTCCCAAAACGAAGAAACAAGTCAGAGGCTTCCTTGGACGTTTGAATTACATCTCCAGGTTCATTTCCAATTTGACCCCTACTTGCACACCGATCTTCAAGTTGTTATGAAAAGATCAAACAGTGGTATGGAATGAAAACTGTCAGGTCGCATTCGAGAAAATCAAGCAGTATTTGCAAGAGCCTCCGGTGTTGATTCCTCCAGTACCTGGAAAGCCTTTGTTCATGTATATGACGGTGCTAGAAGATTCAATGGGTTGTGTCTTGGGCCAGACTGATGAGTCAGGGAAGAAAGAACACGCAATCTATTATCTAAGCAAGAAGTTCACTGATTGCGAGAGTCGTTACTCCCCCCTGGAAAAAGCTTGTTGTGCGTTAGCATGGGCCGCCAAGCGTCTGAGGCAATACATGATTTGTCACACTACGATGCTGATTTCTAAGATGGACCCCATCAAATACATCTTTGAAAAGCCAGCTCAAACAGGAAGATTAGCCCGATGGCATATGCTTTTATCAGAGTATGATATCCAGTATGTTGCTCAGAAATCTATCAAAGGAAGTATCTTGTCAGAGCACCTTGCTGAGCATCCTATGGAGGATTATCAACCACTCAAGTTCGATTTTCCTGATGAAGATGTGATGTATATTCAGCACATGAAACCAGAGCCTGGTCCAGAAGAAGGTCCCGAGCCGGGATCCCGCTGGGAGATGATGTTCGATGGAGCATCAAACAAAAATGGACACGGCATCGGAACTGTTCTGAAAAATCCAACTGGAGGGTACACTGCAGTTACAACCCGAATTTGTTTCTCATGTACAAACAACATAGCAGAGTATGAAGCCTGCATCCTAGGATTGGAGGCTGCCATTGACCTCCGTATCAAAATCTTGGAAGTAATTGGTGATTCTGCTTTGGTGATATACCAACTCAAGGGAGAATGGGAAACCAGGGACGAAAAATTGATTCCTTATAAGACCCACATCTTAGAGATGGCTGAATATTTTGATGAAATTACCTTCAAGCACGTACCAAGAGCAGAAAATCACATTGCCGATGCGTTAGCCATGATGGCATCAATGTGGAAAGTCCAGTTTGTCAATGAGGCACCTCTGATCTGCATCGAAAGAAGGACGGTACGCGCATACCTCATGGAAATAGACGAAGAATCTGAGGAGAAGCCATGGTTTTATGATATCAAGAATTTCCTTCAAAACCAAGAGTATCCCGCTAACGCGTCCACAATCGACAAAAGAGCATTACGAAGGTTGTCATCTAAATTCTTCATCAGCAACGACATCTTGTACAAGAGAAACCATGACATGGTCTTACTCCGATGCGTCGATGAAAACGAGGTGAATCTCATAATGACCGAAGTACACGAAGGAACCTTCGGCACCCATGCAAATGGCCACACCATGGCTAAGAAAATCTTAAGAGCGGGTTACTTCTGGTTAACTTTAGAGGCGAATTGCATACTCTTCGCTCGAAAGTGTCATAAATGTCAAGTTTATGCTGATAAAGTGCATGTCCCTCCACATCCTCTCAATGTGATGACATCACCTTGGCCTTTTGCAATGTGGGGCATAGATATGGTCGGGGTAATAGAGCCAAAAGCTTCTAATGGCCATCGCTTCATCCTTGTCGCAATCGATTATTTCACCAAATGGGTGGAAGCAGCGTCATATGCAAATGTGACGAAGCAAGTGGTTGCACGCTTCATTAAAAAGGAGATCGTCTGCCGATATGGTATCCCTAACCAGATCATCACTGACAACGGGTCGAATTTGAACACCAAAACAATGAAGGAACTTTGTGACGATTTTAAGATCAAACATCACAACTCGTCCCCTTACAGACCTAAGATGAATGGTGCAGTTGAAGCTGCAAACAAAAACATCAAAAAGATAATACAAAAAATGGTCGTAACTTACAAAGATTGGCATGAGATGTTACCATTTGCTTTGCACGGATACCGAACATCAGTGCAAACTTCGACAGGAGCAACTCCCTTTTCCTTAGTGTACGGGATGGACATTGTGCTACCCATTGAAGTCAAAATACCTTCCTTGAAGATCTTAACGGAAGAAAAGCTGGATGAAGACGAGTGGATAAAAGAAAGATTCGATTCGTTGAATCTCATCGACGAGAAAAGAATGACGGCCATGTGCCACAGTCAAATCTATCAACAAAGGATGGCCTGAGCATTCAACAAGAAGGTTCGTCCCAAAGAGTATAGGGAAGGAGAGCTTGTTCTTAGAAAAATCCTACCAACACAAAAAGACATGTGTGGCAAGTGGATGCCCAACTACGATGGCCCTTTTGTTGTGAAGACAGTTTTTTCCGGAGGATCTCTGATTCTCGAAACTATGGATGGCGAACCACTCAAGTATCCCATCAACTCAGACGCAGTAAGAAAATACTACGCCTGAAACGAAATACATAGAAGGAGGATTCCAGTACCTCAACAAGATGAAAGCCTAGTGTTTGAAAGCTGACAGACGCTGGGGCAGAGTCCTGTGCAAAATATTAGAAGAAAGGTCAACGCCTGTTATTCTCGTCAGAAGCAGCAAAGCAAGTGAGCTGGTAGTCGGAAGGACCAGATTATTATGGGATTCTGTAACCTTTTCTATTGCCATTTTTCAAAACTTATAAAATTCCCAAGGCTTTGCCTTTTGTAAAGTTCTTGTCTATCAATAAAATCAGTTTTTTGGCCAAATCAGTGATATGATCCGCTATTTTTGTTATGCAATTTCACTTATTTGTTAATAAGAATTTTCATGAAAGCAAAGTGTTTTGAAAAACTTAAGTCTTGTTTTAAAAAAAAAAAGAAAACACAATTTGACAAAATGACTGAAGGGTTCTAGAGATAATCTGATAACATTTCATAGTCCTCAAGGTTGTGGAGGGTTGCCGTTACCTCTGACCAGGCCAGATGTGTCCAACAGCAATTCAGGCTCTTAAGCTAAGACTTCTTTCCTGCAGAAATATGAGGATATTACTGAGAAAAGATCGTTATCTACACCAAAGAAGGAAGTGTCGACTGACTTGAGGCATTTTTAAACTCATCGTGATGAGTTCTCTCTTTATTTGGTTTTCCTTTGTTCCTACGGGTCGTTCTGCGTCTTGCATACAGCATCATGCCAGCATACGCATTTGTTTACATTCCCGCCGTTGAGATCCTTTGGTCGTTACCTTTATCTTTGTTTTATTATTACAAGGTTCGCTTCAAAGTTGACATCCTGGGGTTTCCCTATCTTCTTTGGGAAGCTAGTAGTGACTAGCAATGTCTAACTTACGCAAACAGGGGGTTATTACCAATTTTCACCTTCGTTTTGGTCGTCACCAACAAACTTTGAAAGACTAGTGGTCACTAGCACATGTTCAGAACTAATTACGCTCGGTACAATAATTCGGTCGTCACCAACTATTTTTCAAACCCAGTTGATACTGATTCCGTTATAAAGCAAACCAATGGCTATTGGAGCCCCTTTGATTCGGTTTTCACCAATTTGGCTAAAAATCTAGTGGTTACTAGTATTGCCTTCTAAAAAACAATGGTCATTGACGTTAGAGTTGGTCTTCAACAAAATTCCCTAAAATGTCCAATGATTATTGGTATTAACTTCAAATCCAATTGTGATTGGTACCCCATTTGATTCAATTATTACCAGCTTTTCTGAACCTAGTCGTTACTAGTCTTATCCTCAGATCCAATTATTATTGGTACCCTTTGATTCGGTTAATACCAATCTCTATAAGTCTAGTGGTCACTAGCCTTGTTTGGAAAACCTAGTCAGAACCAATTGTTATTGGTACACCTGGTTTGGTCGTCACCAATTAGCTCGAGTCCAATAGTTATTGGCACCACTTGAAGCAAATTGTTATCATCACTCCAGTCTGGTCGTTACCAAACTCTTTGAAAATCCAATGGTCATTGGTCTCCTGGATTAGGTCGTCACCAAATTTTTTCCAATTTAGTCTAGCGGTTACTAGAATTGTCCCCTCCAATTGTTATTGGTATACCCTGATTTGGTCATCACCAGTCTTCTCTAAGACCAGTGGTTACTGGCATTGCTTGAAAACTAATTGTTATTAGTACCGAAAGTTGATTGTTACCAACTTCCCCAGCCAGAGTCCTGTTGTTCTGACAACATTGCTTGGAATTCCCCAATTGTAATTGGAGCTTCGATTTGGTTGTCACCATATCTCCAGGAAGTCTAGTGATATTTAACACTTCTTGGAAACTGAACTTTGGACTGGTCATCACCATACTCCCCAGTAAGTATAGTGGAAACTAGCACTGTTTGAAGCTATTCGTCATTCTGGTCGTCACCAGTTTCCCCAGTTGAAGCTTTTGCTTTTCTAGTCGAGTATCGGAGAACTAGTGGATACTGGTTTCCTCGACATGTCCGGTCTTATTTCTAACCTTTTCCTGAAGATCTCGTTTGAACTCTTCGTTATAGGAAATTTTTTCTCATGTGGTTATCCCCAGTGAGGGTCGTGTCTTTTGTTCTGTCTTTTCACCGGTGAAGCTTTGCTTCCCCAGTGGAATTGTTCCCCAACAAAGTTTTCCCTATTGGGTTTTCTTTCCTCAGTGTGGTGTGCATTTCTTTTCTTTCGTTTCCCCAGGGAAGAATTGTCATCTTCCCCGATGAGATTCCTCATCTGGTTATCCCCAGTGAGATTCATATCTCTTTTCCCCAATGAAGATGTGTCTTCCCTAGTGGAATTTGGGTCCCAGGCATGAAAGATTTCCTTGGATAAGTATCTTTAGTCATGTTTGAACTATCTTGCTTACTTAGTCTTGAGTCATTCCCCAGTGTGGTGGGTCCTCGTGAGTGGTTACTCGTTGTATTGCCATTCTTTTATATTTGTGTCTGCATTTGTCTTGCATTCAAACATCATGTAACATCATTTAGACTCATGGCATAGTTGCATTTGTCCTTTTTCATACCATCGAATCTAAGGGACAAAATTTTTGGTTTGCTATATTTAAATACCTTTCACTGCGATTCTATGAGGACTGTCATCTCTCATTACCATCTAGTGAAGATATTTAAATAGGGGCATCTGTTGCACCCCAAATTTTGACCCCTTAAATCCTCATCATCATTGTGGGATCATATTCATTTGATTAACTAACCTTAAATCCAGTTCAAGTTTATCTTTGTCAAGATGCAGATAAATTAGGGTTCTGTACCGTCAAAATCGGGATTTCAGTGGTCCGATCAATCAATGTTTTGGATTGATCCAACTTCAAACAAGATCAAGAATACAACATTGGGTCAAGTATGAATCCAATTTGAGGTGGTCACCCGGGGTTCGAGAACAGTGCAATTTGAGACACCCGATTAGGGTTTTTGACTGGAAAAAGTCAACTATAGTTTGACTTTTGATTCAAAGAGTATTTCAATGATGGGATCAAGGTCCATTAAGCTCCTATGGATTAATAAAGCCCATCCAAAGATTTTCAAGTCCTCAGGATGTCCGGATCACCAACGGGCGACTCGGTAGACACCGATCGATCGAAAAGTTGACCAAAAGTCAACTCTCCAACAATGAGGAATTTGAATTGAAGGTGTGAATGAAAAATGTTCCTTATATCATATTACACCTCCCTGTAAAATTTCATGACCATTGGATCAAGGGTTAGGAAGTAATTGCAAAAATCGGGAATTAAGGTTTCGAAAGGGGCAAAACCATAACTCCTCAACCACACATCCGATTGAAGTGGTTCCAAGCTTGTTTGAAAGATATTGACAAACCCTACAAAAGTCCCACAGTGGTCCATATTCAAAAAATGCATGGAATTGGAGTTATAGAAAAATCATTTTTCTAGTACAAAACACTTAGAGAAATTTCATTAAATTCTGGCCATACAAACCACCTTTTTCAGAACTTTGAAGGGTTTTTCAACCTAGTTCCATCAAGAATTTGGAAATCCCAAAAACATGAAAGTTGTAGAGATACATGAGGGCTTTCCAAAATGTACTAGAACTCTTCCACAACCCTTGTGAGCTGAGAGTTATGAATTATGCAAGTTGGGCCTGTGCACTAATTTGCTAACTTGCCAAAACCTAACATGAACTTGACTCCCAACTATAAACTTCATCTCTAACCATGGATTGATAGCTGATATGATATTTAAGAGTGCATAGTGAACTAATTCAGAAGGGAATCCAAGCCTATCCCAAGGAATCATGGAGAACTATTTGTTTAATGAAGGAAAAGTACAAAGGTACAAGAGGAGAGAGATGATTTGGGGCTGCAGCATGGCAAGTTTGTCCTTCCTACCTCTATAGTCATTTCATACAGCTCAAGAGTACCTGGTTTGAGAGGTTTAAGGCTCTTGAAAGCATGCACCACCTCAGAAAGCAATCTCACATAGATTTGTTTAGTTTTTCAACAAAACCACCATGTGAAAACCACTTGAACAAAAATCTGTCCCAAGTAATTTTTCCTATAAATAGAGGCTCCATCTATGTTACTTCACACACCAGAGCCCCTCTCAAAACCACAGAAATCAGAAGCTCTCTCTCTTTCCCTCTTTACTTCAATTTTGCAAAATCTCAAAACTCACCAAAAACTCCAAAAAAATTGTCTTGACAGTCCATCCTCTAAACTCATTTCCATATATTCAACACTTCAAAAACCATGTACACAACCTTAAAATGACCCTATGAAGTTGTTCCCACCATTGGTTTCCTCAAAAAAAACCTTTGGATCAAAAAGTCAACTTCCACAACACTCAAGTTTGACATTTATGCATTTTTTATGCCAAATCTCTACATAAATCCATTCCTACCATTATAACACTTCAAACACCTCACATTAATGATGTTATAGCTGTTCAAAGCCTCAAACAACAGCTGGAATCTCATTTTCTCAAACTATCCACAAAGTTGCATTTTTCTTCAAAAGGAGGCAAATCCACAAGCTTGTTTCAAAAGGAAGGAGTTCTGGATTTTTGGCAGCTAGACTACAAGAGGTATGTAGTTCTGAACTTTCTCATTATTATACATCACGCATGTGTGGATTGTGTTTTGACATTGTAATGCTAGAGTTGTATACTTGCTGTCATGAACTTGTGAAACACTTTGGTGCATTTTGATCTTTGTTGTTTAACAATGATGTGTGAAGGTTACATTTGCTGTTAAGAACTTGGATTTTCATAACAAGACTTATGTGAGGTGCCAGCTTTTTGCTTATTGACTATCCCTTGAATCATTTTAATATTGTTATGTCAAATTGCTTTGGTAAACTGTTTTGGCAAACTGTTTTGTTGAAATTAGAGGAGCTGTTTTTGTTGGGCTAACTGATATTGCTATACTATGAAGGAAGCATTCATGTTTCAATTTGCACACTGTTAATCCATGTTGCCTTTGATTTTTTGTTGTTTCTTTTGAGGTGCTGCAGGCCTGATTTAGTGTGATTAGGTTGTTTTCTCAAAGTTTACTTCAGGCCTAAGTTTAATGCTTTGTACTGCTTTCTTGTTGTGAACTCAACTTATTACATACCTAGAGCTGTTCAGCATTTTGTTGTTGAGTTCATGAACTGGTTATTAGGATTCAGTGCATAAAACTGTCATGAATTGGACCTTGGCTACTGCATAATGTTAGGCAAGTAGGTGTGGCTATCATGAGATCAGGCTGTGGCTCAAGTGAGGAATGCCATCATGAGCATGTTTGAATACATATATAAGTGAGATTGGTGCCTGCAATGGTTTACTTTCTGTTAGGGATGTTTTCTTCCCTAAGTTATATTTGTGATTGCTGTCAAAGCATGTTTGGATCCTTGATGATCAACTTTTGTATTGATTCATGTTGGCTGCCAAATTGTTTTTTTACCTTTTCACATGTTGCATTCCTGTTTTGAACTTGGTTAGACAAGCTGGTAGATGTGTCCAGCCTGTGTGCAGTCTTTTTGTTCAAATGTTGTTTTTGGCAGCTTTTACACTAAACTTCCATTAGTGGAGGTTCTTTTAAAAAACTGTATGAAAATGCTTTTTGGCAATTTTTACACTGAACTTCCACCAGTGGAAGTTACCTTTAAAATCTGCCTGAAAATACTTGTTGGCAGTTTTTACACTGAACTTCCACTTGTGGAAGTTACCTTTAAAATCTGCCTGAAAATACTTTTTGGCAGTTTTTACACTGAACTTCCACCAGTGGAAGTTATCTTTAAAATCTGCCTGAAAATACTTTTTGGCAACTTTTTACACTGAACTTCCACCAGTGGAAGTTATCTTTAAAATCTGCCTGAAAATACTTTTTGGCAACTTTTTACACTGAACTTCCACCAGTGGAAGTTACCTTTAAAATCTGCCTGAAAATACTTTTTGGCAGTTTTTACACTGAACTTCCACCAGTGGAAGTTATTTTTAAAATCTGCCTGAAAATACTTTTTGGCAACTTTTTACACTGAACTTCCAACAGTGGAAGTTACCTTTAAAATCTGCCTGAAAATACCCTTGGTCAATTTTCACCTTTTATAGTTCCGCCATGGACACCCTTTACCCTTTATTCCTAACCTTAGGATTTGAGTCGCCGTGCTCACTTTTAGTGTCCCGCCGCGGATATCCTTCTCTTTATCCTAGCCTTAAGATTTGAGTCGCCGTGCTCGCTTTTACCGTCCCGCTGCGGACACCCTTTATCACAACAATCTCAATTTAGAATAGGAGTCGCCGCACTCCCTGTAAGTACTTTCTTATGAATACTTACATCCCTCTGGAACCTTGACCACAGTCAAGAGTTCTTTATCCCTAGATAGGTGAACTATGATTGCTCTGATTCTATCCTAGTCAGGATACGTAGGCAGAAGGTGCGATGCCTTTGCGAGCAAACTTAGAAAACCACTTAGGTCTTTTTATTTATTTTATCTCATTTCCCAATCCTTAAACCATAGTGCACAATTCACAAACTTAGCATGCAAACAAAAAAAAGGCTCCTGTAGAGTACTACAGATGCTTAGGATGTGAAATACCTACCCTATGCATAACCAACCCTCGATCCCCGAATCTCTTACCGTTGTTGTTACATCGCGAAAAGGGGTTTTCTTTCTTTAGACCTTTCCTTTGGATAAATTAAAGTCCGGTTGTGAATTTAAGAATTAAGATTCAAGTTAATCAATAGCTTGGTATCACGATTCTCACTGCAACACTCGGCAAAGCATCGCGCTTTATGCCTACGTATTCTCATCAGAGAATGAGAAATCAGAGTCAACGTAGTTCGGCTAACTACGGGTTACGGATGAGGGAAGGTGGCTCGCCAATACATCAGTATTGTGCCTACGTACTCTCAATGGATATGAGAGATCAGACCTTACGTAGTTTGGGAAAATACGGATTACGGGGGTTCAAATTCATCTGTTTTTCCGAGTAGGGTTAACAAACAGTTCCAGCAGCTGGTGTACGCAGCTCGACCCTTGGGGACTTAGGAGTTACCGTTTGCGGTAGAACTAGGAGTTAACGACAATCTTTTCTTCAGAAAAGCTTCCTTTGACTTATGGGCCCACGGGGCAAAAGGTTTGAAGTTTGTTTTCTGTCTTTTACGGAAGAACTGTTTTTTATGTTTGTCTGTAGTTTGTACAGCACTAGAGACTATGACCTGGGAACAAATGCGTCGCATATCGTCCAAAGGACGTATACTAAAAATTCTAGACGATTGAGAGGAGGCCACTCAATTATCATTACCCAAGTAGCTTAAGGCTCGTATCGCGCTTATACTAACTTGCCTTTATTACGTTTTTTACTATTGTTTTAAGATGAAAAGAGAGAACAGGCTCAACTAAGGGGAGACTATCAAGTCCTAACAGTTGTCATGCCAAGGATTCATCCTATGGTTGAAGTTTGAAACAGGGAACTCCTAGAAGTTATCATGCATAGGTTTCAACCTAAAGTTTTAATCATCACTTCCTTATCAAAGGAAGTGAGATTCCTAGGGGATCATGTCAATGATAAACAAAAACAGATAAAGCATCAGCTAAACAGTAAATAGTAAACGACTGTAAAATGCATGCAATGCAAGTGAGGGAGGAAATGTGTGTGGGGCATCAGCCTCCACAAGCTCATCTCAACCTCAAGCCAGATATGAATAACAGTAATCATACAGGGGATAACATGCTATCAAGCAAAACATAAGTGACTGTAATCATACAGAGGAAAGACATGCTATCAAGCAAGATACAAACCACATAGCAAAGGGAGTTGGGCTCTACCGAATACCAGCAAGCAAAGCCATACAGTAAAAATACAAGCAGAGGGAGCCAATCAACCTCTAGTGCAATCATGCTCCTAGCTTAACATAATCTAAATATGAACTTATTCTAATGCATCAAGAAAATCAAAAAAGTCACATCAATACAGTTGCACAGAAAGCAAACAGACAGGAAAGACAACAGATCAACAGCTTCTACAGCTCCACAGCAAAGCAATCTTCTGACAGTAGTTCAGTCCTCAGTCTGTAAATGCCCTTCAAGTCTTTCATCTTTAATATCAAGTGTCAACTTGCTTCTTCAAGCTTCTAATACATCAAACATAAGTATCAACTTATCCCTCCTCAAGCCTCAGCTCCAAAGTAGACTCCACCATCAGGCTTCAATCCCAATTGCAAGTATCAACTTGTTCCTTCAGGCTCTCAAAGTATCAAACACAAGTATCAACTTGTTTTCCTCAAGCTTCAGCTCTTTCTCTAATCTCAATTTGATTCCCTTCACAAATGTCAACTTGTCCTTATTGGTCTTCAAGCTTCAGCTTCAGTGGTAGTCTTCAATAGCAAGTATCAACTTCTAGCATCTTCATTCTTCTAACAAGGAACTCCATCCTCTAGCAAGGGAGAAAGATTCATCTGACAAGAGCAAAGTTTGGATGATTGGTAGCAAAGTGAAGACCAAAGGTCACCACTAAGCATCCTAACATCAGAGAAAGGGACCCTTAAAGGTTCTACCAACTTTTAAAGAGCCACAAATCCTACCAAAGGAGGGATGAGGCCTTCACAGGGGACCTTGCATCATAGGGAAGAATGGAAGTGATCAACACCTTCCATGTTTATGAAAGAAGAGAATCCATCTAATAGCTCTGCCTACAAACCCTAATCTTAACACCTAATCAACACTACACCAAAAGAAGGGAAGATCTTCACATATAAGCTTCTTCAAGCCCTCCACTGCATCTTCAACCTGCTTTCATCATCCACCAAGGGTAAAAACAACACAAGCCTACTCTAAGGGAACCAAAGGGGTTAATCTAGTCAAATTAGTGCATTAGAATCATCCAAAGTTAGCATCTAAACTAAAATTAAACAAAAATATTAAACTACATTGTAAATTCCTACAAAAATTCCTAAGGGACCCCAATTCAATTATGAATCTACCATACAAAATTCAGAGGTTGAGTCATCCACCAAGTTCTAGATATAAAACCTAAATCATAAGGTATTAACCATAAACCCTAAAAATGGAGCTCCTAAAGTTTCAACCTAAAACTACCACTTACATTCATCACAAAAATGTGAGAAAAATCTAGGGGGAACATGCATATCTATGCTATCTACACAAAAAAAATCAAGGCAAGAATCATCACCAAGTGCTCAAACCAAATTCATCAAAACAAGGTATCAACCATGATTATTTTAATATCAATTAAAATTCAACAAATGCCAATAAAATAAAAAATGCATGAAATATTAATAAGTTTTTTATAAAAAAAACTAGATTTAATCATGAATAAATGGAAAAAAGAATGGAATTATTTGAGTTAGTTTTCAATTTTTTATGGATTATTTACTAAACTATGTAAAATGAAGAAAATAAAAGAAATCAAAAGAAATTGGTAAAACCTACGTGGTAAATAGCACATAAAACCAGTTCAATTCAATGTTGGGCCCAAAAGGGGGGTGTGAAAAGCAAGGATTTCATAGGCCCAGGCGCTTGGATCCATTAGTCTTTTTCTTCAGCAATTAAAATGAGAGAAAAACACACACGCCATGGTTCGAACTCATGCTCACTCAGTCCATTCAAAATGCAAGTGAAACAGTGCGTTTTGGGGGATGGACGCGTGGCTCAACGTGAGCCCTGGGATTCACAGACCAAGTCAATTTCTCCACACAAGCGAATGGTGAGGATTACGTCTTCCTCGTTTCAAACCTGCAACTCACACGCGCAAGCCAAATCGCCGGTGGTTTTTCCGGCCACCCCTGCTCAACCCTAACTCTCTCTATAATCAACCATTCCACACGATGTCTTGATGAAATTTGACCAGAATTTCCTCAGGAATTCAACCATACCACTAGTTCATGCTAAAAACGCAGGAATCCAAGAATAGCAATCTCAACCGAAAATGGCATAAACCCTAACTTGTCTCTAACCATCAAATTAATTAACCAAAATCCATCTACATCCTAAGGGGAACTTAACCACATGCTTCTAATGGATTAAAAGTTCGTAATCAGAGAGATATTTCAAGAAATTATAACCAACCTTGAAGCTTGAATTGCAGTGGTTATGCGCCTCAATTCTCTTCCAAACTTTGCAGAATCCTTCAAGGAGTAATGGTGGATGATTCTTGATGCTTAATTCTAGTTGAAACTTCCTGATTCTCCAAAACGATTTTTCAACTTTCAAGCTTTTCCTTCATCTCACTCCAATGGCTTCTCAACAGAATTCTCCACTATAACCTTCCTATCATGATCCAAATCCTATTTATAATGTGTTCATATGGATTAGAAGCCCAAACTAGGCCCAATTATGGATTTTGGATCTTCACTTTTTCTTCCAAATTTCAACATGGATGTGTGCCTTCAAGCCTTACTCATGCTCTACTAAACTTCCAAACCATTCACTTAATCATTAAGGGGTGTAATGAAATGGTTTTCTTCCTTTGGTTTCAACATATGGAATGTATATGATATGTTTCTTACTTGTGAAGTAACCATCCAAATGACTATGTTATGGACTTCAAATCAAAAATGTGGCAATGCCAATATTTATAAAACATCAATTCCATTCAAAATGACCACAAATTTGACTTGGAAACATGTTAATCTCATTTATTTTGAATTTTCTCATTTTAATTCATTAAAATGGCTTTTATAAGAAGTTTCTTCAACCAATGCTTGATGTAATCCATATCAATGGACACTTGATGTTTAGACAAGCTAAAAACATCATTTTGAACAACTTTCATGTTGAACAAAAATGCATTTGAGACCTCTAAGTTGGTGAAAATGGCCTATGATCATAAATGACCTATAATCACCAAATGTCCAAAATACACCTGACTTGTCAAAGCCATAAGTTGAGTTCTACAAATCCTATCAAGGACTTCTAGTACTCTCTAGAAAGCTAAGAGGATAATGAACAACATTCATGTTGACCAAAAGTTCATAGGAATCATCCTTCTATGTAAAAAGTTTCATGCAAGTTGGGTAACTTTCAAGCTCCAAATTCACATTCCTCAAATGACTTGAAACTTGTCAAAGTCATAACTTGAGTTCTACAAATCCTATCAAGGACTTCTAGCACTCAAATTAAAGCTAAGAACATGCTATACAACAATCATGTTGGGCGTAAGATGAGATGAAAATCACATCTTGAGCTAAATTGCCTTGAAGATAGGGGTCAAACTAGGGGATTTTACACTGTCAAGCCTTAGAAACCCTAGCTTGAAACTTCTCAAACTCTTCAATCATGATGAGTTAACCTTGGAATCATCCTTATGACATCTCAATGCATCAATCCTTGATCACATGGCTCTTGAATCAAGTCTCAACCTTCTTCAAATTATCAGTTGACTTAGGGTTGACCCAGTCAAACCCTAGCTGCACCACTCATGGCTGAGCCTTCTTAATCTTTCAAAATGACCTGTCTAGACCTCAAAGTGATCTTCAACACTTCTTATGAGCTCTTTCAAGACCTCAAGTCCATCCTCATGGCCTCAGAATCATCTAATGGCTTTCCACAACTCTCAAGTTAGGAGGCACACACTCTTGGTTTCAACCATTCTCTCTGAGGATCTTTTAACTTCCCTGACAAAGATATCAACCATTGAACACTTGAATAACCTTCTTAGCTAGCTTCATAGTCTTGTATAGATCTTAATTGGTAATCATACCTCTTGATCTCCTGCATACATGTCAATGAAATGCAAATGATAATGCTAATGTGAATGAAATGAAACATAAGCTAGGTAAAGAAAAGTTGAGCAAATTTTGGGGTGCAACAATCACATAAGAAGCAATCAAAGCCTAGGAGAGCGTATATAGCTTGCGAAAGTGATAGCGACTCCTCCCAGGATGAAAGTGTTGCACCCCAAAATTTGACCAACATTTATTTACCCATCAAGAGTTATATGAGACTATGAAGCTAGCCAAGAGGGTTATTCAAAGGTTCAAAGGTTGATACCTTTGTCAGAGAACTCAAGAGATCCTCAGAGGAATTGGTTGAAACCAAGGTTGTGTGCCTCATAACTTGAGAGTTGTGGGAGCCCCTTAGATGATTCTGAGACTATGAGGATGGACTTGAAGCTTTGAGAAAGCTTATGAGATGTATTGAAAGCCATCATGAAGCCTAGAGAGGTCATTGTACAAGAATTCAGAAGATTCAACCATGAGTGGTGGAATTAGGGTTTGACTGGGCCAACCCTAGGTCAACTGATGATTTGGAGAGGGTTGAGACCTAATCCAAGAGCCATGTGATCATGGAATGGTGTATTGAAGTGATATAAGGATGATTCCTAGACCAACTCATCATTATTGAGGAGTGTGAGAAGTTTCAGGCTAGGGTTTCTAAGGATTGACAGTGTAAAATCCCCTAGTTTGATCCCTATCTTCAAGGCAGTTTTAGCTCAAGATGTGATTGTCATATCATCTTCCCCACAACATGAATGTTGTATAGCTTGTTATTATCTTTAATTTGAGTACTAGAAGTCCTTGATAGGATTTATAGAGCTCAAGTTATGGCTTTGGCAAATTACAGGTCATCTGAGGTATGTGAATCTGGGTCCTTGAAAGTCACCCAACTTGCAGACAACGTTTGCCCTAGTAGGATGATTCCTATGAACTCTTGGTCAACATGAATGTTAAAGAGAATCTTCTTAGATTTCTAGAGAGTACTAGAAGTCCTTGATAGGATTTGTAGAACTCAACTTATGGCTTTGACAAGCCAAGGGCATTTTGGTCATTTGGAGGTTATAGGTCATTTCAAGCATAAGGCTATATCTCCTACTTCCAAGCTTCAAATGGAAAAATCTTCAACATCAAACTTGCTTAGAGTGATGTTTTAAGGCTAGTAGGGAGGTCATGAGATGTTTAAAAGGCTCATATCAAAAAGTGATAAAAATGGCCTAAAAATGAGGCATAAGTTAATTAAAGTGAAATTGAAAAATGGAAATCCCAAGTTATAAGTCCAAACCATGTTATGTAATAGGTCATTTTGACTCCAAATGACATTCTAAGAACAATGGTTCAGCCACAATTTTGATTTGAGGCTTGCATCATAGGACTGCTTTGGAATTGGATTACTTGCATCTTAAGGTACCAAACCAAAACTCAAAAGAACTCAATGTACACATTGGTTATGCATTGTAACTTACCCTAAATCTCATGTGGGGATAAATTCAAATCAGAAACCAAGGTTACAAGGGATATGGCATGAGATAGCATGTAAGGAGAATGAGAAATCAAAATACCATGACATGAAAAGATCAATTTCTCATTGGATGATCCTAGAGGGTTCTAGATGATTCTAAACCACTCTATATAACAAGTCTAACTTGCTCAAATGCAAGGTTGGTGAGAATTGGTGCATGAAAGAGAGAGTAAAATCCAAAATCTTCCATTGCAAGTCAAGTGCAATTTCTTCATTCTTCTTCATTCCCATCCCTTTTTTCTTCACAAACACTTTCCATAGATCCCTCTGAGTGTGTGCATGCTGAATTGAAGCTCCATTGATGGAGGATTGAAGGTGTTCCAATTGCATTTGCAAGAAGCCAATCATCATCGAATCTTGAAGTACAAGCTCTCTCCCTCCAATTTTTTGCAAACAGTAGAAGTTTCATCATCCAAGGATCATTCTTGAAGAGTTTCAAGCCTTGAATTGAAGATCTACATCATCTGCCATATCAAGAAGCCAGGTTTGCAAAATCTCTTTCACCTCATTATTTAGGCATGGTTAGGTTGAATTGTTAGTGTAGAACTGCTAGAGACCAATAGGTGATCAATTCTGAAGAGTTTAGGATCATTTGGTGGAGTTTCAGTCATGGACACCATTTCTTTATGGAGCAAGAACTTGTGATATAGTGAGTGATAATGCAAGGTTAATAGCTAATTTTGATTAGGGCAATGTGAGGGTCATTTTGATGTAAAGAAATCTAAGGTTGGTTGAAGTTGAGGATTGATCATATTTTGAGATTAAGTTGGATCCACCATCGGGTTTGATGATAGAGACCAGTTCAATGTATTTCAAGGCCATGATCGTGTTCAGGGAGAAAAACGGATCAATTTAGGGTTTTGAACGGTTGAATTTGATGCTGATTTGAGGCAATACGAAGGGATGGAAGTTTGTTGCATGAAATCTGTTTTCATGGGGTTTCAGCAAAACCCTAGGTGGGAGGTTAAAGACGATACCACGACAGTCAGATGCAAGCGCTGACCCTTGAATTGAGAAGCAATCCAATGACCTGTATTCAATTGAATTTTGGAGGGAAGTCAGACGCTATGAAACGTTACGTTTCATTAAACGAAGATTCTGGGCTGGATCACTATCCCCACCCCCAATTGAAGCCCAATCCATTTTATAACTGAAATTCTTTGATATTTGCACCGCTCATTTTTATTTTTCTTTTGATTTATTAATTGTTTTCTGATTTGAAATTGGGCCCAGGCGCGCATGCTATGTGTACCCCCCAGTTTGGGCCCAAGCGTGTATTGCACTATGCCTGTTTGCTAGCTGCACCCCATGCTTCATAATTCATCTTATTTTTCTCCATTTTATTTTTGATCTTTAAAAATTCATATCAAATTGAAAAATAATGATTTTTTAATGGGAGTTTTTTCTCCTATTTCATATTTTTGTCAAGAAAAATATAAAATAAAAACATTTTTCATATCATGCATTTTAGTATTTTTTGCATATTTTCTTCTTTTAATTGCTTTTTAATGCTTTTATATTGATATATGATTTTGTAGAATTTAGTTTAGGTAGATCCCTTAATATTTTTAGGTCAATCTTTTTAGGGTAGTTAGATATATGTTTTAGCTTCCCCCTGGATTTATTCCATATTTTTGTGATGAATTTTAGGATAGTTTTGATTAGATAAGTCTAGGTTGTGTAGAATTAGGTTAAACTTCAACATAGGTCCATGATAACATTAGGATTTTGGGTTTTTAGGACAAGTTAGACTATGGGACATATATGGGCATTAAGGGTAGGTATGTAGGATCCCTTAGAAATTATATTAGGATTTAATATAATAGTATGCTATTTTTAGTTGATTTTTGTATTGGTTGATTGTTTGTGTTGCCTTTAGGGCATTTTTGCTTTAGTTACTTTGCTTTGGAGTTTTCCCTTGTCTTGGTGAGCTTGGTATCTTTTGTGGAGCATTGAGGAGCTTAGTAGAAGATTGGAAGATTCATTGAGGAGCTTGAGAGCTTGTTCTTATTCCTTTTCTTTTTTGTTGTTTTAGGGTTAGGGATTAGGAAGAGTTTAGACTTAGACAACTTCTTTCTCAAACATGGATGGTATCTTTCACCTCCATTCCTCCCTGTGATTCAAAGTCCTTCCATGGTATACACCTCTCTCCTTGTGAGGGATAAGTGAGGTACCTAGGAAGTAGAACTTTTGATGGAACCATTCCTTTGATGTTGAACCCTTAAAGGTCACCTTTGGTGGTCAATAAGCAGTTCAATATCCCCCCAGCTTATCCAGTAAGTGATTTCCTCTGGTTTGATTGTCTTGAGAGAGGTTGAGCTTGAGCTTGAAGATGAAGACTTCATTGAAGAGTATTGAAGAGGATGAATTCTTGAGCATTGCCATTCCAGCTGAAGCTTGAAGAGCAACAAGAGCAAGTTGAGACTTGAAGACTCCTGAAGATGAAGTAAAGACTGAAGGATGAAGTTGACACTTCTAAGTGATTGAGATCATTTCTGAAGAGCTGAAGCTTGAAGAACAAAGGAAGTTGATACTTACTTTGATACTTGGAGATCCTGAAAGAGCCAAGTTGATACTCATGATTGATAGTGAAGCCTGAAGGTGGAGCTGATCAAGAAGCTGAAGCTTAAAGGAGAAGATAAGTTGAAACTTATGTTGAAGGGTTGAAACCTGGAAAAGCAAATTGATATTTGTCAAGAGTGATTGAAGTATGAAGACTGAGTTGCTGTTTGAAGAGCTGAAGCTTGGAGTTGAGAGAGGAGTTGATCTGCTTTCTCTTCTTTTTCTTTTCTGTATTGATGTGTTTTGTTTGACTTGCTTGATGCATTAGAATAAGTTCATATCTAGAATAGGTAGAATCTAGGAGCATGATTGCACTAGAGGTTGAGTTGCTCCCTCTGCTTGTATTGTTACTGTGTGGCTTTGCTTGCGGGTATTCGGTAGAGCCCAGCTCCCTTGCCCATGTGGTTTGTTTGCCTGATGGCATTTCATTTCATTTTTATCTGTATGATTGCAGTTTATTGTTATTGCTTGATAGCATATTGTTTATATTTCAGTATGATTACTATTATCCATTCTGGCTTGAGGTTGAGATGAGCTTGTGGAGGCTGAAGCCCCACACACATTTCCTCCCTCACTTGCATTGCATGCATTTTACTGTTAAGTTGATGCTTTGTCTGTTTTGGTGTATCATTGACATGATCCCTTAGGACTCTCATTTCCTTTGATAAGGATTTGATGATAGAATTTTAGGTTGAAACCTATGCATGATAACTTCTAGGAGTTCCCTGTTCAAACCTCAACCATAGGATGAATCCATGGCATGACAACAGTAGGACTTGATAGTCTCCCTCCTAGTTGGGCCTGTTCTCTTCTCATCTCAAAACAGTTTAAGATACAGTAATCATGAATGATTTCTTTCGTACGTTACGAGCCTTAAGCTATCTGAGAAAGGATTGTGGGAGAGTTTCTTTTCCACAGTCTGGATGTTTAGTATGGTACCCTTTGGGTGACATGCGACGCATTCACTCTCAGGTCATAGTCTCTAGTGCGATTGAAATCGTAAACACAATAAAAAACACTTCTTTCGTAAAAGACAGGAAATAAACCGTAGTTTCCCGAACTACGTGAGCTCTGATCTCTCATACCTGTTGAGAGTACGTAGGCACAAGATGGCGATGTCTTGGCAAGCTACCATCCCCCATGACCCTTCGTAGGCCGAACTACGTTGACTCTGATTTCTCATTCTCTGATGAGAATACATAGGCATAAAGCGCGACGCTTTGCCGAGTCATTTTTCTTTTCTTTTTCAGTCAGCCTTGATAGGTAGATAGAATAAAACCAACCCGTCCAAGTAAACACAGCAAGCGATGATCCCGTCGAGTACGACGGACGTGAGGGGTGCTAATACCTTCCCCTTGCGTAACCGACTCCCGAATCCAGACAACGGTTGCGATGACCTTGTCTTACCCTTTTTCGTCAGGTTTTTCCGATCGTTTCCTTTCCTGCTCTGAGGGATAAATAACGAAAGGTGGCGACTCTTCTGTTGTGTCGGCACCTTATTTTCGCGCAAGCGACAGCTGGCGACTCTGCTGGGGACTTCAACGGTTCCCTGCGAGAGTCAATCCTAACGCTTGTATGTTTACCTGCTGGGTTGCGTTTATTTATCGCATTTTACTTCTCGCACTTTATTTCCCGCATTTTATATTCAGTATAATATGATTATTTGTGCTGTTGTGGGATGGGAGTTCTGATGAGTGAGAAGCCAGACCCAGGCTTGAGTGCACCATAGACTTAGAGTGGAAATTAGTGGGCGCGTGCTTGCTTTGCAGGCACTAGTGTCTCATGAAATCCACGCTCAGACGAGGTTCATCCGGTTGGCTTCACTTTCAACTCTTTGGGTTGAGACGGTTGCTGGTTTGGTGGATTATCGACTCTGGGGACCGATCATTTGTGATTCAGCTAAGTGAGGCCGCTTCATGAGCTGGTGATGCCACACCTTCTGGGTATCGTATCACCCCTCTTGAAAGTCTGTGACGCTGATGAACGCATAGGATGCCGTACCTTGAGTCAGTTTAGGTCCATACCTGTGAGCGGGGTTGGGTTTATTGCAGGAAACCTTGACCTTCAGACCACCTGGTTTTCTTGACAGTGAATCAGTTTTGTTGGTACCAG
Organism: Lathyrus sativus; assembly: GCA_963859935.3. Lineage (NCBI taxonomy): Eukaryota > Viridiplantae > Streptophyta > Magnoliopsida > Fabales > Fabaceae > Lathyrus > Lathyrus sativus. The sequence goes on from OZ012740.1 coordinate 420,973,134, forward strand.
GGTTTCTCAGTTGCAGATTTGTCTGTTCTTGATAGAGCAGGTTTTGATCAGAGGATCTTATCATCAGGTGTACGTCTGTTCTTGATAGAGCAGGTTTTGATCATAGGATCTTATCATCAGGTGTACGTCTGTTCTTGATAGAGCAGAGTTTTGTCATCAGTTGTTTGTTCTTGATAGAGCAGATTTTTGGGGTCTGAAGATCTCATCAGCAGGTGTTGTTTGTTCTTGATAGAGCAGATTTGGGGTCTGAAGATCTCATCAGCAGATGTTGTTTGTTCTTGATAGAGCAGATTTGGGGTCTGAAGATCTCATCAGCAGATGTTGTTTGTTCTTAATAGAGCAGATTTTTTATTAGGGTCTGAAGACCTCATCAGCAGATATTTCTTGATCATACATCAGAGGTCCTTATTATCAGACATTTGTTCTTGATAGAGCAGAATTATGATCCTATGTATATGGTCCTATCAGATGGTTGTTCTTAGCAGATCAGATTTGTGGTCCTACACCGGGGTTTTCTTCTCATCAGTGGTTGTGGTTTTGTTGATACAGAATCTCCATAGCACCAGCTGCCCGGATCTCTTATTGCATGATTGCATTTTGCATTAGTTTGCATATTCATTTGCATTTCATTAACGTGTGTCTGTGTTGCAGGTACCGTTTCCCCGATCCAGGATTTCTTGCCTCCTATTGTATTGTTATGGGCTCTCTGAGGAAGACCGTGGCTTACAAGTTCCCTACCCCCGATGTGGTTAAGCTGACTGGTTTGATAGCTCTAGCAGGTGATTCTGTGAAGGATGAGTTCAGAAAATCTTATGGCAGGTTGCTCAGTTTGGTTTGCAAGCCTTCTGTGTTCGAGTTGAATGGGTTGCACGCTCTGCTGCAGTTCTACGACCTTCCGCTGAGATGTTTCACTTTCAGGACTTTGTTCTCGAACCTACGCTGGAAGAGTATGCTGATTTGCTAGGTGTGCCCATCAAGAGGCAGATGCCTTTTGTTCACATGGATGCTGAGCCTGATCTGGCTGGTTTAGCTCCTTCACTTCATTTGGACGCCTCCGAGTTGGTGTTGACTAGTTGGAACAAGGTTCCTGGGTTCTCCTTGCAGTTTCTGGTGGTTAAGGCTCAGCAGTGTGCCAAGGACGGATGTTGGGACGCGTTCAATGCCATCCTCACTCTATGCATATATGGCATTATCCTGTTCCCCAACATGCCCGATTTTGTAGACATCGATGCGTTCCACATCTTTGCTTCAGGGAATCCAGTCCCTACTTTGATCGGAGATGTCTATCACTCAATCCACTACAAGAATGAGAACAGGAGGGGGAAGAATGTCTCTTGCTGCGTACCCTTGCTGTACAAATGGCTTGATAGTCATATGCCTAAGAGGGGTCCTTTTGTCTTGTCTGCAGCCACGACTGAGTGGCCTGAGCGTCTGATGAGTTTATCTGCAGAAGATATTGACTGGTTCGACAGAGACAGGTTGGGTACTGAGGTGATCTTCAGTTGCAGCGGGTTTCCTAATGTGCCTCTGATAGGTAGAAAGGGCTGCATAAACTACAATCCGTCATTGTTGGTCCGCCAGTTCGCATATGCTTTGAGAACTCTGCCGAGGGAGGAAGAGGTACATGAATCTCTGTACCTCACTGGTATTCTAGAAGGGGATCTGTTGTCCAAGCTTCAGCGTGCATGGAATAGTATCAGTAAGCGAGGAAAGCCTTTGTTGGGAAAAAGCAACAGTCAAGCCTACCCTCCGTATTTGATTTGGATCAGAACCAGGGCCAATGCTATAGGGATGCCATTTCCTCAGGTCAAGCCAGAAAGTCCTCCAATGATCGAAGAGCCTACTACTGTGCCCATTCATCAGCATAACCAGGTATTAGTTGAGCGGGATGAATTGAAGCGGGTGAACGAAGAACTGGAGAAGGAATTAGCTCAGCTCCGAAGTGAGAAGAACGAAGCCGTTCATTCTTTCAAAAGGCAAATAGAGTTGGTGAACCAACTAGGTACAAACCTGACTAAGCAGATGGCCGAGCGTGAACGCATGGGTCGAGACTTCAAAGCTGTCAACGACGTACTGGCTATGAAGAAGCAGCATTTGGACGAGGCATATCGGAGGATATCCAAGTTCAACCAGCACTGGAAGGCTTCCCTCGCCACCAGGAAAGAGCGGGAGGATAAGCTGATGTTGCAGATCTCCAAGCTGGAAGCCGAAGTGAAGGACAGTGAAAAGAGGTTTGATGAAGAAACCGCCCGCAGATACACCGCCGAAGGCCAGCTCAACAAAACTCTTGCTAACCTGAAGGAGCGCAAGCTGACGTTTGAGTCCAAAAAGCGGAAATTAGAAGATTGCTTCGGCGAAGGAGCATGGGAAAGTTCAGTTCAGGGACTTCAGTATACCATTGTGCAGAGGGAACTACTCGTCGAGGGGTTGCTCACTTTGCTAGATCATCCAGAGACGAAGGAGTTATTAGCAGAGTATCGCGCCCGTGGCCGTACTTGACTAGTTGTATTCCTTTTGTTTTGATCTTTGTTGTATGCTGACCATCACCAACCGTTAGTGTTTGCAGGTTTTTCAGGTTTACAGGTCTCAGGCTGTTTCCGGTGACTCCAGGATTGATCAAAGACTAGTTCACCGCTATCCAACTCGAGCTAATCAGACCAGGATCATGGATCAAGTGCAGACAGATGTCCAGGAGCTCCGCGAAAGGATGGATCACTTTATGGAACTGATGCAGGTGGTCGCCAATGGTCAGGACCAGCTCAGGACTTTGGTTCAGCCTTTGATCTCCAGGGTTGATAGCAACGGCATACTTCATGGCGGGGCTGTGCCTACTCCTCCAGCAGTTGATACTCCGTAGAATGGTGTCCCTGTGGTCGGGGTCAACGGCAGTGCTAATGGCAATGTGATGGCCAACATCGAACTCAATACGGCGGGCGCCGGTAATGGGAGTCTGGGAGCTAATGTCAACATCGGGTCGGTCAACGGCAATGCAGGCGTCGGGAATCTGTTGGTGCCTCAACCATGGCTTGAGGATCATCAGGATGATGTGTTCTCTCAAAGAGGTGCGGAAGGGGAGCTGAATGTTGAAGCGCGGCTCAGATTCAAAGCACGTGAAGATAAAATGACAGATATTGAGAATCAGAATACTTTGGGCGGTGATATGTCCAAGCTGGGGTTAATTGCTGATTTCAAGGTACCTCCTAAGTTCAGGGTGCCTGACTTTGAGAAGTATAAGGGCACCACTTGCCCTCGTGTCCACCTGAGATCGTATTACAGGAAGATGTCTGCCTATTCCGAAGACGAGAAGTTGCTGATGCACTTCTTCCAAGATAGTCTTTCTGGGCCATCCCTCGAGTGGTATATGGGCCTGGAGCCCACTAGCGTGCGCACATGGAAGGATCTCGCTGAAGCGTTTGTCCACCATTACCAGTACAATAGCGACTTGGCCCCGAACCGAGTCCAGTTGCAGAACCTTTCGCAGAGGAATAATGAAGGATTTAAGGAGTACGCCCAGCGGTGGCGTGAGTTGGCTGCTCGGGTTCAACCGCCGATGGTTGAACGCGAGCTCGTGCAGATGTTTGTGGCTACCCTCCCAGGGGTCTACTATGAAAAGTTAGTCAGCGGTATGTCTGGGACGTTCTCAACTCTCATTACCATGGGCGAGCACGTCGAGAATGGTATCAAGATCGGGAAAATTCAAGGTGAGTCATCCTCAGCGGGATGAGGTGGAAAGAAACCTTATGCTGGTAAACGACGAGAAGGAGATGCGAGCACTGTGACCAACGCTCGAAGAAAGGGCAAGGGCCCTCAGCAGCAGATAGCCAGTATAAATATCCCAGCGGCCCCGCAACCGCAGCAGCAGCAACCGAATCAACAGGGATATAGAAAGTACCAGAATCGGGCACCTTTGACAAATCGTCACTTCGAGGCACCGCCCATGTCGTACGCACAGCTCTTGCAGACTTTGCTTCAGCTTCAGTTGGTTCAGAAGAGGACGATGGCTCCCTTGACAGGGGAACCTCCACCCAGGTACGACGCAAATGCCACTTGCGACTTCCACACAGGGGCACCAGGCCACACGATCGATAACTGCAAAGCCTTTAAGCACAAGGTGCAGGACCTGGTAGATGCCAAGATCATTAACTTCTCCGATAATGTGCCCAATGTTACGAAGAACCCTATGCCGAATCATAGGGGAGGCGGAGTGAACGCCATTATCGAAGAAGAAAGTGCAGACCTGTTGACTGATGTCAAAGACCTAAAGACGCCGCTTAGCTTCGTCAAAGCTAAGTTGCTGAAGAGAGGGTTCTTTCCAGGATGCGGAGAGTTATGCATGAACTATGCTACACATTCTGATGGATGTGAGCAGCTGGTAGAAGGAATCCAAAGTCTGATGACTGAGGGGATTCTGCAGTTCAGCCGGAGGGCTGAAAGTGTGTCAGGAGAGGTAGTGTTGAAGCAGGCCGATGAAGTCGCCACCATCACCATCCCTCGCCAACCAATAACTATTTCTGCGCCCAGGCCGCCTACAATCACTATTACCAAAGCCGGGCCGATACCATTCGAGAGCACTAACGCCATTCCGTGGCATTATGGGGCAGAAGTCTATTGCAACGGTCAAAGGTTGGAGCTAGAGCCGTATGGGTCGACTGTGGAGAATCTCGCAGGTATCAGTGGTATTACTCGTAGCGGAAGAGTGTTTGCACCGCCGGAAGTCGTGGCAGAGAAAGCGGTCAGAGCTGATGCGGCCGATAAGGGTAAAAGCAAAGTCGTCGAAGAGGCCCCGTGTGGGGTAGAGAAAGATTTGTTGGTCGAAGATGCCGAGGAGTTTATGCGGTTAATCAAAAAGAGCGACTACAAGATTGTAGACCATCTCCATCAAACGCCCTCGAAGATTTCTATTCTCAACCTGTTGCTGTGTTCTAAAGCACACCGCAACGCGCTACTGAAGGTATTGAACGCTGCCTACGTACCGCAAGAGATATCGGTGAATCAGCTAGAAGAGGTGGTAGCCCATGTTTATGCTGGCGATGGGCTAGGTTTCACAGATTTAGAGCTGACGCCTAAAGGGAGAGATCACAACAGCGCCTTGCACATCTCGATAGAGTGCAGGGGCACAATCATGTCGCACGTCCTGGTGGACACGGGTTCGTCGCTTAATGTGCTTCCGAAGAAGGCATTAATGAAGTTGGACACTCGCGGATTGCTTTGCACACCCAGTGATCTGGTGGTGAAAGCGTTTGACGGAACTAAGCGCCACGTTTTCGGAGAGTTGACCCTGCCGATTCAAGTCGGTCCGGAAACGTTCGACACGGTCTTTTATATCATGGACATCATGCCTACCTACAGTTGCCTCTTGGGCCGGCCGTGGATCCATGCTGCTGGTGTCGTGACCTCCACGTTGCACCAAAAGCTCAAATATGTTGTCGGGGGAAGCATAGTAACCGTGTGCAGTGAGGAGGACATAATGGTGAGCCATTTGTCATCCTTTAAGTATGTTGAAATGGATGGCGAAATCCATGAGACTCTCTGCCAAGCATTTGAAGCCGTCAAGGTGAAAGAGGTAGCTCCTGTAGTCACAGAAAAGCCAGAGATGAATCTCTCCTCGTTTAAAGAAGCTCGGGCCATCGTCGAAGCCGGATCCACCCCAGGCTGGGGGCATATTTTGGAGATACCAAACAAGCAGGATAAGTTTGGATTGGGGTATTCTCCTGGAGCTAAAGCTTCTTCTTCTTCGTCTAGCAGCGCGTCACGGGGTAAGGGGCCGATCCTATTTACCAGTGGCGGAGTGATCTTCGAAAGCATCAATGCGGCATCTGAAGACAGCGGGGATAACGATTGTGATCTCGACTCTTGGATTCAGCCAAGCAAGCCATGCGAGGGCCTCAACAATTGGACCATCAAGGATATCATCCAGCTGACAAGTGAAGAGTAATGATTTACTTTTTACAATCATTGTACAGCCCTATGTCCTACCCGGGGCATAGCGGTTTTATTGTCAGGGCCTTGTTGGATTATGTACATGCATTTTGTTAATAAATCAAAGGCGTTTTCCTCGTATTCAAATATTGTGATCTCTGTTATTCCTGTTTTATATTTGTTTTGAAAAATAGTAAAATGGCAATGGGGTTTGTGCTAACCTGCATATTCTTGTTTTAAACTTAACCCTTGTTATTGCAGGATCCACATAACAGATGACATCGACTCTGGACCTTCTACGGCTCACTTCGACTTCGATTGTCCGATCTATCAAGCCAAAGAAGAGAGTGATGAAGACTAAGACCTTCCGGAAGAGTTGGCCCGCTTGTTGAAACAAGAGGAAAAGGTTATTCTTCCTCATGAGGAGGAGATCGAGATCGTGAATTTGGGTTCTGAAGAGCTCGTCAGAAATGTCAGGATAGGGGCTGCATTGCAGAGTGATGTCAAGCAGAGACTGGTCGAGATGCTTCGAGAGTATAGTGACGTCTTTGCTTGGTCATACGAAGATATGCCCGGACTTGACACGGACATCATGGTCCACCACTTGCCGCTGCGAGAAGATTGCCCTCCCGTTAAGCAGAAGCTTAGGAGGACGAGACCAGATATGGCCATTAAGATCAAAGAAGAAGTGCAGAAACAGCTTGATGCTGGCTTCTTAGCGGTCACCACTTACCCTCCGTGGGTCGCCAACATAGTGCCTGTACCGAAGAAGGACGGGAAGGTACGCATGTGCGTCGATTATCGGGATTTGAATAGGGCGAGCCCTAAAGATGATTTCCCGTTGCCTCATATCGATGTGTTGGTCGACAACACAGCCCAGTTCTCCGTGTTTTCGTTCATGGATGGCTTCTCCGGTTACAATCAGATCAAGATGGCACCGGAGGACATGGAGAAAACGACGTTTATCACCCCCTGGGGAACATTTTGCTATAAGGTAATGCCCTTCAGTCTGAAGAATGCTGGGGCCACTTACCAACGAGCAATGGTAACTTTGTTTCATGATATGATTCATCATGAGATCGAGGTCTATGTTGATGACATGATTGCGAAGTCCCAAATGGAGGAAGAGCATCTGGTCAACTTATTGAAGCTTTTTGAGAGGCTTAGGAAATTCAGGTTGAGCCTGAATCCTAACAAATGCACTTTCGGAGTGCGGTCCGGAAAGTTACTGGAGTTTATCGTTAGTGAACGAGGCATCGAGGTTGATCCTGCGAAAATAAAAGCCATTAAAGAAATGCCAGCACCGAAAACAGAAAAAGAAGTTCGTGGTTTCTTTGGCCGAATAAACTACATTGCAAGGTTTATCTCTCAGCTCACGGCCACATGTGAACCGATGTTCAAGCTTTTAAAGAAAGATCAGGCGATTACTTGGAATGAGGATTGCCAGAAGGCATTCGACAAGATAAAGCAGTATCTTCAAGAACCTCCAATCTTGATACCCCCAGTGGCTGGACGGCCATTAATCATGTACTTGACAGTTCTAGAGAATAGTATGGGGTGTGTTCTCGGTCAGCACGACGAGACGGGCAGAAAAGAGCATGCCATTTACTACTTGAGTAAAAAGTTCACGGACTGTGAATCTCGATACTCGACGCTGGAGAAGACGTGTTGTGCACTAGCTTGGGCTGCCAAACGTCTACGACAGTACATGCTCAATCACACCACTATGCTAATTTCGAAGATGGATCCGATCAAGTACGTCTTCGAGAAGCAGGCTCTTTCGGGCAGGATTGCCAGATGGCAAATGGTGTTAACGGAATATGATATTTAGTACGTGTCCCAGAAGGCCATCAAGGGAAGCGTATTGTCTGATTACCTTGCCGAACAGCCGATCAAGGACTACCAGCCGATGAAGTTTGAATTCCCTGACGAGGATATTATGTTTCTCAAAGCGAAGGATTGCGATGAGCCGTTGCCCGACGAGGGGCCAGATAGGAAATCCCAGTGGAAATTGATATTCGATGGAGCGGTTAATTCCTATGGAAGTGGCATCGGGGATATCATCACGACTCCCCACGGATCCCACATCCCGTTTACTGCGAGACTGACGTTTCCAGTTACCAACAATGAGGCGGAGTACGAAGCATGCATCATGGGTCTAGAAGAGGCAATTGATTTGAGAATCAAGAACCTAGACGTATATGGTGACTCAGCGCTTGTGATCAACCAAATTAAAGGGGAGTGGGAGACTCGCCAATCGAATTTGGTGTCGTACATGAATTATGCCAGAAGGCTACTTCCGTTCTTTGATCGAGTGGAACTCCATCATGTGCCCAGAGCGGAAAATCAGATGGCTGATGCCTTAGCCACGTTGGCTTCAATGTATAAAGTCAATTTTTGGAATGAGGCTCCAAGAATTGTACTTTCGCGTCTTGATAGACCGACATTTGTCTTTGCAATCGAGGAAGCCGCCGACGGCAAGCCATGGTTCCATGACATCCAGACTTTCCTTATGATTAAGGAATATCCTGCGGGTACGTCAACCCAGGATAAGAAGACTCTGAGGAGGCTGTCTGGAAACTTTTATCTCAATCCTGATGGAGTGTTGTATAAGAGAAACCATGATCTCATGCTACTCAGATGTGTAGATGAGAAAGAGGCGAGTATGCTCATGGAAGAAGTCCATGAAGGCACATTTGGTACGCACGCCAACGGGCACGCTATGATGAGAAAGATCCTGAGAGCAGAATACTACTGGCTGACGATGGAGTCGGATTGCTTCAGATTCGCGAAGAGATGTCATAAATGCCAGATTTATGCTGACAAAGTTCATGTGCCGCCGTGCCCGTTGAATGTCATGTCCTCCCCGTGGCCGTTCTCCATGTGGGGCATCGACATGATATGCAAGATCGAGCCCACTGCATCTAACGGTCATCGTTTCATTCTGGTAGCTATCAACTACTTCACCAAGTGGGTGGAGGCAGCCTCGTACGCTAATGTGACCAAGCAGGTGGTGGCTAAATTCATAAAGAGGGACATCATCTGTCGTTACGGAATTCCCGAGCGGATCATTACTGATAATGGTTCGAAACTGAATAACAAGATGATGAAGGAGCTGTGCCAGAGTTTCAGGATTGAACACCACAACTCATCTCCTTACCGGCCGAAGATGAATGGCGCCGTTGAAGCAGCCAATAAGAACATAAAGAAGATTGTTCAGAAGATGGTTGTGACATACAAGGATTGGCACGAGATGCTGCCATTGGCATTACACGGTTATCGTACGACGGTACGTACTTCAACCGGGGCAACTCCTTTCTCCTTAGTGTACGGTATGGAAGCTGTCCTACCGTTAGAAGTGGAGATCCCTTCTTTGCGAGTTTTGGTTGATGTAAAACTCGACGAGGCAGAATGGATTACGAATCGCCTGAACCAACTCAGCCTGATGGATGAGAAGAGGTTAGCATCGATTGCATTTGGTCGTCTGTACCAAAGCCAAATGAAGAAAGCTTATGATAAGAAGGTGCGTCCTAGAAGCTTTCAGACGGGTGATCTCGTCCTGAAGAAGATTCTTCCGCCACACTCCGATCACCGGGGCAAGTGGACTCCGAATTACGAAGGTCCGTACGTCGTCAGCAAGGTCTTCTTGGGAGGGGCTTTATTGTTATCCACGATGGATGGTGAAGATTTTGTATCCCCGGTGAACGCGGACGCAGTTAAAAAATACTTTGCTTGAAAGCGACCCGCTGGACAAAAAAAGAGAGTCCAGGCAAAAAGGGGGCATCCCGGCGAACCAAAAACAGAATAAAAGGTTCGGGCAAAAATTAGGGATATATTGAAAAAATGTACACCCGCGAAGTCGAAAACCTACACTGGGCGGCTTCGGCAAAAAAGGGTATCCCGGTGAACTGAAAACCCGCAAAGGGCGGTTCACGCAAAAGTTAGGGATTTGAAAAAGAAAATGACTGCGTTCCGCGTATGAACTTTCATTGTTTAGTGGTTTGGAAGACCTGAGGGCCGTTTATCTGAATCAATCTCTTCCGAAGCAGAAGCGTCGGAGGAGTATCGAAGTCGAGTGGGTCATAGAGGGATCAACTCATGGTGTTCGTCTACGCCTCGTTGCCGACATTTGTATATACTGATGTATATTTATGTTTTATTTTTGCGCGGCTTCCTCATTCCAGGAGCTTGCCTCTGTTGTAAAACATTTTTACCCATTCAGGGGTTCGTTATCAATAAAATGCATATTATTCAGCAATTCTGTTTGCCTGTTTAGCATTTATCTGTTTTGTTTGCGAAAAGAACGCCGATGTTTTTGATAAAATGCGCATACATAAACTTACTGGCCTAGGCCACTGATTGTTGAAACAATTAATTACTTGAATATTGTCACGAGATAATAACCTTGATAGGTCCCTTTGAGAAGGGTATCTTGTCTGTTTGTTTGTGTTGTTACAGGTGTAGCATATTCCAGACAGTGCGCCGTGCGCATCGCGAAGCAGGATGATTCCTCCTTCTCCAGCAGAGTTCAGTAGCCTCTCCCCGCAGAGTCTGAACGCAAGATAGTGAGCATTGATATGTCTCCCCGTGCAGAGATGATTCTATTTCCCCAAGCAGACGCATCCTGAAGGAATGTCACCTCCTCAGCTGAGTCAGGCGCTGAAGCGCGTGTTCATCCCCCCGCACCGGGTCACAAGTGCAGGTTTCATAGGAAACTACTCGTACGCCGAAGTATGCAGCAACTGATGGTGCCAGACTGAAGTCTCCAGCGGAATTGAAATTCCCCACCAGAGTCGTACTCTCCCCCGAAGTCGGATGATTCCTTCTTCCCCAGCGGAATTGAGATTCCCACAGAGTTGTACTCTCCAGTGAAGCAGTTAGGACCATGATTGGTTTTCCCCAGTAGAGTATTGAACAGCTGACGCTGCATTTCCCCCCAGAGTCGTACTCTCCAGCGAAGCAGAATGATTTCTCCTTCCTCAGCCGAGTTTGCAGATACCCCAAGAGAGCCGAATCCTTGGAAACTCCTCAAGCCATGATTGGTTTTCCCCAGTGGAGTGTTGAGCAGCTGAAGTTGTTTCCCCACAGCGTCGTCATCCCCAGAAGAGTAGCCGAGACGGCCATGCAGTTTATTCCCGCGATTGACATCGCTTTTCCCTCAGCAGGTCCAGGTTCTCGTAGAGCTTCGTTCCCCTGCAGCAATCAACTGAAGTTGTTTCCCCCGCAGCAGTCAACTGAAGTTGTGTCCCCTGCGGAGTCCAATTGGGATTGGCGTGACCATGTTCTCCTCGGCAGGATGATTCCTCTATCTGAGTAGTTCTATCTCCTTGACAGGAGGATTCCCCTTCGGCATTTATTTTGCTGACGGGATCGCATCATTGTGCATGATTACATAGCATTTATCATAAACGCATAGCATTTCCACCGTGTGGAGCATGGCGCCGAAGCATATGCATAATAAACATGATCTAGGTTGCTACCGTTCTTGTTTTGCAGGTGTTCCGCCGCAGAATTGATCGCTCAGGATGATTCCTGACATTCTCCCCAACGAAGTCGCTTGCTCAAGATGATTCTTGATATCCCCAGTGAAGTCTTCAGTTCAAGATGATTCTTGAATTCCTCAGCAGGGCCGTTTGCTTAAGATGATTCTTAAGACCCCAGTAGAGCCCCCAGCGAAGGTTGCCCAGGATGATTCCTGAAGCCCCAAGAGAGCCGAATCCTTGGAAGCTGCTCAAGCCATGATTGGCTTGTCCCCGGCAAGAGTTGCCCAGGATGATTCCTGGAATCCCCAACAGAGTGTTTGCTCAGAATGGTTACCGGTGCAAGATGATTCTTGAAGGTCCCCGGCGGAGTTATTTGTTCAAGATGATCCTTGAATTCCTCAGCAGAGTTGATTCATCCAGAATGATGTCCGGCTGATGCCCGACAGTAATGCAGAGTGCCTGATGGCATGATCAACCTAATGGTTGAAGTCCGGCTAATGCCCGACAGTATCCTTTGAATGCCTGATGGCATGATCAACCTGATGGTTGAAGGCCGGCTGATGCCCGAAAGTGTTCTTTGAGTGCCTGATGGCACGATCGACTATGTATTACTGGTTACCGTGTGACCAATTCCCCAATGAAGTTTCTTCACCCTGACGGCGAGGTCAGATTACTTTGAGTTCTCCAGCGGCGATGTTGGGTGTTTGTTTTCGACGGCGAGGTCAGATTACTTTGAGTTCTCCAGGGGTGATGTTGGGTGTTTGTTTTCGACGGCGAGGTCAGATTACTTTGGTTGTCCGACGGCGATGTTGGCTGTTTGTTTCCAGCGGCGATGTTGGATGTTTGTTTCTAGAGGCGATGTCAGGTGATTTAGTTTCCGGCGGCGATGTTGGATGTTTGTGTCTAGCGGCGATGTCAGGTGATTTAGTTTCCGGCGGCGATGTTGGATGTTTGTGTCTGGCGGCGATGTCAGGTCCTTTAATTCTCCAGCGGCGATGTTGGATGTTCATTTATGACGGCGATGTCAGGTGATTTGATTCTCCAGCGGCAATGTTGGGTATTTCGGTTGTTCGACGGCGATGTCAAGATGGCTTAGTTCTCCAGCGACGATGTTGGGTGTTTGGATGTTTGTTGTTGACGGTGAAGTCAGATTATGTTAAGTACTTGACGGCGATGTCGGGTGTTTCCCAGAGTTATAGTTTGTTTCCGGCGGCGATGTCAGGTGAGTTAGTTCTCCAGCGGTGATGTTGGATATTTGTTCGCTTCTGGAGGTGATGTCAGGTGGTTCAGTTCTCCAGCGGCGATGTTGGGTATGTTTGTTTCCGACGGCGATGTCAGATTCTCTATTTCTCCAGCGGCGATGTTGGGTGTTTTGTTTAGTTGACGGCGATGTCAGATTCTCCAGCGGCGATGTTGGATGTTTTGGTTGTCCGACGGCGATGTCAGACTATTTAGTTTTCCAGCGGCGATGTGGGGTATTTTGGTTCGACGGCAATGTCGATTGATTTAGTTCTCCGGTGCCGATGTTGGGTATTTTGGTTGTTTGACGGGTATGTCAGGTGATTTAGTTTTCCAACGGCGATGTTGGGTGTTTTGGTTGTCTGATGACGATGTCATAGGAATTTAATGTGGATAACCGATGACAAGGTTCAGATCATTATGTCTCCAGCTAGTTGTCGTGCAACTATTATTCCAGTGTTTATGCAGTTGGCAAATTTCCGGGTTTATCGGTATTCAACCGTCTCGCACCTTGATTGGCTGAGAGTCGTTCGCTCCTCACCCAGTCAGGTTCAAGCCGTTTGAATAGGGGCAGCTGTTGCACCCCAAAATTTGACCAACATTTATTTACCCATCAAGAGTTATATGAGACTATGAAGCTAGCCAAGAGGGTTATTCAAAGGTTTAAAGGTTGATACCTTTGTCAGAGAACTCAAGAGATCCTCAGAGGAATTGGTTGAAACCAAGGTTGTGTGCCTCATAACTTGAGAGTTGTGGTAGCCCCTCAGATGATTCTGAGACTATGAGGATAGACTTGAAGCTTTGATAAAGCTTATGAGATGTCTTGAAAGCCATCATGAAGCCTAGAGAGGTCATTGTACAAGAATTCAGAAGATTCAACCATGAGTGGTGGAATTAGGGTTTGACTGGGCCAACCCTAGGTCAACTGATGATTTGGAGAGGGTTGAGACCTAATCCAAGAGCCATGTGATCATGGAATGGTGTATTGAAGTGCTATAAGTATGATTCCTAGACCAACTCATCATGATTGAGGAGTGTGAGAAGTTTCAGGCTAGGGTTTCTAAGGATTGACAGTGTAAAATCCCCTAGTTTGATCCCTATCTTCAAGGCAGTTTTAGCTCAAGATGTGATTGTCATATCATCTTGCCCACAAAATGAATGTTGTAGAGCTTGTTCTTAGATTTAATTTTAGTACTAGAAGTCCTTGATAGGATTTATAGAGCTCAAGTTATGGCTTTGGCAAATTACAGGTCATCTGAGGTATGTGAATCTGGGTCCTTGAAAGTCACCCAACTTGCAGACAACGTTTGCCCTAGTAGGATGATTCCTATGAACTCTTGGTCAACATGAATGTTGAAGAGCATCTTCTTAGCTTTATAGAGAGTACTAGAAGTCCTTGATAGGATTTGTAGAACTCAACTTATGGCTTTGACAAGCCAAGGGCATTTTGGTCATTTGGAGGTTATAGGTCATTTCAAGCATAAGGCCATATCTCCTACTTCCAAGCTTCAAATGGAAAAATCTGCAACATCAAACTTGATTATAATGATGTTTTAAGGCTAGTAGGGAGGTCATGAGATGTTGAAAAGGCTCATATCAAAAAGTGATAAAAATGGCCTAAAAATGAGGCATAAGTTAATTAAAGTGAAATTGAAAAATGGAAATCCCAAGTTATAAGTCCAAACCATGTCATGTAATAGGTCATTTTGACTCCAAATGACATTCTAAGAACAATGGTTTAGCCACAATTTTGATTTGAGGCTTGCATCATAGGGCTGCTTTGGAATTGGATTACTTGCATCTTAAGGTACCAAACCAAAACTCAAAAGAACTCAATGTACACATTGGTTATGCATTGTAACTTACCCTAAATCTCATGTGGGGATAAATTCAAATCAGAAACCAAGGTTACAAGGGAGATGGCATGAGATAGCATGTAAGGAGAATGAGAAATCAAAATACCATGACATGAAAAGATCAATTTCTCATTGGATGATCCTAGAGGGTTCTAGATGATTCTAAACCACTCTATATAACAAGTCTAACTTGCTCAGATGCAAGGTTGGTGAGAATTGGTGCATGAAAGAGAGAGTGAAATCCAAAATCTTCCATTGCAAGTCAAGTGCAATTTCTTCATTCTTCTTCATTCCCATCCCTTTTTTCTTCACAAACACTTTCCATAGATCCCTCTGAGTGTGTGCATGCTGAATTGAAGCTCCATTGATGGAGGATTGAAGGTGTTCCAATTGAATTTGCAAGAAGCCAATCATCATCGAATCTTGAAGTACAAGCTCTCTCCCTCCAATTTTTTGCAAACAGTAGAAGTTTCATCATCCAAGGATCATTCTTGAAGAGTTTCAAGCCTTGAATTGAAGATCTACATCATCTGCCATATCAAGAAGCCAGGTTTGCAAAATCTCTTTCACCTCATTATTTAGGCATGGTTAGGTTGAATTGTTAGTGTAGAACTGCTAGAGACCAATAGGTGATCAATTCTGAAGAGTTTAGGATCATTTGGTGGAGTTTCAGTCATGGACACCATTTCTTTATGGAGCAAGAACTTGTGATATAGTGAGTGATAATGCAAGGTTATTAGCTAATTTTGATTAGGGCAATGTGAGGGTCATTTTGAGGTAAAGAAATCTAAGGTTGGTTGAAGTTGAGGATTGATCATATTTTGAGATTAAGTTGGATCCACCATCGGGTTTGATGATAGAGACCAGTTCAATGGATTTCAAGGCCATGATCGTGTTCAGGGAGAAAAATGGATCAATTTAGGGTTTTGAACGGTTGAATTTGATGCTGATTTGAGGCAATACGAAGGGATGGAAGCTTGTTGCATGAAATCTGTTTTCATGGGGTTTCAGCAAAACCCTAGGTGGGAGGTTGAAGACGATCCCACGACCGTCAGATGCAAGCGCTGACCCTTGACTTGAGAAGCAATCCAATGGTCTGTATTCAATTGAATTTTGGAGGGAAGTCAGACGCTATGAAACGATGCGTTTCATTAAAGGAAGATTCTGGGCTGGATCACTATCCCCACCCCCAATTGAAGCCCAATCCATTTTATAACTGAAATTCTTTGATATTTGCACCGCTTATTTTTCTTTTTCTTTTGATTTATTAATTGTTTTCTGATTTTAAATTGGGCCCAGGCGCGCATGCTATGTGTACCCCCAGTTTGGGCCCAAGCGTGTATTGCACTATGCCTGTTTGCTAGCTGCACCCCATGCTTCATAATTCATCTTATTTTTCTCCATTTTATTTTTGATCTTTAAAAATTCATATCAAATTGAAAAATAATGATTTTTTAATGGGAGTTTTTTCTCCTATTTCATATTTTTGTCAAGAAAAATATAAAATAAAACATTTTTCATATCATGCATTTTAGTATTTATTGCATATTTTCTTCTTTTAATTGCTTTTTAGTGCTTTTATATTGATATATGATTTTGTAGAATTTAGTTTAGGTAGATCCCTTAATATTTTTAGGTCAATATTTTTAGGGTAGTTAGATATATGTTTTAGCTTCCCCCTGTATTTATTCCATATTTTTGTGATGATTTTTAGGATAGTTTTGATTAGATAATTCTAGGTTGTGTAGAATTAGGTTAAACTTCAACATAGGTCCATGATAACATTAGGATTTTGGGTTTTTAGGACAAATTAGACTATGGGACATATATGGGAATTAAGGGTAGGTATGTAGGATCCCTTAGAAATTATATTAGGATTTAATATAATAGTATGCTATTTTTAGTTGATTTTTGTATTTGTTGATTGTTTGTGTTGCCTTTAGGGAATTTTTGCTTTAGTTGCTTTGCTTTGGAGTTTTCCCTTGGCTTGGTGAGATTGGTATCTTTTGTGGAGCATTGAGGAGCTTAGTAGAAGATTGGAAGATGCATTGAGGAGCTTGAGAGCTTGTTCTTATTCCTTTTCTTTTTTGTTGTTTTAGGGTTAGGGATTAGGAAGAGTTTAGACTTAGACAACTTCTTTCTCAAACATGGATGGTATCTTTCACCTCCATTCCTCCCTGTGATTCAAAGTCCTTCCATGGTATACACCTCTCTCCTTGGGAGGGATAAGTGAGGTACCTAGGAAGTAGAACTTTTGAGGGAACCATTCCTTTAATGTTGAACCCTTAAAGGTCACCTTTGGTGGTCAATAAGCAGTTCAATATCCCCTCAGCTTATCCAGTAAGTGATTTCCTCTGGTTTGATTGTCTTGAGAGAGGTTGAGCTTGAGCTTGAAGATGAAGACTTCATTGAAGAGTATTGAAGAGGATGAATCCTTGAGCATTGTCATTCCAGCTGAAGCTTTAAGAGCAACAAGAGCAAGTTGAGACTTGAAGACCCCTGAAGATGAAGTAAAGACTGAAGGATGAAGTTGACACTTCTAAGTGATTGAGATCATTTCTAAAGAGCTGAAGCTTGAAGAACAAAGGAAGTTGATACTTACTTTGATACTTGGAGATCCTGAAGGAGCCAAGTTGATACTCATGATTGATAGTGAAGCCTGAAGGTGGAGCTGATCAAGAAGCTGAAGCTTAAAGGAGAAGATAAGTTGAAACTTATGTTGAAGGGTTGAAACCTGGAAAAGAAAATTGATATTTGTCAAGAGTGATTGAAGTCTGAAGACTGAGTTGCTGTTTGAAGAGCTGAAGCTTGGAGTTGAGAGAGGAGTTGATCTGCTTTCTCTTCTTTTTCTTTTCTGTATTGATGTGTTTTGTTTGACTTGCTTGATGCATTAGAATAAGTTCATATCTAGAATAGGTAGAATCTAGGAGCATGATTGCACTAGAGGTTGAGTTGCTCCCTCTGCTTGTATTGTTACTGTGTGGCTTTGCTTGCGGGTATTCGGTAGAGCCCAACTCCCTTGCCCATGTGGTTTGTTTGCCTGATGGCATTTCATTTCATTTTTATCTGTATGATTGCAGTTTACTGTTATTGCTTGATAGCATGTTGTTTATATTTCAGTATGATTACTGTTATCCATTCTGGCTTGAGGTTGAGATGAGCTTGTGGAGGCTGAAGCCCCACACACATTTCCTCCCTCACTTGCATTGCATGCATTTTACTGTTAAGCTGATGCTTTGTCTGTTTTGGTGTATCATTGACATGATCCCTTAGGACTCCCATTTCCTTTGATAAGGATTTGATGATAGAATTTTAGGTTGAAACCTATGCATGACAACTTCTAGGAGTTCCCTGTTCAAACCTCAACCATAGGATGAATCCATGGCATGACAACAGTAGGACTTGATAGTCTCCCTCCTGTTGCACCCCAAAATTTGACCAACCGGGTCTCGCATTTGGCTCGATGTTTCGACGCATAATCGCATTCGCATCTGCATATTGCATACAGTGCATTTTTCATTTTTTGTTTGATTTTATTGGGATCACAGCTCCCGTCTCGTGTTTCAGGTGTTTTTGATAGGTAGAATCGATTTTTGGGATATTTCGGTGCCCGTTTATTTTTACCGATTATTTTTGTGTCGTTCGGTGCTCATTTTGTCCCTCTGGGAATTATGGTGATTTTTCTGGATTTTATTGGCATTTTTTAGGGTTTAAATAGCTTTTGGCATTTTTTAGGATTTAATAGAATTTTTAAATAGATTTTTAATCATTTTAGATATTTTTAATAGTTTTAATCCTTTTTAGAATTTTATAGAAATAAATAGCATTTTTTAGAATATTATAGATTTTATTTTGGTTTAGCTTTTCTTTTAATTAGTTTAATAAGAATTTAGACATTTTAGATATTAATATAGATTAAATAGATTTTAATATCTTTAAATAATATAGAATAGTTTTGTTAATAGAAATTAATTGTTTTTAATTTTAGAGATAGAATAATATAGATTTCTCATTTTAAAATAGAGTTTTCTTTTATAGAAATAATAAATAAATAGATTTTTCATAAGTAGATTTTTCATATATTAGATATTAAATAGGTTAATAGGAATTAGATGTTTTTATTTTTAGATATAGTTTTTCATAGAATTTAATAGTGGAATTTAATTAGAGATTTATTAGAGTTTTTTAATTAGGGTTTAATTGAGTTTAGTTTAGTTAATTAATTAGGTTTAGGATAATTGGGCTGATCTTTTTTTTCATTGCAGGTTTTTGAGTTTTTTTCAGAGTTTCTATTGGGCTGTTCATCCAATTCAATTCGCAGCCCAATAAGTTTTGGTCCAGAATTTCTGTCCAAGTCTCCAAAAAAGTCCAGCTTTGTCCAGTCTTCTCCAGAACGTTCTGGAAGCTTCCAGCTTCTCAGCACTATAAATGATCGCAGGCCACGTGTTGCCTCAGGACGGCCCCACCTTGCTTCATCACACACTGCCACGCCATCCCTCCGCCTTCTCTCACCAGGCCACGCGTGGGACACGCGTCTCACATGCGTGAGCCCTATCCACTATCACCCCACGTGGCGACCACCCTGCTTCTCACCGGGGAAATGTCACCGGCCGGCCTGCATGGCCGGCGGCCACCGCGCCGTCACCGGAGAATGCCCCAGAATCCCCAGAACCCGATCGTCTTCATATTCTTCCCTTGATCTTCATCCTTCTCAACCCCAAAACGCCCCAGAAACTACCAGGATGAACCTTCAATCGTTCATCAAGAAACCTCCGATCCTCATCTGAAACACCAGAAAACCATCAGATCAAGAACAACTTCAACAACCATCTCCAGATCCCGATCTATGTTCATCCTCCATCATCATGTTCATCACCTATCAACGATCTTCATCTCAGGTCCAGAAATATCCATAATCAATTCATCAAGAACTTGCAACCACGCTCAACGATCATCAACAACGATTTCCCAGATTCAACTGATCAACGTCATCAATCATCGTCCACCCTCATCTTCAAGCAATGTTCATCATGATTTGCTCCAAGATTCGTTTCTGATCTGCACCAATAGACATCTCCAGAAATCCAATTTTTCAAGAACTCCTTGTTTAACAGAACTTCAAGAACATGCAAGATCTTCTTCTTCTTTGAATCCTCAGCAACAACGCTCGAACAAGCTTTCAGAACCACTGCCCAGAAGTGCATCAATCACCAACCATTTATCTTCGAACAAGCTTCCACAGGTTGATGTAGTTTGATTTGGGAGAGTGATATTTCAAGGAAAATTGAAGCAAGGGATGAACGGAAGGAGGGAGTCTGAGAGAGAACGACGGTGGCGGCACCGTGAGGAAGATAAGACTAGGTTTTTTTTCAGAGAATGAGAGAAAGAGGAGAAGGAGAGGAAGAGAATGGGCCTCAGGGCCCAATTACGTTTTTTGGCACCACACTCCCTCCGTTTTTTGGACAAGTTCTGGGCCTTGGGCCCAATGAAGCTAACTGTTGGCAATGTCCCCAGTTCAGTAGCGTACCCCCCCTTCTGCGTTTTTTTTGGAGAGACACATTGGGCTGGGCCCAATTCAGTTACAGTTTTTTTTTATTTTATTTTTCTGTAATCCCCTGTATTGGATACACCCCCCAGCCCCTTATTTTCTTTCTTCTTTTTTATTTTATTCTTTTAGAATTTGTTATACTTGTTACACAAAATAGAAAAAGAAATGAAAAGAAAAGCATTTGAAAAATAGAAAAAGAAATGAAAAGAAAATATATTTGAAAAATAGAAAAAAGAAGTGAAAAGAAATATTTGTGAAAAAAGAAATAAGAAAAGAAAAGGAGAAAAATATTGAAAGAGAAAAATTGTGAGAAAAAATAGAGAAAAATATTTTGAGAAAAGGGAAAAATATGTTGAAAGGAAAAGAAGAAAAAGGAAAAAATATTAAAATGTCGATTTAATATTTTTAGAGTCCATTTTCTTTTAGGATATTTTCATAGAGATTATTTTCCCGATTTTTAGGACAGTTTAGAAGCCCATTTGTTAGGGGGCCATTTTTCATTCAATTTTTTAAGATAGAATAGGATAGCGTTTCCTAGGAGATTTATTTTTCAGCATCCATTCATTGTAATCATTTTTCAGAGATTAATAAAACGAGATTTGAGCTGTGGTCCCGATAGTAGCCGAACTACAGCTGCTCTGATTCCTTGTACCAGACAAGGATATGTAGGCATAGGATGCGATGTCCTAGCGAGCACACTAACGACTAACTTTTGTTCTCTCGCAGCTGTGCGATCGGGACTTTCCCGCTGACGATTAATTGATACCCTTTTTCTCTCTTGCCCGAGTGCATCTGAGACCAAGCCGTAGTTTTGACCATAGGTTCCCGACCTTGTGAAACCAGTTGTTTTTCTCACTGCTGTGTGAGAATGTTTGTTTAGCCGTAGTTAGTCTGAACTACGAAAAGCTCTGATCTTCCATCCAGTGGAAGTACGTAGGCACAAGACGCGAGGTCTTGGCGAGCCAATTCTCCCCGTAGTCCCGAACTACGTTGACTCTGACTTTCTCTCTCGAGAATACGTAGGCATAGAGTGCGACGCTCTATCGAGTCAATTCCCTTCCGTTTAGATTTAGCAGCCGTAGATAGATTGTTTTGCACCCAGTAGACAATCCAAGCAAGCGTGGATCCCGTCGAGTACGACGGACGTGAGGGGTGCTAATACCTTCCCCTTGCGTAACCGACTCCCGAACCCAGGCTATGGTTGCGACGACCATACCTTTTCCCCGTTTTTTGCGAGGTTTACTTCGAGCGTTTCCTTTCCCGCTCTGAGGGATAAATAACGCACGGTGGCGACTCTTCTGTCAGCCGGCGCCGATTTTCGCAGTAGCAACAGCTGGCGACTCTGCTGGGGAAACCAACGTCCCCTGGCTGCTAAGGACTGCGATAGTTCTTATGCATGTGGGATCCAACGTCCCCTAAGAGAGAGTCAATCCTAGCGTTCGTTTGCTTGTCTATTTGGGGCTTATTTATTGATAATTATCTGTTGCTGTTGGGGTGTTACAGGTGTTCTATGATTGAGATAAGCCGGACCTGGGCTTGGAGTGCACCTTAGACTTAGAGTGGAAATTAGTGGGCGCGTGCTTGCTTTGTAGGCACTAGTGTCTCATGAAATCCATGCTCAGACGAGGTTCATCCGGTTGGCTTCACTTTCAACCCTTTGGGTTGAGACGGTTGCTGGTTTGGTGAATTGTCGACTCTGGGAACCGATCATTTGGAAGTTAGCTAAGTGAGGCCTCTTCAGGACTCGATGATGCCACTCCTTCTGGGAATCGTATCGTCGGTTTTGAAAGTCTGTGACACTGACGACCGCATAGGATGCCGTACCTTGTCATATATAGGTCCACACCTGTGAGTGGGGAGGTTTTTTTTTGTGCAGGAAACTTGACTTCCAACCTACCCTCTTTTCTGGTCTTCTCTTCAGAGCAACCGTAATCCGTCAGCAGTGTAGCAGTATTTAGATTGTGTGGGGGCTGTGATCCCGTGTTTGTTGCATTGCATTGCATTTGCATAGGCATCTTTGCATCATATTGCATACCATTCGCCAGCTAGTCAGAGCTCTTATCCAGCTGTTATTTTGATTCTGAAGGTGAGTATTGAAGACGACCAAGGGATTTGAAGCAGATTTGAGCAGAATCAAGCATCGAAGTCAGCTGAAGACCATTGGTAGCTATGACAGAGAGCAACTTCCAGTTTGTTGATACCTTGTCAGGTTTCACCGTGACGTCCAATCCTCTGTATGGATCTCCGCCCGACGAAGACTTTCCGCAAGTGAACAACCTTACTGCAGCTCAGCCTGTGCAGCCATCTGTTGAAGACCAAGGTCTGCGGGAGTAGTTTGTTGTCCGAGGTGAACGTTCTCCTTCTGTTGATGTCTCAGACTACCAGGGTTTTGCCTTCCCTGTGCCAAAGCCCCGAAGAGAGGTTCCGACAGCAAAGAATGAAGACCCATTAGCTCCCGTGTATGCTGAAAGGTTTCGTGCATTAGAGGAGAGATTCAAAGCCTTGAAGGGTAAAGACGATGTTACTCCTAGTGCTGCAGATATGTGTCTGGTTCCTGGCCTAGTGGTACCTCCGAAGTTCAGAATGCCGAGGTTTGAAAGGTACAAAGGAGATAGTTGCCCGAAGCAACATTTGGTGATGTTCTGCCGAAAAATGACTTCATTTGTGCACAATGACAAGCTGATGATTCATTGCTTTCAAGATAGTCTAACTGGGGCACCTCTGAGTTGGTATATGCAGTTAGAGCGTGATCAGATTCGATCATGGATGGATTTAGCCAATGCCTTTCTGAAGCAGTACGACTATAATCTTGATGAAGCTCCTATTCGCATGCAGCTGCAAGAATTGTCTCAAGGGAACAATGAATCTTTCAGAAAGTATGTTCAGAGATGGAGAGAATTTGCTGGTAGAGTGCAACCACCGCTCCTAGACCAAGAGCTGAAAGGCATGTTCGTAAACTCCTTGCAGAGCCCGTACTTCGAAAGAATGCTTGGAACCGCACCAAATTTCACTGAGTTGGTAAGGACAGGAGAGCACATCGAGTATGGTGTAAAGACTGGAAGAATCCCGTATGTTTCAAGAGGTCAGGCCAGTGAAACTGAATCCCTCTATAGCTCTCAATCTGAAGATGAAGCTACGATCAATGCAGTTCTGACAGATGTTGGATATCCTCAAGTCGAATCGGTGAAATCTGATGGTTCTCCGTCTTATCAGAGGTCAGTATCTTCTGTGTCTCGCTATACCGAATAGACAGCCGTGCCTGGGGCACCATATCAGGAATCTTATGTCGCTTCCATTGCAAATCAGCGAGCCTGTGGCCGAGGTTATCAGAATCAGCGTCAGAATCAGAACAGGCCTCGCAGCAACTTGGAACGAAGGAAAGCTCCTAATCACCCAGTGCCGATGCCGTATAGCCAGTTGTTACCATCTTTGATTCAGAAGTCTTTGGTGGAGCCAAAAGCTCTTAAGCCAGTTCCAGAACCTTACCCTCCTGGGTACAATCCCCACGTTCAGTGTGGTTATCATGGTGGCTCACCGGGGCATTCGACAGAAGATTGTAAAGCATTTCAGGCGAAGGTACAGCAGTTGATTGATCAGGATCGCATTTCCTTTCGAGAAGGGTTTCTGTTTGTTCATCCCAACCGCTCAGCTGTCTAAGCTCGTTGACTCGGAAGGTATTCCCCAGCAAAAGCCAGTGGTTCAGACAGGCAGGCGCCTCAGCATTGGCAGTCCTCGGACTTTTACCATTTGCATTTGTAGTTTCTTTTTTGTTAGTTACTACCTGCTTTTAAAACATTGTATGTTTTGAATGGTGATAATAATAAAGTGATTATGCATTTTTCTGAATTAGTCATGTCGCTGTCGCTCATTTATTGCATTGCACTGACACTTGCATTTTTATTCACTCCACTTTTTCGCTGTGACTAGCAAAGTTAGGAGGGAGGATGATGGAACTGAAACTCATAACCGATGATCGTATGCTTTCAGATAAGACCTTACCGATGACGTACAAGGCATTGTTTCAATTCCCCAAACACTGGAGATATAAGGAGTTAGTCCCTTGTTAACCACTTCGAGCCAGGAAGTAGAAGTTTTTTCGGACTTTTAAAACCCTCACATCTTAACCCGGGGCAGGGTAGTTGTCAGTTAGCTTGACCGAGCGTTCAAGTCTTACAGAGGAGTGTTGTCCAATCAGTTTATACCTTTCAGGAGGTCAAGCCTCACCAATCAAGAGTGAGACAGTTACAATCCTTTCGGAGCAATCAAGACAACCAGTGTCGCACGACTTTGTTCCAAAAGAAAGAAAGAAAGAAAGCCCGCTAAGTAAAAAGAAAGAAAAAGCTAGAAAGCTAATACTTAGGCAAAAATCAGGGCATCCCGCTGGACTTCAAATAAAAGAAAAATCGAAAGGAACTCGAAATGAGTCAGTCCAGGCAAAAATTAGGGAATCAAAAGAATGAAAAGAGGGATCAAAAGAAAATTTTCCCCAGCAAATCACAAAGTCGTGTACACAGACACCGAAAGCGAAGAAAGAGTAACTATCACTTCTGAAAGAGGCTTGTGAATTCCTTAACTGTGGTTCTTACCATTCAACACACCTCTCGAAGAGGCGAGCGCTTGTGCCAGGTTAACTGAACCTTAGGATCGGAGAACATCACGTAGAAGGGGTGGGTACAAATCGAAATTTGAGCCAAATATCCTTTGTTTCACGAACCGTGAACCCGACCACGATACAACCCTCAAAAGACCTAATTGAGGTAGCGGTAGTCTGAAGCGCATTACGATAAGGTCGAGTAACCTGAATCCTTCTTGACTTGCTAGTCACATCCTTGTTGTATTTTTCACTGACCATGTAAGCACTACGTTTGAACTTTGGTTCATTCGTCACTCACAATCATTGCATGTAAATGAGTGACAGCTCAAATTTTTTCAAAATCTGCATAACCATTGCATTAAGATTACCATTTGTGAACAGACGATTCTAATTGCAGGTTAGTAGTTGACATGAAAGAAATTCTAGCAGGGAATAATCGAGCAGGACTGAGTAATTCAGCAGTCTGAACCAGAATGGTGAATATTGCGAAGCCCAATGAATCGGGGGCATTATCTTCCAGTAAGTTCAGTAGCAGTGAGTCTGAGGACAAGCCCCGAAGCTTCAGTTGAGCAGGGGCAATTTTGTTTGAGAAGCAGTTGATCAGAAGTGAGTCTTCTCGAGAGCCAATTAGGGGCAGTTATGCAGAGCGCTGAGATTTGAAAGCAGATACTTCCAGTGGATAATCAGAGCGGGTTAAGTCGCTAGAACGCTCATTCAGGGGCAAGTCACCGCAGAAAGTATTGAAACCAACTGGGTTGTCAGGTGTCAAATGGAGATTGAATTCTGTTATCGTGCAGATACCGGGGCAAATATTCTCGAAGTATTCTCGAGGCAAGCTGTTCAGAGCAAGTACTCCCAAGAGTTAGATTGGGGCAAGTTGAATTGTACTGGGGCAAGTTGTTCAAACCAGTCTTTTTATCCCCAGCTGAGTGTATTGGGGCAAGTTGTTTAAATCAAGTTTGTTTATCCCCAGCCGGAGTTGAGTATCGGGGAATCATGTCAGTACCCTTATCAAAACCTTAACCTTCCGAAAAGGTCTTGTTGTCGTTGGATCATTATCCTGCAGTTTAAACCTGTTGCGTGTCAGAAACCAGTCGTTCCCAAAGTCCAGTTCTCGCCTGGCAAATCGGTAACCAGTTCTCGTCTGGCCCACCCTTCCGTAAGCAGCAGTTCCCGTCCTGGTGCAGTTTATTGTAAGCAGCAGTTCCCGTCCTGGTGCAGTTTATTGTAAGCAGCAGTTCCCGTCCTGGTGCAGTTTATTGGTAACCAATTCTTGTTTGGTCACCGTTTCCTCAAGTATTGTATCAGTTCCCGTCCTGGTGCAGTTTATTGGTAGCCAATTCTCGTTTGGTCACCGTTTCTCCAAGTGTTGTATCAGTTCTCGCCTGGTACATGTCATCGTGTAATCAGTCATCGTGTGTTTTACCCTATGTGTTATACCAGTTCTCGCCTGGTGTACGTCAGCTTTCAACCAGTTCTCGCCTGGTTGTCCTTTTCTCAGTCTGTTATCCAGTCAGCCCGTTTAACATAAAAACCAATTCAATTTTCCTAACCCATTTTCCTATCAGTTCTCGCCTGGTAGTCTACCTTTGAATGCTAGTTCTCGTCTAGTATTTCCATATCTTCCACTGTGTACATAGTCCGTGTTTATTCTAAACCAGAAAAACAAAAAACCTAAAGGTATCTGACACAGTATTTCCCAATGACCCGCATGTTGTCATGTTCCCCGATACAAAGCTCGACGGATGCCAGCGCTCCGATTAATGGTTGAAATCCTTGTGGATGTTGTTAAATCAGAATTGCCACTCTTCAACAGATGAAAGTTGCTTGTTATCCCCGGAAGAGTCGAGATTGTATTGTACCCCGTATCAGAGTAGGATCAGGAGTATCTTCAGCAGATTAAGATTGATATCCTTGATAGTAGGAGCATTTCCAGCAGTATGCTGCGCGCAGTCAACTCCAGTTTGGGTCAATCCCCGCAGAGTACAATCAGCTGCCAATGGTTTGAAGAAAGCACCCCCGAGCAGAGTTGCTTTCTTTCCCCAGTGAAGTCGCCAAGCAGGGTTGCCTCTTCATTTCTCCAACAGAACGGTTATCCCCAGCGGATTTGGTTTCCCTTTTCCAACATTTATTTTGCTGAGATGGTTCTGTGACTTCAGGTCATCCCCAATAGAGTTGACGTTATCTTCGGCATTTATTTTGCCAAGTGGTTTTCAGACCTGGTGTTCTCTGGCAGCTCGAGCCTGCATTAGCATTTGCATATATAGTCATTGCATCTATCAAGCATATAGCATATCCATGCCGTCGGGGCATCGCATTTTCAAACAGAATGTACAGCATTTACATGTCATATAGGGCATTGCATCATTATCAAGCATACGCATGTTGAAACATAGACCAGAATGGTTACCTATTGGATTTCGAATTTGTTCACCTGCAGAGTTGTTTGGTTAAGCTTCTCTTCCCCAGCGGAGTGATTTTTCATTTGGTTGTTACATCAGCATCGAAAAAAAAACAACAACAACGGAGATTGACATATATCAGATTTCTGAAGCTGCCGCCTTCGTCAGAATGGGTGCCAAGCAGTTCCATTCAGAATTCCCCCAGGAGAATTGTCCTCAAGTTCGCAGTGAACTGTGAGTTGACCAGATTTGATCCCATGAGAGAAATGGGAATCAAGTCGTTTGCTTTCCCGAAGCATTATTTCAATACTTGTGGCGTTACGCAGGTGTTGAAAAGGAGAAGAAAATTGTATCAGAAAATTGACCAGATGTTGCCGTGACAACCAAACTTCAGTTTATTGGAAGCTATTCCTCAAGCAGTTTTGCAGTATATTCTTGCGATTGGCAAATTTCAGGGTTCCATTTGTATTCAACCGTCATCTACCTTGAATGTTTGAAGGCTGAGCGCTCTTCACCCATTCAGGTCGAAGCCGCTTGAATAGGGGCAGCTGTTGCACCCCAAAATTTGACCAACCGGGTCTCGCATTTGGCTCGATGTTTCGACGCATAATCGCATTCGCATCTGCATATTGCATACAGTGCATTTTTCATTTTTTGTTTGATTTTATTGGGATCACAGCTCCCGTCTCGTGTTTCAGGTGTTTTTGATAGGTAGAATCGATTTTTGGGATATTTCGGTGCCCGTTTATTTTTACCGATTATTTTTGTGTCGTTCGGTGCTCATTTTGTCCCTCTGGGAATTATGGTGATTTTTCTGGATTTTATTGGCATTTTTTAGGGTTTAAATAGCTTTTGGCATTTTTTAGGATTTAATAGGATTTTTAAATAGGTTTTTAATCATTTTAGATATTTTTAATAGTTTTAATCCTTTTTAGAATTTTATAGAAATAAATAGCATTTTTTAGAATATTATAGATTTTATTTTGGTTTAGCTTTTCTTTTAATTAGTTTAATAAGAATTTAGACATTTTAGATATTAATATAGATTAAATAGATTTTAATATCTTTAAATAATATAGAATAGTTTTGTTAATAGAAATTAATTGTTTTTAATTTTAGAGATAGAATAATATAGATTTCTCATTTTAAAATAGAGTTTTCTTTTATAGAAATAATAAATAAATAGATTTTTCATAAGTAGATTTTTCATATATTAGATATTAAATAGGTTAATAGGAATTAGATGTTTTTATTTTTAGATATAGTTTTTCATAGAATTTAATAGTGGAATTTAATTAGAGATTTATTAGAGTTTTTTAATTAGGGTTTAATTGAGTTTAGTTTAGTTAATTAATTAGGTTTAGGATAATTGGGCTGATCTTTTTTTTCATTGCAGGTTTTTGAGTTTTTTTCAGAGTTTCTATTGGGCTGTTCATCCAATTCAATTCGCAGCCCAATAAGTTTTGGTCCAGAATTTCTGTCCAAGTCTCCAAAAAAGTCCAGCTTTGTCCAGTCTTCTCCAGAACGTTCTGGAAGCTTCCAGCTTCTCAGCACTATAAATGATCGCAGGCCACGTGTTGCCTCAGGACGGCCCCACCTTGCTTCATCACACACTGCCACGCCATCCCTCCGCCTTCTCTCACCAGGCCACGCGTGGGACACGCGTCTCACATGCGTGAGCCCTATCCACTATCACCCCACGTGGCGACCACCCTGCTTCTCACCGGGAAAATGTCACCGGCCGGCCTGCATGGCCGGCGGCCACCGCGCCGTCACCGGAGAATGCCCCAGAATCCCCAGAACCCGATCGTCTTCATCTTCTTCCCTTGATCTTCATCCTTCTCAACCCCAAAACGCCCCAGAAACTACCAGGATGAACCTTCAATCGTTCATCAAGAAACCTCCGATCCTCATCTGAAACACCAGAAAACCATCAGATCAAGAACAACTTCAACAACCATCTCCAGATCCCGATCTATGTTCATCCTCCATCATCATGTTCATCACCTATCAACGATCTTCATCTCAGGTCCAGAAATATCCATAATCAATTCATCAAGAACTTGCAACCACGCTCAACGATCATCAACAACGATTTCCCAGATTCAACTGATCAACGTCATCAATCATCGTCCACCCTCATCTTCAAGCAATGTTCATCATGATTTGCTCCAAGATTCGTTTCTGATCTGCACCAATAGACATCTCCAGAAATCCAATTTTTCAAGAACTCCTTGTTTAACAGAACTTCAAGAACATGCAAGATCTTCTTCTTCTTTGAATCCTCAGCAACAACGCTCGAACAAGCTTTCAGAACCACTGCCCAGAAGTGCATCAATCACCAACCATTTATCTTCGAACAAGCTTCCACAGGTTGATGTAGTTTGATTTGGGAGAGTGATATTTCAAGGAAAATTGAAGCAAGGGATGAACGGAAGGAGGGAGTCTGAGAGAGAACGACGGTGGCGGCACCGTGAGGAAGATAAGACTAGGGTTTTTTTTCAGAGAATGAGAGAAAGAGGAGAAGGAGAGGAAGAGAATGGGCCTCAGGGCCCAATTACGTTTTTTGGCACCACACTCCCTCCGTTTTTTGGACAAGTTCTGGGCCTTGGGCCCAATGAAGCTAACTGTTGGCAACGTCCCCAGTTCAGTAGCGTACCCCCCCTTCTGCGTTTTTTTTGGAGAGACACATTGGGCTGGGCCCAATTCAGTTACAGTTTTTTTTTATTTTATTTTTCTGTAATCCCCTGTATTGGATACACCCCCCAGCCCCTTATTTTCTTTCTTCTTTTTTATTTTATTCTTTTAGAATTTGTTATACTTGTTACACAAAATAGAAAAAGAAATGAAAAGAAAAGCATTTGAAAAATAGAAAAAGAAATGAAAAGAAAATATATTTGAAAAATAGAAAAAAGAAGTGAAAAGAAATATTTGTGAAAAAAGAAATAAGAAAAGAAAAGGAGAAAAATATTGAAAGAGAAAAATTGTGAGAAAAAATAGAGAAAAATATTTTGAGAAAAGGGAAAAATATGTTGAAAGGAAAAGAAGAAAAAGGAAAAAATATTAAAATGTCGATTTAATATTTTTAGAGTCCATTTTCTTTTAGGATATTTTCATAGAGATTATTTTCCCGATTTTTAGGACAGTTTAGAAGCCCATTTGTTAGGGGGCCATTTTTCATTCAATTTTTTAAGATAGAATAGGATAGCGTTTCCTAGGAGATTTATTTTTCAGCATCCATTCATTGTAATCATTTTTCAGAGATTAATAAAACGAGATTTGAGCTGTGGTCCCGATAGTAGCCGAACTACAGCTGCTCTGATTCCTTGTACCAGACAAGGATATGTAGGCATAGGATGCGATGTCCTAGCGAGCACACTAACGACTAACTTTTGTTCTCTCGCAGCTGTGCGATCGGGACTTTCCCGCTGACGATTAATTGATACCCTTTTTCTCTCTTGCCCGAGTGCATCTGAGACCAAGCCGTAGTTTTGACCATAGGTTCCCGACCCTGTGAAACCAGTTGTTTTTCTCACTGCTGTGTGAGAATGTTTGTTTAGCCGTAGTTAGTCTGAACTACGAAAAGCTCTGATCTTCCATCCAGTGGAAGTACGTAGGCACAAGACGCGAGGTCTTGGCGAGCCAATTCTCCCCGTAGTCCCGAACTACGTTGACTCTGACTTTCTCTCTCGAGAATACGTAGGCATAGAGTGCGACGCTCTATCGAGTCAATTCCCTTCCGTTTAGATTTAGCAGCCGTAGATAGATTGTTTTGCACCCAGTAGACAACCCAAGCAAGCGTGGATCCCGTCGAGTACGACGGACGTGAGGGGTGCTAATACCTTCCCCTTGCGTAACCGACTCCCGAACCCAGGCTATGGTTGCGACGACCATACCTTTTCCCCGTTTTTTGCGAGGTTTACTTCGAGCGTTTCCTTTCCCGCTCTGAGGGATAAATAACGCACGGTGGCGACTCTTCTGTCAGCCGGCGCCGATTTTCGCAGTAGCGACACCTCCTAGTTGGGCCTGTTCTCTTCTCATCTCAAAACAGTTTAAGATACAGTAATCATGAATGATTTCTTTCGTACGTTACGAGCCTTAAGCTATCTGAGAAAGGATTGTGGGAGAGTTTCTTTTCCACAAGTCTGGATGTTTAGTATGGTACCCTTTGGGTGACATGCGACACATTAACTCTCAGGTCATAGTCTCTAGTGCGATTGAAATCGTAAACACAATAAAAAACACTTCTTTCGTAAAAGACAGGAAATAAACCGTAGTTTCCCGAACTACGTGAGCTCTGATCTCTCATACCTGTTGAGAGTACGTAGGCACAAGATGGCGATGTCTTGGCGAGCTACCTTCCCCCATGACCCTTCGTAGGCCGAACTACGTTGACTCTGATTTCTCATTCTCTGATGAGAATACGTAGGCATAAAGTGAGACGCTTTGCCGAGTCATTTTTCTTTTCTTTTTCAGCCAGCCTTGATAGGTAGATAGAATAAAACCAACCCGTCCAAGTAAACACAACAAGCGAGGATCCCGTCGAGTATGACGGACGTGAGGGGTGCTAATACCTTCCCCTTGCGTAACCGACTCCGGAATCCAGACAACGGTTGCGATGACCTTGTCTTACCCTTTTTCGTCAGGTTTTTACGATCGTTTCCTTTCCCGCTCTGAGGGATAAATAATGAAAGGTGGCGACTCTTCTGTTGTGCCGACACCTTATTTTCGCGCAAGCGACAGAAAGCTCAAGTGATAAAGATGAATCTGTAAACTTGTGTCTTCCCGCTCACCAAAAGAATAAGAAAAAACAGGTACGACATGCTAAATATGAAAATTCCTCTAACATGTCTCATTTTGACTTACAAACTGCGTTTAATACTTTGCATTGTGAAGAAAAAGAAGCCTTTAAGAGGCTTGCCTCAAATAATCAAATTTTTGCTCACTTAGAGCAAAAGATTCGAGATTCCGAAAAGAAACTTGAGGCACTTAAAGCTTCCATAGTGGAAAGTACTAAAGCGGGTTGTGAGGACCTAAGAAGTAGAGTAGTTAACTTTGGGTGTGACACTTGTTACATTTGGCAAAATGAAGTTAAGAGCCTAAATGCCAAACTTAACAAGGCTCTAGAGCCCAAAATTATGTTTGCCATTGATAAATCTGATTTTAGAAAGAGTATGGTTAATCCATATCAAAAATACAAATATGTTGTAAGAGATCACGATAGCGAATGTAATTCAAAGGTTAACTTCTCTTGTTTATATTGTTGCAAGAAAGGCCATTCCATTGCTAAATGCCATTTTAGGAGATTCTTAGTTCCTAAAGGCATTTATCAATGGTTGCCCAAATGCGACCATTTTTTCACTCACAACTTAGGACCCAATAAGCCATTGGGTACCTTCTCTTGTTAATTGTTTTTTTCATAGGTACAACGTCTTGAGACCACTGAGAGAAGATGGGTTCTCGATAGTGGCTGCTCAAGACACATGACAGGAGACATATCTCTCTTCATCGACTTCATGGCAAAGAAGAAGGGGTATAACCTATGGAGATAACAATCGCGGTGCAATACTTGGTAAAGGTAGTGTAGGTAACCCTTCTTCCACTACTATATCTGATGTATTGCTTGTCGAGGGTCTTAAACATAATCTCATTAGCATTAGCCAATTATGCAACAAAGGATACAATGTATCATTTTCAAAAGAATGTTGTAAAATTGTGCATAATGATGAAATGAAAAGTGTGTTTAATGGCCTAAGAGTAAACAACGTCTATATACTAGACTTGAATGAAGTATCTTTGACAAGTGACAAATGTCTCATAACAATGAGTGAAGACTCATGGTTATGGCATAGACGTTTAGCACATGTCAACTTTGACTTGCTTAACAAAGTAGTCTCAAAAGATCTAGTCTTAGGTCTACCCAAAATAAAGTTTACCAAGGATCACCTTTGCGATGCTTGCCAAATGGGAAAAGCAAACGAGGATCTATTTTAAATCCAAAAATATTGTTTCAACTACGAGACCTCTCGAGCTTCTCCATATGCACTTATTTGGGCCATCTAGAATTAAAAGCCTAGGTGGAAATTATTACGGTTTCGTGATAGTTGATGACTTTTCTAGATTCTGTTGGACTATATTCTTGTCTAGTAAGAGCGATGCATTCGCCGCTTTTGAAAGATTTGCTAAGCTTTCCCAAAATAAATTAAACACAAACATTGTAGCAATTAGGAGTGACCACGGAGGTGAGTTTGAAAACTATTTGTTCGAAGAATATTGCGGTAAACACGGAATTAATCACAACTTCTTCACTCCCCGTTGTTGCACCCCAAATTTTGACCCCTTAGATCTTCATCATAATTTTAGGATCATATTCATTTAATTATCTAACCCATAACCTATTTCAAGCTTGTCTTTGTCAAGATACAGGTGAATTAGGGTTTCGTACAGTCATGAATCGAAGTCTCGACGGTTTAATCAATCAATGTATTGGATTAATTCTCCATGAAACAAGTTTCTACATCATCAAATATACTCCATTGGGTCAAGTATGAATCCAATTTGAGGTTGTCACCCAAAGATCAAGAACAATGCAGTTCAGGATCCCCGATTAGGGTTTCCAATCAGGAAAAGTCAATTGTAGTTTGAATTTTGATTTAAAAGGTGTTCCAATGATGGAATTGTGGTCCATAAATTTCATATGGATTAGTGAAGTCCACTCGATAATTTTCAAGACCTCAGAAGATCCAGAACGTCAACAGTCGATCTGGTAGTTATCGATCGATCGTTTGTTTGACCAAAACGTCAACTCCTTGACCAAAAGATTTTTGACCCCAAAGTTGAAAGGAAAAATCTTCCTAATAACATATTACACCTATCAATGTAGTTTTATGACCATTGGATCACGGATTGAGGAGTAATCGAAAAATCGGGAATTAGGGTTTAAAAAGGGGCAAGACCATAACTTCCTAACCACACATCCAAATGAGGTGGTTCAAAACTTGTTGGAAAGGTCTTGACAAGTACTACAAAAGTATCATAGTGGTCCATGTGCAAAAAATGTGTAGATTGGGAGTTATGATCAAAATCATTACAAAAGGGGAAAACACTTAGAAAATTTCTAAGTTTTTTGGCCTTGTAAATCATGTTTTCATCTAACTTTGAAGGGATTTTTGACCTAGTTCCACTTGGAGTTTGTAAATTCAGTGACCATGAAAGTTGTAGAGCTCCATGAGAGCTTTCTAGAAAATACAAGAACTCCTCCATAGCATTTGTAAGCTAGGAGTTTCGAAGGAAGCAAGTTGGGTCCAAACACATGAAATGCATCATGTCCAAACTTGGCATAAACTCATTCCCCAACTATTCAGTTGATTTGCAACCATGTTTTAACAACTGATTTGATGTATTAGAGTGTATGATGGGAGAAATCAGAAGAATCCATGACCATGGCTAAAGATTTGTCCAAAACCATTATTTAAATGAGATAAAGTGCAAAGGTACAATAGGAGAGAGATTGTTTTTGGCTGCAGCAGGAAATATCTGACTTTGCTATCTCTATGTCACTTCTATCAGCTCAAAGTTAGTTGGTTTTAGAGGCATAAGGTCATTGGAAGCAAGCAAGAGATCTGCAGAGAAAATTACAAATTGGATTTGCTAAGATTTCCTTCCAAGATCACAATTTAAAATGCATACTTCACAATTTGTCCTCATCTTGCCTTACCTATAAATAGAGGCTTCCTCTATATAAACATACACTAGAGCCCTCTAAACCCAAGAGAAAATCAAGCTCTCATTCTTGCCTTGCTTTACTTGTAAGTGAAGAAAATTCTAAAACCACCAAAAAACTGCCTTGTGCAAACTTCATACCAGCAGCCTTTCTAATCATTCAACCACCATAAAAATCATCCACATAACTTCCAAATCATCATTAGGAGGTGTTCTAACCATTATTTTGATCAAAAGCACCACCAAACTAAAAATTCAACTTCTCACACCCATTAGTTTGACTTTTCTGCACAAAGTGATAAAACTCACTGCCTAAAATCATTTGAACCACTTCGACACTTTGAACACCTTCCATTTGTGTTATACCAATCATCTAAAACCTCAAACAACAGTTCGAATCTCATCTGCTCAAACTGTCCTCAAAATTTGCTTGTTTCTTCAAAAGGAAGTAAGCTTCACAAACTTGTTCAAAAGAAAGGATCTCTGGTTTTCTTTGCTGCTAGCTTGCTCAAGGTGGTCTACAAGAGGTAAGTAATCCTAAACTCTCTCATTAATGCATCATGTATGTTGATTAATTGATTGAAGGGATTGTGCATTGTTATGTTGACATGGTATTTAGGCTATCAAAATTGTTATTGATGTGGAGTTTGTCAACTCATGAGCTTTAGCTGTTAGACCATCATTAGGATAAGGTTGCATTTTGTTACTTTTCTTGTGAGAGTTTAGGCTGTGGAAGTATATGATGAGTTTAGTTTTAGCATGGTTATGTTGAATTTATACTCATTGACACCAAGAATATTCTGTTAGAGTTAGAGTTTTTGTTTGTAGAACTACGGAACTCTTGTTGAAACATGTTATGTATGGTGGACCAACTTTGTTATACTTTGGTTCTGTCATGAGTCACTTGGAGTTTGTCAACTCATGTGTTAATGAATGTTTGATTGTCACTAGGGAAATATGGTTATGTTGTCACTAGACTGTTGAAGTGTATGGTATATTGAGGATTGATATTGTTGTATTAGAATCATGATCTTTGCTGTCAAAAATGTGTGAGCTATATATGGTTGCAATTGGAATGTCATTTAGTTTAGTGAGTATGTTGTTGAATATATGATACATCTAACATTGTTATGTTGGATGAGCACCAAACCATTTTGAAAATTATCAAGGCCTAGGTTTAGTGATTTGAACTTAGCTTTGTCATGATTGGTATTTGTGAACCTACATCTTAATGTATACTTGGATCTGTCAAGAGTTTTGAGACTTTAGGGTTGTTGTTGGATTTTATGAAAAGTTGGATTCATCAATCCATGTTGAAATGCAAAAAGTTGGATTCTTTGTATCAACATCCTAGGCATTGTAATGTCAGATCTGTTCAGTTTGTCAGCGTCTATCCATAAGGAAACTAAGCTTGTCAACTCAGATTTGGTGGCTATCAGTCTTGCTTTCTCATAGCTAGTTTGGTTTCCTTGTGATAGGTAGTGAGTTTCACTTTGTTTTGTCAGCTGAGGTAGGGTATGGCCAGATTTAGGGTCATGAGAATTCTTGAGTCAGTTGGAGATCTTGACAGATTAGAACTTCAGTGGTTGTTGTTGGAGCTATCTCTTTGTAAAGGCATGATGGTTGGAATTCATCAATGAATGTTGTTGAAACACCACAAGCTATGTTGTTGCTTTTGTTTTCAAACAAGATTTTTTGATTGTGTTTTTATGTTGAAAAGTTTTTAATCATATTGTGTTTGCTATTAGAGTTGTGTATGATTGGTCTTAGTAAAGACATTGGCTGTAGGAACCCCTTGAGGTATGATGATTGGAACATGAATACCATACTTTCTACCAAAATTGTTTTGAAATTTAAATTTGTCAACTCATGTCTATGGATGTTTAAAAGTTTGTTCCTCATACAAAAAAACCTATTGTGAATTAGTAATTGTCATATAAAGTGATTTAGACTAGTTATTGGTTGATCTTGAACATTGTCATGTTTTTGAACTCATAATCATGTTGTTGGGACTGTTTTGATTTAAGTTTACTCAACTTGTACTACTTGCATTACTTTGAAATGATGTTGTGCTTTGTTAAAGTATGTTGTTTACTTCTGTAAAAGCATGATCTACTTCCAATTTTCTGCCTTGAGATTTGTTAATCCTTAATGCCTTTTTTATGTGTGCCAAGATCATAACATATTGCAGTTCGGACTCATAAGCATGTGTTGGTTTTGAATCATGTTTGAACACTTTGTGTAGGACTAGGAAATTTCTCAAAGCACAATTTGCATCATTTGCAACTCACATGCCATTACTTTGGTCTATTTCCTTTTGAATTAACTTTCTTCTAGAACTCACTCAATTTCATATTTGAAATTTGCTCAAGCCTTTACATGTCATTAAATACATCAGTTTTGACCTTTAAATCTCAAAATGCATCTCAAGCGTTATTTTGCATGTTCCATCGTGTTTTCCTTTGTGGGCATGATTTCAAAAAATGGTTGATACCATCATGTTCCTCTTGAAAAAACAATCATGATTGACTTTTACTTTGTTAAAATTGGTTAAGAATTGGTGAGATTGGAATCAAACTGTTTTTGAGCTTTTCACTTGGTTTTGCCTTGAGGCTTGCCCAGCTATGCGCTTTGTTAAGTATATCTAAACATGAGGTGGCTTGATACAATGGATGTATCGCCACCCCAGTGGTTTCTTACCTTGCCTTAAGTACTTGTCGTGCCATGAGAACCCGTGTTCGACCCTCTGTGAGGGCATTTTTGCTTCATTTTCATGATTTTTATAGTTTTTACTATTTTATTCTCTTTGTCCATCACTTTAACACGTGCCACAAGTGGTTGACTTGGATTAATTTTAAGCCCATGACCCCAAGGTCTTGAGTTCAAGCCTTGGGGGAGGCATTTCTTAATTTTTAATAAGTGGATTTTTTGTAATTTTTATTTAATTGTCATTAAATTTCAAAATTCCATAACTCCTTCATTTTTTATCATTTTTAAATGATTCTTTTTGACAAATTCTCGTATTAATGCGCACTTTCATATGATTTTTAAAGAATCCTAAAATTTTTATTTAGGAACACTTTACATCATGAGAAAATGACGTTTCGTTTTATGGTTTTCACCCTCTTACTTTTCCTCTCTCATTTCCATCTTTAATTTCATTCTCTTTTCAATTTTATTTTAAAGTTATGATTTTTGCCTGTTAGAATCCTTGTGTACTTGAGTTTGACTTAAAATCCTTACTTGTAAGCATTTTTGTTTAATCATCATTAAAACTTGAAAGTTTTCCCCCATGAAGTATTGAACTTCTCACTTACATTTGTTGTGACATTGTTTGTTTAGGCCTAATGTTTGTAAGTACACATGACATCTTGTAATCCCTAGGAAGACCACATCTTTCTCAAGATACTTCTTTATCTTTTTTAAGATCCCTTTCCATCTTTGTCAAGAAATATCCCTGTCTTTGTTAATATATGCTTTGGTTTTTACCTTTCATTAAGTCTTGAAAGAACTTATACCCCCATTAATATCGTAACATCTTAATGTTTGCTTTGGTCATAACCATTTACCTTGATTGAAATCATTGATATCGTAATATCTTAATTTTTGCTTTGGTCGTAACCATTTACCTTGATTGAAATCATTGATATCGTAATATCTTAATGCTTACTTTGGTCGTAACAATTAACCTTGATTGAAATAATTGATATCATAATATCTTAATGTTTGCTTTGGTCGTAACCATTTATCTTGATTCAAATCATTGATATCGTAATATCTTAATGTTTGCTTTGGTCGTAACCATTTATCTTGATTGAAATCATTGATATCATAATATCTTAATGTTTGCTTTGGTCGTAACCATTTATCTTGATTCAAATCATTGATATCGCAATATCTTAATGTTTGCTTTGGGCGTAACCATTTATCTTGATCGGAATCATTGATATCGTAATATCTTAATGTTTGCTTTGGTCGTAACCATTTATCTTGATTCAAATCATTATATCGTAATATTTTAATGTTTGCTTTGGTTGTAACCATTTATCTTGATTGAAATCATTGATATCGTAATATCTTAATGTTTGCTTTGGTCGTAACCATTTATCTTGATTCAAGTCATTAATATCATAATATCTAAATTTTTACTTTGGTCGTAACCATTTATCTTGATTGAAATCATTGATATCGTAATATCTTAGTGTTTGCTTTGGTCGTAACCATTTATCTTGATTCAAATCCTTGATATCGTAATATCTTAATGTTTGCTTTGGTCGTAACCATTTATCTTGATTCAAATCATTGATATCGTAATATCTTAATGTTTGCTTTGGTCGTAACCATTTACCTTGATTGAAATTAGTGATATCGTAATATCTTAATGTTTGCTTTGGTCGTAACCATTTACCTTTATTGAAATATTTGATATCGTAATATCTTAATGTTTGCTTTGGTCGTAACCATTTACCTTGATTGAAATCATTGATATCCTAATATCTTAATGTTTGCTTTGGTCGTAACCATTTACCTTGATTGAAATCATTGATATCGTAATATCTTAATGTTTGCTTTGGTTGTAACCATTTACCTTGATTGAAATCCTTGATATCATAATATCTTAATGTTTTCTTTGGTCGTAACCATTTACCTTGATTGAAATCATTGATATCATAATCTCTTGATGTTTGCTTTGGTCGTAACCATGTATCTTGATTGAAATCATTGCATTGATATTGTAATATGCTTGCTTGTTCTTGGTTGTAACTATATCCCTTATATTCATCATGTGTTAATGTTTATGCTTTGTTAAGTTTATTTCCCCAAGTGATGGAACTCTTTATTTCTCATCCAAGTTGCCTCATCTTTTCCCTCCCAAAGGAAACCCTCTCTATTGACCCTTGGGTCATAGATAGCTCATTACCCTCCATTGACTTTGTTAAGTAATTTTGAACCATAACTCAGTTAAGTTAGAACCTATAAGGCATTAGACTTTGCTTTAAGTCTAAGAGGCATACCCCCTTGTTAGGATTATCTTTTAACCAGAACCCTAGGATAGAGTTTGTTAACTCTATGTAAGAATCATAATGATGATTACTTACTCCCTTTTCTTGAGTGTTTAACTTAGATTAGAGAGTTTTGTTAAACTCTACACAAGCATTGTAATGTTTGTTCCCCTTTGAACCTTGATCATAATCAAGTGTTCTTTATCCCTAGTAAGGTGAACTACGATGGCTCTGATTCTATCCTAGTAAGGATATATAGGTAGAGGATGTGATATCTTTGTGAGCAAACTTAGAAACTATCCTTAGGTCTTTACCTTAACCTTATACCCAATCCCAAAACCATAAGAAAACATTTAGCAAGTATTAGCATGCAAACAAACAAAAGGTTCTTGTAGAGTACTACAAATGTTTAGGATGTGAAATACCTACCCTAGGCATAACCAACCCCCGATCCCCGAATCTCTTAGCGTTGTTGTTACATCGCGTAAAAAGGTTTTTCTTTCTTTAACCTTTCCTTTGGATAAATCAAAGTCCGGTTGTGAATTCAAAGAATTAAGATTCAAGTTAATCAATAGCTTGGTATCACGATTCTCACTGCAACACACGTACCCCTTAACAAAATGGGGTTGTGGAACGTAAAAATCGTATTTTAAAATAGTTGGGAAGAACAATGATCAATGAAAGTGCATTACCTAAATATTTTTGGGCAGACGCCATAAGTACAACATGTTATGTTTTAAATAGGGTGCTCATCTGCCCCATCTTAAGCAAAACACAGTATGAACTTTTAAAAGGGCGCAAGCCAAATGTATCTCACCTACATGTCTTCGGTTGCAAGTGTTTTGTGTTGAATAATGGAAAGGTAAACTTAGGCAAATTTGATTCCAAAGCTGACGAAGGTATCTTCCTCATATACTCTCAGTCAAGTAAAGCTTATAGAATTTATAATAAGAGATTACTTACCGTTGAAGA
Organism: Lathyrus sativus; assembly: GCA_963859935.3. Taxonomy (NCBI): domain Eukaryota; kingdom Viridiplantae; phylum Streptophyta; class Magnoliopsida; order Fabales; family Fabaceae; genus Lathyrus; species Lathyrus sativus. The sequence goes on from OZ012740.1 coordinate 421,013,872, forward strand.
GTCTATACACGTAACATTTGATGAATCTTATCCGAGAGACGTCGGAAAAGGTAGTGTTGTTCATGGTGCAGGTACATCTACATAAGACATACTCAAAGGTGCCGAGCCGGGAAATAATCAACCCAACCAAGCCAAAATTGAGGAGGAAAAAGATGACCACCATGAGGAAACCGAGGAAGTTCATCTGTCTACAAAAGATGATCTCCCTCCATCTTGGAAGTCTTCCAAAGACCATCCAATCGACAATATCCTCGGTGATATATCAAAGGGATTTACGACTTGGTCTAAGATAAGTAATCTATGTTATCACTTCGCTTTCGTTTCACAAATGGAGCCTAAAAACCCTAAAGAAGCCCTACTCGATGAACACTGGTTTTTATCCATGCAAGAGGAACTTAATCAGTTCAAGAGAAATGAGGTTTGGGACTTTTTCCCTCCTCCGCGAGGTCATCGAGTAATCGGCACCCGATGAGTGTTTAGGAATAAGTTGGACAAAAACGGGGTAATAACCCGCAATAAGGCGCGTTTAGTCGCGCAAGGGTATAACCAAGAGGAAGGCATTGACTATGAGGAGACTTATGCGCCGGTTGCCCGACTCGAGGCTATACGCCTTTTACTTGCCTTCGCTTGTGCGAAAAACTTTAAGCTATTTTAAATGGACGTAAAAAGTGCATTCCTTAACGGTTATATTAATGAAGAAGTTTATGTTGCACAACCTCCGGGTTTTGAGTCTCATGAATATCCCGATCATGTATACAAGTTAAAACGAGCCTTGTATGGACTCAAACAAGCTCCTAGATCTTGGTATGAGCACCTAAGAAAGTTTCTACTTGATCAAGGGTATTCAAGAGGCAAAGTCGACACAACCCTTTTCATTAAGCGTCAAGGAAAACACTTAATCTTGGTGCAAATTTATGTTGATGATATTATATTCGGATCAACTAACATGAATCTCGTAAGAGAGTTTTCTAACATGATGCAGGGGGGATTCGAGATGAGTATGATGGGGATACTCACATACTTTCTTGGATTACAAATCAAACAGCTTGAGGAAGGAACGTTTGTAAGTCAACAAAAGTATTGTCTTGAGCTTCTCAAGAGGTTTGACATGGAAAATTCTAAAGTCATTGACACACCAATGTCGACATGTGCAAATCTGAATAGAGATGAAAGAGGTAAGGACGTAGAGGTAAAAAGATATCGAGGTATGATTGGTTCACTTCTTTATCTTACTGCCTCTAGACCCGATATTATGTTTAGTGTTTGCATGTGCGCTAGATATCAATCCTCTCCTAAGGAATCCCATTTGAAAGCTATTTGAATGCTTGAAGTTTGTTGTGGCTGGTCATTTATGCATCTTTGTTGCTTATATGTTCATAAATGTGAAAATATGCATGTTTTGTCTGCATGAGTCGACCCAATTATTTCAATTTTGATGACTCATTTGATGTGTATCATTACTTTTTCATACATGCATTTCATCGTTTTTATGTTGTCTTGCTATTTTGCGTTGTACTGAAGAATGCCTCCTTGTGACAATATTTTGCATTTTTTTATTCCTGACTTCTTGAGCTCTAAGGATTTTGTGTTTTATTTATATCTGGTGTGTTTATCTATTCATCTCGTGTTCAATGATGCTATCTTGTGTGGATATTTGTTAATGACTTTTGTTACCTGTTGAAATCACTTTAATTTGAGCATCGATTTCTTACCCTATCTCTCTTTCTTTTTTATGTTGTCAAAGGGGGAGAAGAGTATACCAAGACAATAATAGATACTATGAAGAATTGCAAATGGAAGACATTGTGTATAGGGCATCAAGCAAGGGGGAGGTTGTTAATATTGCACATCGCACAAGCTGGTTTCGCATGTTTTTCCATCATAAAAAAAAGGGGGAGTATGTGAGGGAAAATCCTCATATACCATACATATGTGTGGTTCGATGATGTCAAAATGCAATCACATGGAAGAATCAGTTTTTGGCACTATTACCACAAGGCAAAATGCAATCACATAGATATATTGAGTCCAACATATTTGGTAGATCATAGGTTGTGTCTAGAAGTGCCGAAATCACAAAAATAAGCATTTTTGCAAAATAACAGGGTTTGAGTCGACCACTCCAGGGGTTCCGGTCGACTCATAGAAGGTGTCTAGAAAGTGAATTTTCCACTGGTTGTCGCACGCCGACCTGTCGTCGATGCATAGCCTGTTACCTTGACAAATCTGTGTTGTCTTGGGAGTTTCGGTCGACTGCTGCTCTGTTTTGGTTGACTGTTCACTTCTTTTTCTGCATTTTTCAGTCTTTCCACTTATTTCGAAAAGTGGTTATGTCTGTTACTTTTTGGCATACTATAAATAGATTTTTGCTCATTTTTATCAACAACAATTGAAACATTTGAGTCAATTTCATAAACAAAAAAAGTGAAATAGGTGCCATTAGTTCTCATCATCTTCATCTTCAACATTTTATAACACAACAATTACACACAACAATTCTTGTTGTGCATTGTGGTTTGTTTGAAGTGCTAACGTATGAAGCCGTTGATTGGGAATCTGGTTGGGTTGAGTTTTTTGGCAGGTTTTTCTTGAATAAAACCTTGAGGGTTTTGTCCTCCAAGATTGTCTAATTTTGGGGGGTTTTGGTACGAATCTTCTCAGCAAACATTCAGCTGAGAAAAGGTGATTGAGGAGCGGTGGGTTCTGTCAATCTAGTAGCAATAATCGGTGAATTGTTAAGGAGAGGTTTAGGTTAGATTAGTTTGTGTTTGAGATCATCCGGGCTGGGGTTTGAAGAACACAAGGTTGTTCAACAAAGGGGCTGTAATCGGAGGTCTATCCACAACAATCGAAGGACTTGATTCGACTCGAATCAAGGAACAAGAAGAGAGAGCATCTTCAACAACAAGAGAGTTTGTTTGTATATTTGCTTATCTATTCTTGTATACACATTTCAACTACAACAGGTGATATCTATAGTATATGAGCTCAATTCTATTGTTAGAATTAAGGGTAGACGTACCCCGAAGCGAGGACGGCGGGGGAACTGCCTCAACAAATCTTTGTGCCTTTTATTTTCTGCACTTTCATTTTTGCTTAATAATTGAGTAATTTTCGTACAAACAATTCTATCAAATTTAGTATTGGTTTGAGTAAGTGCTGAAAATTGTTTTTGACTCTAGTACAATATTTTATTGTACAAGGAAGCTAGAGCTACTTACTCAAGGCAAAACTCACTTGGAGTTCTACGCACGCCAAGTGTTTGATAAATTGTCTAAACCAAAATTCTCTTGTGTTTGTTGCCATTTTGAGGCATTGGAACTAGTCATACCAATTAGTGATATTAATTAATTGATAGTGTGACTAGTGTGGTGATTCTCTTTCCTTATTATCATATCCATAGGGTAGACGCATATCCGGTCTTCTAATAACGGTTCGTTATAGAAGGTAATTTTTCTACGACCGCTTCCGCATATCAAATATTTTTAAAACCATTTTTTTATTGGTAGCGCCGACTGATTTTTTAAATTGGGATATATTCAACCCCCCCCCCCCCCCCCCCCCCGCTTCTAGATCCGTTCCATCGTCTAAGAAAATATACGCATCAACGACAACATACTTAACTTGATCCATATTCAGCCACAGATTATCCCATCTACTCCTCGTAATCCTCTGCGGTTTCTCAACAATCTTCCCAAGAACACGTTCCGCCAATTTCTTGATCCCAAACATCAACATAGCACAATCTTCCAACACGGCCAAATATCAAGACGTGAGACACCCTTAGACCGGATCTATACGTTGTTGCTGCTGCGAGTTTATGTTGTTGTAGTGCTAAGCTATGAAGTTTATTGTAACAGCAGCAACCAGTCATATAGAACCATTGCGGTTATTGTAGCTTGTCTTGCAAATGAGTATGCAGGCCCAACTTTACTCGGTCCAACTTGCTGTATCCAAAAAACATTACAGAGCAACAATTATGGAACAAAAGCAACATCTAAACGTCATAGGCTTCGGCGGCTTCGTGAAGATCAGAAATGACACAACTGGAATCGAGAATAGATGTTGCGTGGCAGATCAGAGGTTGGTTGGAAGGAGGAAGCGAGGATATTGACGGTTTTCGGTGAGCGGGTTAACGGCCAGATTTCTAGTGGCGGTGAAAGGTGAGTGAAGGTGGATTGAGGGATTTTTTTAGGGAGATGAAGAAAAATGGTCCATTAGAGTTTTTGGCGGCGAGCGAAATAAATGGTGGCGGCTGTGAGAGTTTGAGGGTTTCACGGCGAGGAAACTGAGGGAGTAAGAGTGAGAAAGAGGGTTGGGGTTGTCATGGTGTACAGCGAAGAAGGTTGAGGAAGAGAAGGAGCCGACGTCGTGGGTCGGAGTTGAGAGAGGAAGAAGGTATACAGTGGAAAGGAGGAGAAAGAATGGGTTTCATGGTGTAGGTGAAGGGAGATGAAGAGGTAAATGGGTTTGCGGCGGCTTGGTCTTCAGAGATTGGGAATAGGAAAAATTTAGGGTTTCGGGAGAGAATAGGAAGGGACTCATACGGCTAGGGTTTTTCCAGATTTCTTTGGGAATATGAACAGTATCTGACCTTTTTATATCCTAATTCCAACCCTAGTCCCCCAATTCCTCAGCTCTTCCTCACCGTGTCTTCTATTTACATTTTTCTGTTATTTATTTATTTTTTTAATTAATTTTTCTGATTAATAAATCTATTCTAATTAACTAATTCTAATTCTAACTAATTAACTAATCATAATTCTAAATATTTAATTATTCTAATTCTAATCTATTTTCTAAATAAAAATCAAATCTAATTTATAATATAAATTCTATTCTAATTTCTAATTAAATTCTAATTAATTCCTAAATTGAAATCTAATTCTATTTTCTAAATAAATGCTAATTAATTCCTAAATTGAATTCTAATTCTATTTTCTAAATTAAAATTCTAATCTAAATAATTAATATTAAAAGTAAATTATATTAACATTATCTTAAAATAAAATCATAAAACAAAAATAATGATAAATAATAAAAAAGAAAGCCACGTGTCGCAAATTCATTGGGCAAAAAGGTAAAATTTTTGAAAATTCACCATTTGTCAAATAAATATGCTAAATAATAAAGATTAATCATTCTCGACGTTTTGACGAAAATATAAAAATAACTCGGATGAAAATGAACAAAAATCGAGTGACAAAGGTGCTTGAAAAATTAGTTTATTTTTGCTGGAAAAATACATTACGTTGTACAAACGAGGTAAATCAAAAAATAAAGTCGGGCGAATGAAAATTTTGAAATAGGTAGGACAAATTTGGGGTATGACACCCTTAAGTTCTACTTCTAAGAAATCTTAAAAGATATTTTGATTTTCCCAGCAACATCAGGGTACGAGGTTCATAAGCTCCCCCTGAGTCTAATAGTCCAAAGTTTGTAGAAGCATACTTTAATCTCAAGGTTTTGATGATGTCAACAAAGACTCAAGCTCATTCCATGATTGCAAGCAAAAAGTCAGAGCCTTCAAAACTGATCAAGATCAAGATTTTTACACTATATACCCGTGGGGGTATATGCACTGAGAAGCTGCTTGCACTATATACCCGTGGGGGTATATACACTGAAGATAAAACCAGAAGCATCATGTGCAAATGATCCTACAACATTCAAGATTTGGACTCAAGCTTCGGTATATCATTTTTTCACTCCTTTAATTGATATACAAGTGTTCAAATACTTATCATATTTACATTTTGCATCTGCATGTTTTAAAAAATCATTTGGATTTGTATAACACTTTTTAACTTAGTATTTTTCTGAGTTTTAACAGTGTTAACCGATTAACCATATGGGTTAATTGGTTAACGACCTTAATTTTTAAATTCTCAGGGCCAACGTTCAAGTGTTAACCGATTAACCTATAGGGTTAACCGATTAATCCTGAACGAATTTTGAAATATTGTTGCTGTTAAAATTCAAATGTTGTTTGAATATTATACCCTTTTATGTTTTGATTCTTACTCAATTATACCTTTTTGAAATGGTGTTTTGCTCATATAAATTCTGAAAATTTCAAATTGAAAAACAACCTCCAATAATTTTCAAAATATTCATTGAATCAAATTCACTACTTTTCAAATATTTTCAAATATTTTCAAAAAGTGTTCATATTGTTCATACAATTTCATATCCAGTTTTTGAACACTTACATTGATATTGAAGAGTGAATTTTGATCAAAAGGAGAAGATCAATCATTAGATTGATATTATCATTGTATCACTTTCAAAATTACAAAAATACAAAGTTATTTCTATTTGTGACTTGTGATCCAAGATTGTTGGACACAAGGGTTAGTGCTTGCAAGAGGATTGTTCTTGCACATTAGTTGTTGATTAGTTGCTAGATTGTAGGCCTCACCTGTTGATGGTGTGATAGGTTGTACTTTCTAAAACTATAGTGAAAACTCTCTTTCATGTGGAAAGGGGAGTGGAGTACCTTCGGATTGTGAAGGGAACCACTATAAATCTCCGTGTTCATTTTTCATTCTGCTTTTACTGCTTTCATCACCAAGAACTTAAAGAATAAAAATTCAAGAGTATCGAAAAACCGGAAAAAGTTTCTAAAGCCTAATTCACCCCCCCCCCCCCCCTCTTAGGCATACTTTGAACTTACAAAGTTGAGTTCTTAGAACCCACCCTAAGTACCATTTTCAAGAAAACTATAATTTTTAACTTTCTTAGCAACATCAGAATACGAAGTTTCTAAACTCTTTCTGAGTCTAATAAGCTAAGGTTGAGGTTTGTTAGCTCCCCCTTAATTTTATATATAAGAAAAGTTAAAATTATTTACCCGGGCAAGATAACCATAGAAAATATAGAAAGAGTAAATGAACAATACTATTAACATATGAAGCATTGAGTATGAAGGGTATAAATTCACATTTAAATACTTTTATATTTCTCCCCATTTTGGCACATCAAAAAGGTTAAACGAAAGATGGGACAATTAAAAATAGAAAAACATTTAAAGCACTTGAAATTCAGAAATTAAGAATCTAAAGATGGTCAGAAGTTCTTTATAGGGTTTATAGCAGTCAGCGTCAAGTAAATGCAGTGTCCCAAGATGGTCAAATATTATTAACAGTTGGTTCACAAATGCACTTGAGTGAATACTTAAAGCTCTCTATAAAATTAGATCGGTAAGGAGTCCTCAAAAGTGCATCCAGTTTTTCAAAAACTCTTCAATCACAAAATAGTTATGAAGAGAAAATCTCATAATTGTATGCCTCACAAGAGTGAGAGACGCAATATTGTAAGAGAGTTTGAATTACTGAAGAAAGTTGAATTAGTAAGAAAGAGACGTTTGGCAACTAAGGTACGTTCTGCACAACTTCAAGCAGATGCAGCAAGTGAGAATTAGAAACTGAAGGAAAATAAAGGCGCTCATAGGCTACCTACAGAGCACATACTTCAGGATTAAAAGAGCACATAACTGCTTATGAAGATCTTTCTTCGATGATGAGGAAGCAAAATAATAATGGAAGGAATATGTTTGTAACACAGAGAAAGATGATTCAAGCAACAAAGAAGACTAGTGTCATACTCTAATTTTTTACCCCTAAGATCTCACTTCATTTAACACATTCATCATTACATATGTGTGTGTCTTTAGGTATCAATAACCCATATCAAATTCAAGATGTGTGTGCTTGTTTGATTTATAGTTTAGGAGGTCCTACAAGGGCTCAAGCATATGAATTATCAAAGGATGGACATCATATTCAAACATCTTAAGTCCTTTATTCATCCATGAAGATCAAGAGGTCTCATTCATCAATAATAAAGTACAAGACTGCCTCATCTCAAGATCAATAAGGCTCAAGACCTCAAATGCACCTAAATTAGGGTTTTTACCTAATTCAATCCCTGGTTGACTATTGGAGTAAGGCAAGATCCACTACCTCAAGACATGTCTCAATGACCGCAAATGTATCATATTAATCTAAATAGCTTAATTTATAAGCAATGCAAAATTTCAAATTCATCTTGTCTACGAACTAGGGTTTATGATGAAACGTCAATTGTACCTTTGACTTTTGACCAAGACATGACTTAAGACACTCAAAAACACCTTTAGAGTCCATCTATAGTATTCGATTAGCTCAAGGGTTTGATTTCATTGAAGATTACAAAGTTCAAGTTCATCTGATAAAGAGTCAACTCCTAATCAAAGTCAAGTTTGACTTTTGACTTTCTTGGTCAAACATGGGTTCCTTAAGTCAATAATGATGATAGTATGTGATTTGGATCATGATCAATTAAGAGAAATCAAGAAATATGAGGTTACTTGCAAAATGAGCAACATTGAAGAATTTGAAAATTTTCTAAGTTATGAAAGATCATGATTTTTGTCCAACTTGTCAAGGCCATAACTTCCAATCCAAGTAACCATTTTCTTTTCTCCAAAGACCAAATTGAATAGTTTATTACGTACTACAACTTTTTCCTTGAGGATGATTTCCCAAAAAGTGCATAAATTAAGAGATATGAAGCCATGAAGTTGAAGGTTCATCACTTTTTGAACTTGGACACTTAGAAATTTTTAGACATAATCTGTCTTGTGTTGGAGCCAACTTTAAGGCCATTTTTGTCCATGATCCATATTGATTCAAGACAAACCTTGAACATCAAATTTAAAGTATGTTTTATCAGCTTTCCAAAATGGCTAAGAACATTCATTTATCTTATTTGAGCAAGAAGATATGATTTTCACAAGAAGCCTTATTGCAAATGATTTCTCAAGACAGATTTTCTACACATACTTGTGCTACACAACTTGGATGACCTTTCTAGCTACATTTCTTCACAATATCAATAACAAAATCACCATTCACCGTGTGCTCTACAAGATCACAACATAATTTTCAAAGTTCTATCCCTTGGCATGTGATAAAAATCATTCAAAAGCTAGGAAGTGAAGTTTTATCCTCTAGCATTAAAGTGCAATAGTGAATTTGCCAAAAAAAACACTCCAATCTGTCCATGAATGATCAAAACACCAAAGAATGAGATGCAATATGAGAGAATCAAGCTCAAAAGATCAGAATTGGTAGCCATGTGGAAATGGAGGCTATGTACCTTGGCACTCAAGTAATACATACATGACATCACCTATTGGATAATAGCATGTATCCTAATCCAATATTTTTCACAAATATCTGAGACATTCTCCTCTAAATAGGGCTCAATTTGATGATTCAAAACACACAAAATTATAGCAAGAAGCTTATTGTCTAAGCAATCCTCATACTTTCAAAAAATTCAAAGTCCAAAGAAGTGAAAACTTGAATTCTTACTTCTAAGCAATTTCCACTCAAACCAGTTATCAAAACACTTCACATACATCATGTGTAAGTGATCCAAACACTCATACACTTTCTGTAACATCAGAATCATCAACTCCATATCCCACCTTGCACCAAGCTGCAGATTGATTTGGCCGGGAAGTTCCAGAAGGTTTCAAACCAATTCAACCATTGTAGCACACTCCTTAAAGGTCAAGGAAGCTATTAGCATCAAGAGATTGCATCTGGAATACTTCTACCAAGGAATTCAATTTTCATTTTTGCAAGGTAAGTTACTTTAATCTGAACTCTATGACTCCCGCATCATTCTTGATCATTTGAGTTAAAGACATGTTTCTCATGATGTGGTGATTGTTTTCCCTCAATTAATTTCATTATATCATAAACATATAGAATTTCATTTTGAATATTCAAATTAGGGTTCATACTGGTTTCAGTTTAATTGTGTGAGATACACTGAATATAAATGAAATTCAATGACACCATCAAATTCCTTGTGAAATTTCCAACAACATTGGTGTTTACATCATGATGAAGCTCGTGGAAGAAGATGAACATGGCCATGGCGCCATTTTTTAATATAAAATATATTTTTACTATGTTATTATTATTATTTTGCAAATAAATTAACGAATGTATTACCACCGTAGTGGTTAGAGCGTGTGTTTTCAAGGTTTGTGTGTGAACAAGGTATGGGATTCGAGTCCCCCTCGCCTCAGACCTTTTGATGTTATATTTTTTAACATTTTTCAACTTCAAACTTAATATATTATCATCAGTGTGCATCATACTATCACCATATGCGCATGGCCCAGTGGTAGAATTCTAAGCCTATGACCTTGAGGGTGTGAGTTCAAGCCTTGGTGGGAGCTTTCCCTAATTTTTTATCATTTACTTTCATGGTTTTCTTCACAAGTTCATCAAATTGTTTCACCAAGAAAAATTAATTATTTTGAACCAATTTTTTGCACACTTCTCATTTTTCTTCCCTATTTTAAGAATCTATCAAAAAATCCCAAAAACAATATTTATTTTTGACATTTTTGTTAGGTTGAAAACTAGTACTTTTTAAAGTATTTTTCATGCCTTTTCATGATTCCTTTTGATTATTCTCTTGATCTAATTGCACATGTGTGTTTGTAGAGTCATAATTTACTTTGTCTAAATTTTGTTTGATGTACATAACATGTTTCCTTAACTTATACATCATTTAAATACCATGGTTACATATTATTTCTTTTGAAAAATACTTTGATACTTTGACTAAATTTTTTTTGGTTGAAACCTTAGGGTTTTGTTCAACTAACCTTTTGAAAACATTTTGATACGTGACTAGGACTCCTACTTGAGTTTGGATTCCCCAAATCCCTTGGTTCAACCATGTTCAAATGTCTTGTTCATGTGCTCACCTTCATGAATTTCCATTAGGGTTTTGTTTACCCTTGGCTATATTCATCTGGTTTTTAATTCATCTTGAATACATGCTTACTTGAACTTCTTTGTGATTGCTTCAATTGATCAAATCTTTGCTCATATGTTCAAGTATTTCCTTTGTTAAATCTCGCCACGATGAAAATGTCAACTTGTTGATACTCATTCACATGTTGATATACCATGCTTTATCACAATCACGTTCATTTCGTCCTTGATGACTATATTTGTTTAAAAGCTTAATCAATGTTGTCTTATTAAGTTTCTCTTGGAACTTATGTTTATAAACACTTACACTCATCCAACTGTTGCTTTTAAATAATCATCCTTAGTTTAGACCTAGTTCCAACTTTAGGATTCACTTCAAACTACAACCTAGTTAAAACCCTAGGGATTCCCTTTGAAGTTCTAAACTTCAATAAAACATTGGGATTCCCCTTGAAGTTTTCAACTTCATTCAAGTCAAAACCATAGCCTCTTTGTGGCTCCAAACCTCAAACTTCAAGTAAAATCATAGCCAACCTTTGGCTTCAAAATTAAAACTTTCCCCCCGATGATGAGACATGAATCATATCTATAGAAAATATGTCTCTTCTATTCCCTAAAACATAAATCAAACTTTTTTCAAACTTTTTCCATTTAAGTGATGTAAATGGCACACTTGTTGATTCAAAATCCAAACTGGAGTCCTTCTTTTATTATGGTACTAAAACACTTCTTTCATTTAACTGATATAAGTGGCACACTTTTTGATTCTATATCAAAGTCAAGGTCCTTATCTTAACATGTAAAGATTCATTAAAAGGAAGATGTGGCATTACTCTGGATTTTCTACATCCAAGTTTAAAGTTTCTTCTCTTATTATCTTCTTTCTCAAAATGTTTGTGGTGAATAGGTGAGATATCTCCCTTAAGATGACAACTTGTCTCTTCTCTCAAACCCAACAAACCCAATTCCACCCATTAGTAGCTGGAACTACGAGCGCTCTGATTTATGAACTTCCTTTTGAGAATACGTAGGCTTAAGATCATGAGATCTTAGTGAGCACAATAATAAGTAAAACCTTTAGGTTTCTACACTGTTGTCTTAGTTTATCTCAACTTACCATACAAAACATACAAAAACATTTCCCACTCACTCAAAATAGTCAAAAAATCCCCAATACATAGCAAATGTCTTAATCAACAGTAACAAAAATATACACAAGAGGTTCCTGTAGGATACTAAAGAAACTTAGGGTGCTAATACATTATCTTAGTATACCCAACCCCAATCCCTGATCTCTTAGTGCATTGTTTTACATTACACACACTCACGAGTTTATTCATATTTTCCCCTTCCCTCCTCTTGGGAAAAATTAAAAGTTCACATGTAAAAAAAAGGGCGACCTCGTCGTAGAGAGGAAAATCGCACTTGGTACAACTAGGATTAGGCTAATTTATTGTACAATCTTATCATTTCTTATGCAATTTTTAATATTCCAAAGAAGTTTCTCTTAATTCAATTTATACACTCAGTTTATCTAGCAAAAGCAAGTTTCATTTTACTTTAAATTGTCAATAATGAGTATAACACACAACTGAAATAATTAACATATAAACAACCAGAATTATGATAATTTCACAAGCATAATAACATATAACGATGCAAAGATGATAAGATCCACAAACATAAAGCAATATAAAGATTCACAACCAAAAACACAAAAAAGTGTTCTACATCCTAAACCTAAGGTTCCTTCAACAATTCCACGATTGCCTTAAGATCAGAACCAATTTATTTTTTGCCTCTCAACCACAAACTTTAGTTGAGTGTCCACTGAGAGTTGGTTGCTAGCCACCTGAATTTTCATTACCTCTTAACACTCAGCAATTGTAGTTACTTTAGCTTCAAGATTGAGTCGTTGCTTTTGGCTTATTTCAGTGACTTCCTTTGTTGAGGCAATCTTCAGATCCTCAATAACCGAGTTGGCAGATCTTCTGAAGCTTTCCCATTTTGCATTATAAGTTGCAGAGTCAATGGATGTGGATCCTTCTTCTATAAGTGTGTTTTCCTCATTAAATAACCCAGTCTTAAAAACTTCTAACTAAGAAAGTACATGATTGGGTATAGGCTTGTGGTTAGTTATATGCTGAGATAATGTGTTTGTATTATTTTTCTAGGTTTCATGTACAGATTCAGTTGAAATATTATTTTCTAAGGCATGATTTGATGGAGATTTATGTTGAGTAGTTTCCTGGCGGAATGATGGTAAGGGTTAATTTTGGTCATTGCTTTCTGATTGTTGTTCAGACCCAGCAAACTCAGATCCATCATTGAGATAGTCTTGAACAAGTTGGTCTGAAATGGTTCTGGTTGAGCTGTTTGACGGTGAAACAACATTAATAGGCTTGGCATCCAAACCACTTCCAGTTTCACCAGAAATTGGTGAGGTTGGATTAGTCTGGATGTAAGCATCAATGTTTTAAATGGTTTGGTTAAGGGATGAAGCAATATTGTCAGATGTTATGAGTGGGGAGGTCTTTGATAATAAGGAAAAATCATTTTTAGAGGGATTATTGATATGACATATGTTTCATTGGTTTTAACGAGTGATAGTGAGGGATACTTTCTCAGTGAATTATTAAGATTGAAGTCATGAATGGGTTCAACCTCAGTGCTTGATCCTACTACTAATGAGACAAGCTCTTCTACAGTTTCTGCTTCATTTTCATTATCAGCTAGACTATCATTTAACCAATTTTTGAACTCATCACCCTTCTTAGCAGATACTGTTTCCACTTCTGTGTCTGGAGTAACCTTTTCTCCTTCATTATCTTTCATACCAGCAGTGTCCTTTTTGCATGTTTCAATAAACTCTTGAGTCATCTTAACAACCTCAAGAGAATATAAAATTAATTTTAACTTACTTCTAAGTTTTTCTCTTAAGACTTACATGCCTTTCTTTATAACATCTGCTGAGTCCCCAATACGATATTCCTTAATCAATTCTTTAGAACTTACTTCCATACTAGTTAAGACAACAATGTTAGAACACAAATTGATGTTCAATATATCTCATTGTTTTGATGATAACATTAATGAAATTTTGTATAGAGAATTTATATACACTAATTTTGTTCAAGTGTTTATTTGTTTTAGATATCAAAATAAACATTATTCTGGAAGCAAGAACGCCTATGAACATTAAAGAACGAGAAAGCTTTGAGCGTCAGAAGAAAGTCATCAGAAGACTATGATCTGCTACAATGACTCTGAGCGAAGCTAAGAAGAACTTGAGTGAAGAACGCGCAGACTGCACAGTCTTTGAGAAAGGATTTCAAAGGACTATAAATTCAAGTTTAATCATCACTTCAAAGGTCGACGAATTCATTGATAAATTATTCAAAGAACTCATTCAAATATTCTTCAAGCTAGAATAGTTTTCATATTCGTTCTTTAACTTTTGTAAAAATCACTGTTGTGATATTGCTTTTTAGAAGCACATCTTTAACACAAATTGTTAGTTTATCTTTGTAAAAGATTTCCTTAAGAAGACCAGGTTGCGGTCAGAATTTCTTGAGAAGACTAAGACAGTTGTCTTAGTGGTTTACATTGTAATCAAGTTTGATATAGTGGATTAAGTCCTTGTTGAGAAAGGCAAATCACCTTGGTAGGGTGGACTGGATTAGTTTGAGTTCAAACGAACCAGGATAAAAATACTGTGTTATTTTTTTCTATCAACTAAGTTGTTTTAAAACCCTTATTCAACAAACCCTTATTCAACCCCCCCCCCTTCTAATTGTTTTTCTCACCTTCAGTTGGCATCACAGCTCTAGTTCTGTAAGTGCTCTCACTTAACCGTGACAGAAAAAGATCCAGTTGGGAAAAACTCTTAATCTCTTGTTCTTTATTCATCATGGCTGCTGAAGCTTCAACTTCAACTTCATACAACAACAAATACGATGATAGAGACAGAATCAGCACCAAACCTCCCATGTTTGATGGTGAGAAGTTTGATTACTGGAAAGATAGAATAGAAAGTTTCTTTCTAGGCTATGACGCTGACTTGTGGGATTTGGTAACTGATGGTTACATTCATCCTACTAATGATGAAGGGAAAAAGGTTGACAGAAAATCTATGTCTGATCAACAGAAGAAGGAGTTTAGAAACCATCACAAGGCAAGAACCATCCTATTAAATGCAATATCTCATATTGAGTATGAGAAAATAACAAATAGACATACTGCATTTGATATGTTTGAGTCTCTCAAAATGACGCATGAAGGAAACTCCCAAGTAAAGGAGACAAAGGCTCTGGCCCTCATCCAGAAGTACGAAGCTTTCAAAATGGAGGAGTCTGAATCTATGGAAACTATGTTCTCAATATTTCAGATCCTAATTGTTGGGTTGAAGGTTATGGATAAAGGCTACTCTACTTCTGACCATGTCAAGAAGATCATCAGAAGTTTGCCAACAAGGTGGAGACCAATGGTGACAGCTCTGAAGCTTGCGAAGGATCTGAATAAGATCACTCTAGAGGAATCGATCAGTTCCTTAAGGAGT
Organism: Lathyrus sativus; assembly: GCA_963859935.3. Lineage (NCBI taxonomy): Eukaryota > Viridiplantae > Streptophyta > Magnoliopsida > Fabales > Fabaceae > Lathyrus > Lathyrus sativus. The sequence continues at coordinate 421,029,217 of OZ012740.1, forward strand.
CACGAGATTGAGCTGGACGAAGACGAGCCTCAGAAGAAAGGTAAGTATGTTGCTTTAAATTCTAACAAATTTGCTAAAGCTTTGCAGGTTATTGAAGAAAGTTCTGAAGAATCTCCAGAAGAAGAAGATGAACTGTCTTTGTTGTCCAAGAGGATTAATCAACTCTGGAAGCACAAACAAAAGAAGTTCAAAAACTTCAAAAGATCTAATCAGCGTGGCGATTCTTCTGGACATAAGAAATCTGGAAAGAAAGATATAGTGTGCTATGAGTGCAAGGAGCCAGGCCACTATAAAAATGAATGTCCCAAACTTCTGAAGGAGAAACCCAGAAGGAAGTTTGAAAAGAAGAAGAAAGTTTTAATGGTCACATGGGATGATTCAGATACTTCTGAATCTTCATCAGAATCAGAAGATGAATGTGCTAATGTAGCACTGATGGCTGGCGTGGAGGACCACGAAGAAACTGCTGAATCTGGATCATAATCAAATTCAGAAGAGGTATTTTCTGAACTCACTAGAGCTGAACTTTCTGAACATTTATCAAAAATTCTGGAAAGCTACAGCAAAATCAAACTCAAATACAAGAAGTTTCAAAGTTGTCTTGCATCTGAGAATGATCAGCTGAGATCAGAAGTTGTTGAGCTTAAAGCAAACAATCTTAAAATAAAAAATGATTTAGAAAAAGCTCAGAAATCTGACTCAGATCCTATATCATACTCTAAAAATATTTTAGAAGAGTGTGATTATAGCGTTCAGAATTTTCTAGCCAGATGCCTAGATAGAAGCAAGATGGCTTCAATGATCTATGGCGTAAGCAGAAACAACAAAAAGGGAATTGGATATGAATCACCTTCTTGGAAGGATTTAAATACAAAACCTGTTGATAAACTGATAATTAAGTATTCTCCTCTATATACTCATTTCAAATTTGGTCATTTAAATGATATTAAGCACACACGTTCTGATCAGAACAAACCTATGTTTAATAAACCAAAATTCCATCAGAACAAGGATGCTTATAAGGGAAAGAAATTCAGAAAGAATTTCAAACCTACTAACCCCATAGGACCCAAGAGAATATGGGTTCCTAAGGACAAAATAATTTTTGTTGCAGACATCCTTAGCAGCAAAGTTGAAACACCAATCATGGTACCTAGACTTTGGCTGCTCGCGTCACATTACGGGAAGAAGGTCTATGTTCCAAAGCCTGGAACTTAGATCTGGAGGTGATGTGAAGTTTAGAGGGAACCAGAAGGGAAAAATCATAGGCTCTGGAACTATAGGTAATGGTAACCTCCCTTCCATATCTAATGTTTTACTTGTTGAAGGATTAACACATAATCTATTGTCCATAAGTCAATTAAGTGACAATGGTTATGATATAATCTTCAATCAAAAATGTTGTAAAGCTATTAGTCAAAAAGATGGATCAATCCTCTTTAATGGAAAAAGGAAGAACAACATTTACAAAATTAATCTTTCAGAAGTTAAGGTTCATAATGTAAAATGCCTTTTGTCTGTTAACGATGAGCAATGGGTCTGGCACAGAAGATTGGGGCATATTAGTATGAGACGTATATCTCAGATTAATAAACTCAATATGGTCAGAGGACTTCCTCAGTTGAAGTTCAACTCAGATGCTTTTTGTGAAGCATGTCAAAAAGGAAAATTTTCAAAATCTTCTTTCAAAACAAAAAAAATGTTGTTTCTACCTCTAGACCATTAGAGCTGCTTCATATTGATTTGTTTGGACCAGTGAAAACTGCATCCATCAGAGGCAAGAAGTATGGATTAGTCATTGTTGATGACTACAGCAGATGGACATGGGTAAAATTCCTGAAACACAAGGATGAGTCTCATTCTGAATTCATTGACTTTTGCAAACAAGTCCAAAATGAAAAAGAATTTAAAATTGTTAAAGTCAAAAGTGATCATGGTGGAGAATTTGAAAACAAATATTTTGAAAAATATTTTAAAGAAAATGGCATTGCATATGATTTTTCTTGTCCTAGAACTCCTCAACGGAATGGAGTTGTAGAAAGGAAAAATAGAACATTGCAAGAAATGGCCAGAACCATGATCAACGAGACTAACATGGCAAAAAATCTTTGGGTAGAAGCAGTGAATACAGCTTGTTATATTCAGAACAGAGTGTCTGTAAGACCTCTTCTGGAGAAGACTCCTTATGAATTGTGGAGGAATAGAAAGCCCAACATTTCTTATTTCCATCCTTTTGGATGTGTATGTTTTATGTTGAACACTAAAGAAAATCTAAACAATTTTAATTCTAAAGCTCGGAAGTGTTTCATGCTTGGATATTCTAAACGCTCTAAAGGCTACAGAGTATACAATACTGAGACACAGATTGTAGAGGAATCAATTCATGTTAGATTTGATGATAAGCTTGGCAATCAAAAGCCAAAGCAGCTTGAAATTTCTGCAAATAGAGATGTCCTTCTCACAGACTCTGAAGAATCAGAGGCAGATAAAGCTCAAGAAAAGGCACCAGAAGCAACGTCAGATGCTACTCCCTTGACTTCTCAGATGGATAGCTTGACAATTTCTGAAGAACCAAATGTTAAAGGATCATCCAGAATCAAAGCCTTTCATCCAGGGGAAATGATAATTGGAAAGAAGGATGACCCTATCAGAACAAGGTCATTTCTCAGATCTTCTGGAACGTCATTTTTTGGGTTGGTGTCTATCATCGAACCTACTTTTTTGGATGAGGCTCTGAATGATAATGATTGGATACTTGCTATGCAAGAAGAGCTTAACCAATTCACTAGAAATGACGTCTGGGATCTGGTTCTAAGACCAAATGGTTTCAACACCATTGGAACAAAAGGGTCTTCAGAAACAAGCTGAACGAGCAAGGAGAAGTTATCAGAAACAAGGCTAGGCTGGTGGCTCAAGGATACAGTTAGCAAGAAGGTATAGATTACACAGAGACTTATGCTTCTGTGGCAAGGTTAAAATCTATTCGCTTGCTTATTTCTTTTGCTGCACAGAATAACATCACTCTGTATCAGATGGATGTTAAAAGTGCCTTCTTAAATGATTTTATAGAAGAGGTAGTTTATGTTCATCAACCTCCTGGTTTTGAAAATGAAAAATTTCCAGAACACGTTTTTAAACTTAAGAAATCACTTTATGGCTTAAAACAAGATCCCAGAGCTTGGTATGAGAGGCTGAGTAATTTCCTTCTGGAAAATAACTTTATCAGAGGAAAAGTGGACACTACTCTCTTTCATAAATCCATTAAGAAAGACATTTTAGTCTGTCAGATTTATGTTGATGATATTATATTTGGAACTACCAATATTACGCTTTGAAAGGAGTTTGCTCAGTCTATGCAGGCATAATTCGAGGTGAGCATGATGGGAGAACTCAGATCCTTTATGGGAATTCAAGTGAATCAGACTCTAGAAGGTACCTACATACATCAGACAAAGTATGTAAAGGAACTTCTGAAGAAGTTCAACATGTCAGAAAGCAAGGTAGCAAAGACTCCAATGCATCCTACAAGCACACTAGGTAAAGAAGAGGTAAGTAAAAAGGTAGATCAGAAGCTCTACAGAGGTATGATTGGTTCTCTTCTGTACTTGACTGCTTCTAGACCTAATATCCTCTTTAGTGTCTGTCTATGCGCTAGATTCCAATCAGATCGTAGAGAACCCCACTTAACAGTTGTTAAGAGGATTCTGAGGTATCTGAAAGGTACTACTAACATTGGTTTGTGTTACTGAAGATCTGATGAATACAGATTAGTTGGATTCTGTGATACTGACTATGCTCGAGACAGAATAGAACGTGAAAGTACTTCTGGAAGCTGTCAGTTTCTGGGAAGTCATATGATCTCTTGGTTCAGCAAGAAGTAACCCACAATAGCGCTTTCAACAACAGAAGCAGAATACATTGTTGCTGCTGGTTGTAGCACTCAGATGCTCTGGATGAATAGTCAACTAGAAGACTATCAGATTCATGAGAGTAACATTTCTATTTTCTGTGATAATACTTCTGCTATTTGCCTTTCTAAGAATCCTATTTTACATTCTAAGGCAAAGAACATAGAAATTAAGCATCATTTTATCACAGACTATATTCAGAAGGGAATTATCAGTTTGAACTTTGTTGATACAGACCATCAATGGGCTAATATCTTCACAAAACCCCTTGCTGAAGATAGGTTTAAATTTATTCTGAAGAATATTAGTATGGATTTTTCTCCAGAATAAAACTATTATTCAGAAGCAAGTTTATTCTGATGAAATATGATTAATGTCTATTTTCTGAAGTATTTCCTCTGATTATTTCATTTGGTACATTATTTTTCTTTGAGAAACTCTGATCTAACACGTCTCAGAAGATCTGAGCGTTGTTTAACGTTTCTTATTCTTAAGAGATTCAGAGGCATATCTACATCAAACACGTGTCACATGAAATCTGAAAAGGTGGAGTGTAATACAATGAGACGCCGTTTTGAGGTACTGTTTGAATTCTCAATGTCTCGGTTTTCTCCCCACGCTTGTCAGAATCATTAATTGTTTTTAATTATTATTCTTTTTTATGTGATTTTTTGTTTTCTTTTTAATTTATTAATTGTTGAACGTGTGCCCTAATTGTTGCCCTATAAATGCCACAACACAACACCATTTCACACTTTACACACTCTCTCTCACGTTTATGCATTTTTGTTTGCTCCATTGTTTCTTCATCTCTTCCAAACCCAAAACCCAAAGAAGCTTCCATTATCCCGCTTCTTCAGCAATGGAAACCTCTTCTTCCACATCTCAACAACTTGAATCAACAATGGTTGTTGTTTCTTCGTCTACAATGGGTCCTACACCATTCAAAGAACCAGTTAGAACTCTCCTCACCCCCATTGAACAATTGGAAGTTTTAAGTGAATTCTTGGTGGATTTTGAAAGCATCATTGAGAATGGGTTTGATTTACGTTCAACTGTGTCATCTCAAGGATGGACAAAGTACTTTGACATACTGGTTGGTCCAGTTTACCCTCGCTTGGTCAACGAATTTTGGATTCATGCAAGTGTTTTCCCCAAGATGTTCTGAATTTTGCTATTCAATCATCTGTGGACTCATGTGAAACAATCTAGAGAAGACGTCAGAACCAAGCATCAAAAGATGAGAAATTGGATACCTATGGGAGGACTCATCTCAGATGTTCTGACTGAGACTGGCTTAGTTGGTCATCTGACAGAAGCTGGTATGAATGAAGAATTAGCTTCAATGGTTGGCAAACCTCTGAATGGCAAAAGTCTCCAGAGGATGAGGATTGTAGAAGAACTTACTTCTGCACCTGATCAGATCAACTCTAAAGAAGTCAGCAAGAGAAGGATACCAGTAGATGATTTTCCTCTGTTTCATGCTAATGAACCAAGGGAAATTATTTTGGCTTACATAGCAGATTGTCTAGCAGATGGAACCCCTATACCAGAACATCTTATTCAAAGAGTAGATGAACCTAAACCAGATTTTTATGGGGAGAGACAGAAGAAGAAAAGAAAGTTCTTAGAAGAAGGATCTTCAAAGCCAAAGAGGAAAGCTTCTGGCAAAGCATCTTCTGCAAAGCCAAAACGTGTCAAGAAACAGAAAGGTAACCCTGCTTCTGCTAGTTTAGATTCTAGTTTAGAAACAGTTAAAGAAGTACTAGCATCTGAACCTCCTCCTTATGAACCTATTCCCTCACCTTCTCCTTCTCATGACTCTGAACCTATTCCATCTGAACCACAAAATTCTCAACCACTTCCTTCTACACCTCAACCAAAGAAATCTTCTGAACACCAACAACCACAACCATATGAACCACAATCTTCTGTACCATCCAAACCTTCATTCAACATACATCAGAAAACCACTCCTGAGAAAACCCCCACTTATGTTCCTCAAACTTCTGAACCAACACACTATGTAAACCAAACTTCTGAAATTCCCCCACCTGATACACAAACTTCTAAACAACAACAACCAGAAACTACTCCATCTGATCCTGAACCAACGATTCTTGATCTTCAACCTCTGATAACTGTCTATCCAGTTCCCTCTGGATCATCTGAATCTTCTGATTCTTCAGATTCATCTGATACCACATATTCTGATAGATCAGATTTCATTTCATCTATTCCCAAACCTTTTGTTTCCATCCCATCTGACCCCGATAATGAATCTTTACCATCTGAACCTCAGACTGCTAAACCTTCATCTGTCTATACTCCTTCTGAATACCCACCTGTTATCTATATTCCGTCTTTTTCAATACCCTCAACTTCTGAAACCACCAAAACACCTTCACTAGAAACCTATCTCAAACCTAAACCTAGGCTGGTTGTTGGTGCGTCATTTGCTTTTTTTGAAAAAGAATTAAACATGTGGTTATCAACTGTTAAGAAGGAATGCATGTCTAGCTTGAATCCTGATGATTTTGAGGCTATCTGGAAGAGATTCAGATCCAGATTTGACTGTGTAGCTTCTAATCTTCAAGAGATTTGCACTGACGATGTGAAGGTCAGATTTGCTGAGGCTGTTCGACAAACTCTTCTGAGAGTCAGTAGAAACCCAACATTGCTTCTGGAAAACACACCTGCAAAGGAAGTGTGTATTCCTTCTGAAGTCTTGGTTTCTTCTGAGACTTCTAAAGTGGTTAGCCCTGAAGTAGTAGCTCCAGAACTTTCTGCTCCTGCTTTTGAAACTCTTGACTCTACTCAACCTGCTAACATGTCGTTCAGAATGCTTCTACATCCTTGATTGTTCACGATGCCTCTGCTTCTGCATCTGTTCCAGAGTCATCTGACGTGAAGAAAGAAGAAGAAGATCTGCAAGCTCAGATTGCTGAACTCAAGGCCAGTAACTCTGAAATCAAATCTTGGATGGTTAAGCAAGAACAAACAACTGATGAAATCAAGACATGGATGGTAAAACAAGAGGAATCTACATCTGAGATAACGAATCTTCTGAGGATGTTGGCTTCTCGTCCTTCTTAGTCTTTCTATGTTGTTTGTGCACTTGTGTTATCTATCTGTTTGCTTTTGTCTTGGATATTGTTTATGGATTATCTTAATATTATTTCTGAATGTTGTGTTTTTCTGAATGAATTTATCTGTTGCTTTATTGTTTTTCTTCTGTTACTTTTTCTGTCTTAAAGTTTTTCTTAAAAGATTTTCTTTTTGATATGACAAAAAGGGGGAGAAAATGGTAATTTTGATAATTCACATAAACAGTTACCAAAGGCAACTCATACATGATAAATTTCAACTAATCATTTTTCTTGAGTGTTTCAGAGCTAATAATTTTCATCTGATAAATCCTAAGAATTAACTCTGAACTAAAAGTCTGAGAATCTGCAAGTTTCTTCTGAAGCTGAAAAGAATACAAAAGCTGAAAGGGAAGTATTTTATGTTTTCAGAAGTATTCATTTCAGGGGGAGATTAATATTCTCAGGGGGAGTAATATTTCTTTTCTATTTAAACAAAATTTCCCATAGTTTTTGTCATCATCAAAAAGGGGAAGATTGTTAGAACACAAATTGATGTTCAATATATCTCATTGTTTTGATGATAACATTAATGAAATTTTGTATAGAGAATTTATATACACTAATTTTGTTCAAGTGTTTATTTGTTTCAGATATCAAAATTAACATTATTCTGGAAGCAAGAACGCCTCTGAACGTTAAAGAACGAGAAAGATCTGAGTGTCAGAAGCAAGTCATCAGAAGACTATGATCTGCTACAATGACTCTGAGTGAAGCTAAGAAGAACTTGAGTGAAGAACGCGCAGACAGCACAGTCTTTGAGAAAGGATTTCAAAGGACTATAAAAGTAAGTCTAAACATCACTTCAAAGGTCGACGGATTCATTGACAAATTATTCAAAGCACTCATTCAAATATTCTTCAAGCTAGAATAGTTTTCATAGTCGTTCTTTAACTTGTGTAAAAATCACTATTGTGATATTGCTTTTTAGAAGCACATCTTTAACATAAATTGTTAGTTTATCTTTGTAAAATATTTCCTTAAGAAGACCAAGTTGTGGTTAGAATTTCTTGAGAAGACTAAGACAGTTTTCTTAGTGGTTTACACTGTAATCAAGTTTGATATAGTGGATTAAGTCCTTGTTGAGAAAGGCAAATCACCTTGGTAAGGTGGACTGGATTAGTTTGAGTTCAAACGAACCAGGATAAAAATACTGTGTTATTTTTTTTCTATCAACTAAGTTGTTTTAAAACCCTTATTCAACAAACCCTTATTCAACCCCCTCCCCCCCCCCCTTCTGAGTGTTTTTCTCACCTTCAATCAGAAGAGAAAACATTATCGACTTCTTTCAAAACCTGAGCCCTTTTTACATCCCTTACTTCTTCTTCTATCTAACTTAGTTTTGACAATTTTATTTTCTTTGAAACAGGTATTTCTTTATCCAGATTACTACCAGATCCTCCTCTAGTTTTAGTAGGAAGAATGTTAGTGGTTTCTCTGAGCTCTTCAACTTCATGTTGTAGAGCTACCTTGGAGTTATGAGGACCCTGTTTCTTTCCATACTTTTGAATAAAACTTTCTTCCTCCTTCTGAACAACCTTTTGAGCATCTCTTAACAAGTTATTTCTAACAAGCGCAAGAGTAACAGTTTCTTCATCAAATTCATCATAAGATATTACCATCTTCTTTCCTTTTCTCTTAGAGCTATACTAATTTTGAGCCTTGTCAGGGAGTTGAACATGGATTATATTTACACCACACGCCATCTTATCCTTTTCAATAAGAATTATGATGACTTCAGGAGAGTTTTCCTTGGTCAGCATTGGAAAGTGACCTAGAAACCTTATTTTCTTATCTTTCCTAATTCTAATAGGGTTAGGAATCACAAAAATGTCATTTTTCCTTCTTTCTTTCATATGGGCTAGAATTGATGAAGATAACACACTCCCATAGGTATCATCCAGGCCTTGAGTAGCTCCATAATCTGTCAATGGTTTGATCAATTTACATTGCTAAAAAAGTTCAGAAAGTAGCCTTGCATAAGGTGTTGTTCTTTTGACCTTCGTAGTTGAATCCTTGATGGATTCACACATTTTATGGAAGATGTAACCTGGAAGATTAATCTTTTTTCAATTGATAGATACCAAAGAAACATCTTATGGTCCCAAGAAATTTGATCAGAACTTCCTTCCCGAGGAATTGAGCAACCAATCAGATTCTTGAACATAAGCTTTTGTATGATATACATGTTCTTAACCTTTACATAGTCATCGTCCTTTACAAATAAAGTCATATTAATTTCCCTAGAAAAGTTACCTCCATCCTTCTTGTTGAGTATTACCATTCCTCTATGTTTAGCCCCAATTAGCTTAGCAGTGTTTTCTTGAGTGATGGAAAATTCAAGACCCATCACAATAGATCTAATTTACACACCCTTGAGTTCCTTCAAACTCATTTTTGTTCTTGACTTCCCTTTCAGACTTCTATTATTTTCTACATCATTCCTCTCTTCATTCTATGAAGAGTACTCATCATACACTTCTACCCTTACCCAGAAATCTTTTACCAAAGTTGGGAAGTCATTCCATTCAGCATATCAAAGAAGAACATCCATCCTTGGAATTTAAAGTAATCTTTCAACGAACATCGATATGCTTCAAAGCTGTTAAAATTCACCACTTGCTCAATGAGAAGCTTTAAATCATCTTGGTCGAGTGGAATAGTCTTCGGGTTGTTCTTAAGCGTTTTCATGTAATCCATTTTCAGAAGACTGGTTAAAGAGGATGCCATGCAGAAGGTTTTAGGGGTTTTCTAGGGTTTACAGTTAGAGCACCAAATAGACGGTGATAAATGATGTGTGTGTTGAAAATGTGTTAAGAGAATTAAATGACATTAAAGAGAATTTAAATATACACATATTTAAAACAAATTCAATTCCCTTCAAGTTCAAGTCACCAATAATTCCAAGCTTACTGAAGACATTTCAGACAGGTGTAAAAAGTGATACATGTGTCAAAAGGAATTTTCACTTTTTGTGCATGTGAGAAACAAGGAATTCTTTATGCAAGTTTCTGAACTAGATATTTTCTCAGAGATTATCTTATATCAAAAGCTTTTCTACCAAAGAATTTGATTAAGACAATTTTCTGATAGATATCAGATTCAAATTCTCCATTTAGAATCAAGCAAAAATTACTATGTTCATAATTCTTTTTCAACTGAGTAACTCTTAAGACAATTACTAGGTGTATCAGTTCAGTAAAGAACTCACAATATATTAGATTGTTCTGAATAATAGTAAGAGAGCTTTCTTCAAAAGTGTTTAAAAGTAATTTTTTATTTCAACATGATATAGATATTGTCACAAGCTGTGAGAATACGTAATTCACCAGTCTGAAAGTTCTTAAGTTAATTTCTTCCAAGATATCTGAGCATGAAGAACATTCATGCTCAAATATATTGTACATAAAGTTGCACTTGAATAAAAGTAATTAATAGAACTTACCTAGATAGAATTTCTAATTCTGGATCTTTAGTCTATTTAGATGACGTATTTCTTACTTGTTTAGGAGCCAGGATATTGAACTATCTTCACATGGATAAACCATTGAGAGACAGACTAGTTGCTTTCAATGGGTTCCATCATCTTTTTGCCACCCTTCTTTTCATACTAAGATGGAAAAAATACTTTCCCACAAGATCTTTGTCAGCACTACTATAAAGTGTTATGCACAGACCAAACTTTGATGCCAATTGAAGGTGGGAAAACACACAATGTAAGTTCAGTGACTTTTGGATTGACTGCATTTTGGTAAAACAACATAATGTTAGATGTTGAACCAGATGTTCTGCCATGACAGTCATACATCATGTTCTGCATGATGCTGTGATATTATTTAGGACATGTTATACCAGATAGTTAGGGCATGTCTATTTTGGTATTTTCAGTGTATCATTAGAGTGTGTTCGAATGCACGTGTGGGCGACTTTTATGGAAATTTCTATTATTGCAGATTCTGTTAATTTTCATAAAAAGGATCCTTGAGCCTTTTTAGGAAAGTTTCTATTTTTCTCCTATTATTGTGCAGAAGATTATGGTGATGATTCCAAGCTGATTCCTGATAAATTATGCCTCAAGAGCCCAAGCCCACATGGTCTGAAGGCTATTTAAAGAAGACCGAAACCTATTGTATCTCACGAATCTTACTTTTGGAAAATAAGGGGAGGTTTTGTAGCGTTAGGTTTTGAGAGTCTCTTGTGTGTGACTTTGTATGTCACCCTTTGTATCTCTTGACAGATTGTGGTCGACATATTATTTATTGTTTGTTAATTATATGTCACTCATGTATCTTCTGATGCATTAAGGTTGACTGATTGTTCATTGTCGATTCTAAAGCTTTTAAGCAAGATTGTATTGTTCTTGGTTGAAGCTTTTAACCAAAACTAGGTATTGCCTTGGAAGTGTGATACTTCTATTGTTTGTTTTTTATATCGTCACTGGGATTGGGACAGTTTGATATCACTGAGGTGATTAGGAAGTGAGAGGGGGATTCTCATATCTAGATGGCGATCTCTAGGTAAAACTTGCACGGGTATTGATTAGGTGAAAATTTCTAAATGGGGGAGTTTAGCTTTGAACTAATGTTATCATAGTGGATTTCCTTCCTAGCTTGGATGCCCCCATATGTAGGTGATGTTACACCGAACTGGGTTACCAATTAACTGTGTTATTTATCTTTCTGCATTTAAAATTATGCATATTTACAGTTGGATAAATTGTTTTGTTAGTCTGAAGATGTTAAAACATCTATCATGACTTTGCACTCTGATGTTGAGACATCAGAATCATCATCATGTGTTACATGTGCCCAAAATTTTCAATTGACATTAGAGCTAGCACCCTAGTAATTTTTGGGTGAGCTTCATGGAGATTTTTTTCTGGTACTGTATGATCTTTGGTAGGACAGCTGATCTTGGAATTTTGTCACCAAAGAGTGTGTTTGGAGTGTCCCTTATGAGGAATAGTTCATGTTGACTCTTGTTCTCTGGTAGTGGTGTATCCTTGGAGTTGATAGGCAGTTGTTCAAATTGTTAATACATGTATGGTGGCCAAAATTATTTGGGTTCCTCTCAAGAGTTCTCTAGAAGGGACATCTGGTCAGCAGGATTCTGAGATCTCTATCCAAGAAACATGTCATGCATTTTGAGATCTTTATGTACGACTGTATTGTTTTTTAAAGAATAATAGAACAACCTTTGTAGAAGTCTATGACTTGTCTTTATGGAATTTAAAGTCAAGGATAAATGTCTTGAGCATTCTCCCTGACATATTGAAGACCATTCTGCTCTAGGAAATCTTAATTTGATTGTTCTTGATGATGATTTTGTCTATCTTGTGACTAACCTTCCTAAAAGGGTTATGTTAGACTATGGCACGGATCTAGAAGGGGGGTTGAATAGATCCCCCAATTAAAATTTGAGTCGGCACTACCAATTAAAAACTTGGTTTTGAAAAATTGTTTTAAGTGCGGAAGCGGCCGAGGAAAATATAGTCTAAAACAAACGGTTATTGGAAAACCGGATATGCGTAAGCCTTTGGATTAATGACAATATGGAAAATAGAATCACAACACTAATCATACTTATCAATGATCTAATTCAGTTGTTAGGATTCCTAGTTCCAATGATTTAAAGAGCAAACCAAAACTAGATACACAAGTAAGATAATTTTGGTTTAGGCAATTTGTCAAACACTTGGTGTGCAAAACACTCCAAGTGATATTTATGTGGAGTAAGTGATTCCAACTAGCCTAGTACAATTTCTTATTGTACTTTGGAGTCAAAAACAGAGTTTTAACCTCTTACTCAATTGATATCACAGTTTGACAATGGTGCTTATACAAAAATCACTTATTTTTGAGCTATAACGTAAATGCTGAAAAATAGAGAAGACAGGTATTTGGTGAGGCAGTTCCCCCGTCGTCCTCGCTTCGGGGTACGTCTGCCCTCAATTCTAAAACTAGAATTGAGATAGATTTTATAGATATAACCTGTTGAATGTAACAGTTTATACAAGGATTGAGCAGCAAATATACAACAGAAATCTCAATATGTTGAAAGTGACTTTCACTCCTTGCCCCTTGATTCAAGATGAATCAAGTCCTCCGATTGTTGTTGATGGACCTCCGATTCCAGCCACCTTATTGAATAACCCGTTGTTGTTTAAACCTTCGGCTACGGCTGATCTCAACAGCAACAAATCGAACCCGAGATCTTCCCTTCAATATCACTGAATCCGCTACTAGACTTGTGAAGAACACCTCTTCACAATCACCTTCGCTCAGTTGACCCTTGATGAAGAATCTCGTCCAAAAACCCCAAAAATTCACACCAATCTTAGAGGGTAAAACCCTAACGGTTTTATTTAAGAAAGAACCTGTCGCAAGCTTCAACCCGAACTAGATTACCCAACCTAAGCTTCGAACCTTATCACCTATAATCACTCACAATGCACTTCAAAAATGGTTGTGTGTAATTGATGTGTTGTGAGATGTTGAAGATGAAGATGATGAATCTTGGACACCTATTTCACTCTTTCTTATTCTTGAACACATGAATCAAATATTATCAAATGTTAATGTAACATAAGTGGTTAAACAAGTATATATAGTACCAACCCAATTAAAGACATAACAATATTTCAAATAGAAGAGGGAATCATTTAAAAACAGGATTTCCACGCGAACGGTTGACCGCAGCAGGTCTGTGCGTCGACACATGGCCTGTGTTTTTGGAAATCTGGAAAATGCATTAGTATGCGTCGACCATACAGTCGGCGTGCGCTGACCCGTTGAAAACTATTTCCTTCATGCGCCGACCCTATGGTCGACTCATGCTTTTATGCGCTGACCCATTGGAAAATATTTCCTTCATGCGCCGACCCTATGGTCGACTCATTGCCTTCATGCGCTAACCAGTGGAAAAGTGCTCTGATGCATGCCCCGACCCTATGGTCGACTCATGCCCTGCAAACCTGCAAAAATTCATCATTTTGTGGTTTTTCATGCCTCTGGTCATGATTGCATTTTATCTACACATAGTATATTTATTACAACAGTTTTAAGACAAGTATAAAAGGATATGGTAGGTGATACATTACATCTGTTTAGTAGATCTGGAGTTTATAATTTCCAATCCATCCAAGGTTGTAATTTGTCATCATCGAAACCTGTATTGAACAATGTCTTGCAGACTTGTGTGATGTGTGGCGATTTGCCTCCACATTCTCCCCCTTTTTTATGATGACAATTTGTATACAACCAAAACAACCAATATGCAATGTATACACAAGCTCCCCCTTTCTTTTGTAATATAAGGATGCAGAACAAACAACCATCAACTGTTGTAAACATCCTGGCTTGGCTTTGGTGCTTGCTACATGTTCTTCTCCCCCTTTGACAACATCAAAAAGAGAAGGAGAAAACATCAATTAACAGAAGAACATACAATAGGTGATAGTTAATTACCAAACTTCACACATAAGAGTGATAATGAACAAAAGTAACTGGAATTAATAGATAATTAAGAAAACATGCAAATAGGTGAATATTCAGGCAAACATAACATGGAAAAATGGAAAGTACACAAAAGAAACAAATATGCAACTATGTAACTAATATCCCCGACCCTGACCTCGGCCCCTCCCCCGGTATGCAGTATCGGGATTGTGGTAAGGATCCGAGAAGTCCACAAACGCTTCTACAGACATGTTGAGGTGATGGAGACAGTCGGTGATTTCCAGGTCTTGCCTTTCATGTGATGCAACAAGAGCTTCAAGACGGGCGTCCATCCGAGTCGAAAATGAATTTAACCTTTCATTTTGAGTATTAAGCTCAGCTCTGATCTGCTCCATTTGCATATCTTGACTCCTCATGAAGGTCTATTGATCTAACTGCATGGACTACATCATATTAATGACTTCAGAGTTGTCCGATGGTGGAGGAGGTGATGAGTGATGGGAAGGTTGATAGTTTTGAGGGTAGCCGTGATATGGATCGTAGAATCTACCCAGGGTGGTCCAGCCTGTGTATTGCCATTCACCCCATCTCTGATTTGTGTAACCTTCTTCTTGTTCTTCAGATGGAGCTGAATGCTGGAGCCAACCGGTATTTGGAGACGCATGTTGAACTGGCGATTGATGATAGTCTTGCGTCTCACATACAGGTTCTTGTACCTCTGCAGCTGTATTTTCTACATCATCATCCTGTTCAGCTTGTTCTTCACTTTCCTCTTCAGAGTTGTCATCGGAACTGTCATGAGTCACCTGAGGAATATTGGCGCGACGGACAAATCTGTATGATTGTCGTTCATCACACCAAAAGTACCCCATCATGGCAAGGGTTTTGGTGCTAAATTCTTTGTCAGAGGGGACTGAAACACAAGGAAATGTTGGGTATACAACATTTGCTGCGGCAAGAATTTCCGAAATAAACGACCCATAGGCTAGAGCAGTGCCTCTACCTGAGTCTCTCAGAGCAAAATTCCTGCTTGCAATATAGTATGGCCAGTTTATCTTGATCCTATGTTTCAATATATAGATGAGATGTACCTCAGCTTGTTCGACACGGGACAGGCCACCTTTTTTCGGTCGTAGGATGCGAGCGATAATCCACTGAAGGATGCGCTCCCCTGTTAGGAGTTTCCCTGCTGTGACCTTCTCGGAAAGGCATCACTGTTGACAATGGCATCTGGATAGGTTCTTTTGAGCATGTCATTCAGAGCACTCTTAAACTCATATCCTGGCACCGTACGAGAGTCCGTTACCTCATGAAGAGGTGGTGCATCAGCATCTACAGTCAAATCAAAATACTTGTTCCAGACTTCAAAATTTATGTTTACCAGTTTATTTCCGACAGAAGTGTGGAAATATTGACCTTGAAAGTTATCTCGCAGACTTGTGTAGAACACCCGGACTAAATCCTCACTATACTTTGTGTTGCACTCCAGAAAATTGAAGAACCCCTGAACCTCCAGCAGAGACAGAATTTGGGTGAGATGCAAGCGCTCCGCCGTTGCATGGTAGAAGGCATGTTGTGGAACGATTGCTCTTTTGCTGAGATTCTTGTTGAAGTTTTCAACAGCAGGTGGATGAACTAGGGAGACAGCGGTAATGGGGACTGAAGCGGATGATGATGAGGCCCTTGATCTCTTACCTGTATTTTTGCGAAATAGAGAAGCCATTGATGATGATTTCTGGAGATTTTGTAGAGATGAACTTTAATGGCTTTGAAGAGAGTAGTTGTGGAAGATTTTGGAGAAGATGAAGATTATTCCCTTTAATAGAGAGAGGTTTAGGGTTTTGGTAAGAGGGAGGAGACAAGAGTAGATGCCTAGATGCAATTTACAAGAAAAATGCACTATCAAATCATAACAAAAGTTGACAGCACATTAAATGGAGAAGAAGAGAAGCTGGAACGGTTTTCAAACAAAAATTTGGGTTTTTGCGCGAGCCGTCGACCGTAGCCCCTGCATGCGTCGACGCATATTGTGTGTTTTTTGATAATTTTGAAAGTCTATAGCATGTGTCGACCGTTGTCCTGCTTAGGTCGACTCATAACCTTCAAAAATCCAATTTTTCAGTTTTATATCATGCAGAATGCCACACTTGCCTATTTATCATGCCTATTCACCCTTTCACAATATAATTTGCATCCAACTCACATAGTATTAGCAGCAAAAGTCATAGACATATATAAGTACCATGATTGTCAAACGATATACTTTGTTTTAAGTTATGAATGTTTAGAGAGAGAGAGAGAGAGAAAGGAACAATATCACCTCTATACCGACCACACTTGTTAACCACATATTTGTACTTGCAACAAAAGCTAAACTTGTTTGTAGTACAAAAGCATAGTTGTAAATAGATTAATTATGAACGTAGTAATTGTTAAACCCGATCAGAAATGTCGAGAATGCCAAGTTCTCGACGGATATAAAAGAAGGGCTCAGTGGATAGCGGCTTTGTGAAAATGTCTGCTAGTTGGTTTTTGGTATCAACGTGTTCAAAGACAACGTCACCCTTCTCTACATGATCCCTCAGAAAATGGTGTCGAATTTCTATGTGTTTGGTACGCGAATGTAACATCGGATTTTTGGTAAGATTTATAGCACTGGTGTTGTCACAAAATATTGGAACACGTTCTAGCTTCAAATTGAAGTCCAATAGTTGTTGTTTAAGCCATAGGACTTGCATACAACAACTACCGGCGGCTATGTATTCCGCTTCGGCGGTTGACAGAGCAACAGACACTTGTTTCTTGTTGTGCCAACTGACCAAGGAATTTGAAAATAAGTGACACGTACCGCTGGTGCTTTTCCTATCTGATTTGCAACCGGCAAAATCGGAATCGGAGAAGCCTACCAATGAACAATCATTACCTTTGGAATACCACAGTCCATATTTCGGAGTACCAGATAGGTATCGAAGTATGCGTTTGACAGATTTTAGGTGGGATTCCTTAGGACATGATTGGTATCTGGTGCACATACACACGCTAAACATAATGTCGGGACGAGAAGCAGTAAGATAGAGATGAGAGCCAATCATACCTCTATACCTTTTTACCTCAACATCCTTACCACTTTCATCTTTACTCATATTCACACTTGTTGGCATAGGAGTGTCTATGGCTTTTGAATTTGCCATGTCAAATCTGTTGAGAAGCTCCAAACAATATTTTGTTTGGCTCACGAATGTTCCTTCCTTCAGTTGCTTGATTTGCAAACCGAGAAAGTATGTGAGTTCACCCATCATACTCATCTCGAATTCACCCTGCATAAGCTCAGCAAACTCTCTTACGAGATTCATGTTAGTGGATCCAAATATGATATCGTCAACATAAATTTGTACAAGAATTAAGTGCTTTCCTTGACGTTTAATGAAGAGAGTAGTGTCAACCTTTCCTCTTGAGTAGCCTTGATCAAGTAAAAATTTGCTTAGTCTCTCATACCAAGCTCTAGGAGCTTGTTTGAGACTGTATAAAGCTCTTTTCAGTTTGTAGACATGATCAGGATACTCATGAGACTCAAAACCAGGTAGTTGAGCAACATAGACTTCTTCATTTATGAACCCGTTAAGGAACGCACTCTTGACGTCCATTTGAAATAACTTAAAATCCTTCGCACAAGCGAAAGCAAGTAAAAGGCGTATAGCCTCGAGTCGGGCAACCGGCGCATAAGTTTCCTCATAATCGATGCCTTCCTCTTGGTTATACCCTTGCACGACTAACCGCGCCTTTTTGCGAGTTATTACTCCGTTTTCGTCCAGTTTATTTCTAAACACCCATCGGGTGCCGATTACTCGATGACCTCGCGGAGGAGGGACAAGGTCCCAAACCTCATTTCTAGTGAACTGATTCAGTTCCTCCTGCATTGACAAAAACCAGTGTTCATCGAGTAGGGCTTCCTTAGGGTTTTTAGGTTCCATTTGTGAAATGATTGCGAAGTGATAACAGAAATTACTTAGCTTCGATTGAGTTGTTACACCCTTTGTGATATCTCCGAGAATGTTTTCAATTGGATGGTATTTAGATGACTTCCAAGCTTGAGGGAGATCATCGTTTGAAGGCGTATGAACTTCCTCGGTTACATCATGGTGTACATCCTTATCCTCCTCAACTTTGACTTTGTCAAGTTGATCAATCCCCGTCTCGCCACTTTTGAGTATGTCTTCTGTGGATGTACCTGCACCATGAACAACACTATCCTTTCCGACATTTCTCAGATAGGACTCATCAAAGGTAACATGCACAGACTCTTCTACAGCAAGTAATCGTTTATTATATATTCTATATGCTTTACTCGATTGAGAGTATCCGAGGAAGATACCTTCATCGGCCTTGGAATCAAATTTGCCCATGTTTTCCTTTCCATTGTTTAATACAAAACATTGCAGCCAAACACGTGCATGTGAGAGACATTTGGCTTTCGCCCTTTTAAAAGTTCATACGGTGTTTTATTTAGAATGGGGCGAATAAGCACCCTATTCAAAATATAACACGTCGTACTAATGGCGTCGGCCCAAAAATATTTCGGTTAACCACTTTCGTTAATCATTGTTCTTCCCAATTCCTCTAAAATTCGGTTTTTACGCTCCACAACCCCGTTTTGTTGAGGGGTGCATGGAGAGGAGAAGTTATGATCTATACCATGGTTACCGCAATATTCTTCAAATAAGAGATTTTCAAACTCACCTCCATGGTCACTTCTAATTGACACTATGTTTGTATTTAACTTATTTTGGGAAAGCTTAGCAAACTTTTCAAAAGCGGCAAATGTATCACTTTTACTTACTAAAAAGATAGTCCAACAAAACTTAGAAAAGGCATCCACTATTACGAACCCGTAATAGTTTCCTCCTATACTTTTGATCCTAGACGGCCCAAACAAGTCCATGTGAAGAAGTTCAAGAGATCTCGTTGTTGAAACTATCTTTTTGGATTTAAATGAGATCCTCGTTTGCTTCCCTTTTTGACAAGCATCACAAAGGGGATCCTTGGTGAACTTTATTTTGGGAAGTCCTAAGACTAGGTCTTTTGAGACTACCTTATTGAGTAAGTTAAAGTTAACATGCGCTAAACGCCTATGCCATAGCCATGAGTCTTCACTCATAGTTATGAGTCATTTGTCGCTTGTTAACGATACTTCATTTAAGTCAAGCATATATACGTTGTTTACTCTAAAACCATTAAACATATTCTTCTTATCATTTTCATGCACAATTTTGCAACAATCTTTGGAAAAATATACATTGTATCCTTTTTCGCATAATTGGCTAATGCTAAGCAGATTATGTTTAAGGTTTTCAACAAGCAACACGTCGGAAATCATAGTAGAGGCGGGATTACCTACACTACATTTACCTAGTATTGCTCCGCGGTTGTTATCACCATAAGTTACATACCCTTTCTTCTTAGCCACGAAGTCTATGAATAAGGATATGTCTCCAGACATGTGTCTTGAGCACCCACTGTCGAGAACCCATCTTCTCTCGGTGGTCTCGACACATTTCACTTATCAAAACATAATTAGCACAAGGAGGTACCCAATGGCATATTGGGTCCTAATAGGTTAGCGACAAAATGGTTGCGTTTGGGCAACCATTGGTAGATGCCTTTAGGAACAAGAAATCTCCTAAATCGGCATTTACCAATGGAGTGGCCTTTCTTGCAACAATATAAGCATGCAAAATCGAATTTAGAATCACTTTTACTTGCTTGATCCCTAATTACATATGCATATTTTTGATATGGGTTAATCATACTTTTTCTAAAATCCTTTTTATCAATAGCAAATGTAATTTTAGGCTCAAGTGCCTTGTTTAATTTGGCCTTGAGGTTTGTAACCTCACCTTGCCAAATATGACAAGTATCACACCCAAAGTCGAAAGGATTTCTATTGTCCTTACAATCCGATTCATTGCCTTTCACAATGGAAGCCTTAAGGTCCTCTAGTTTCTTTTCGGACTCTTTAACTTTGTGCTCTAAATACGTAAAAATTCTTTTATTAGAGGCAAGTTTCTTGAAGGCTTCAATTGCTTCATTGTGTAAAGCATTAAATGCGGTTTGTAATTCTGAATGCGACATATTTGAGGACTTATCATATTTAGAGTGACATACCTGTTTTTTCTTATTTTTCTGATGAGCGGAGAGGCATAGATTCACAGACTCTTCTTCATCACTAGAGCTTTCATCAGAGGAGGAAGAGTCGTTGTTGCTTTCCCAAGCTATGTACGCTCTCCTAGGCTTTGATGATTTCTTGTGTGACTTTGATGATTCCTTTTCCTTTCCCTTTTTCTTCATCGGACAGTCCGGTTTGTAGTGATCGGGCTTTCCACACTTGTAGCACGTCCCTCTAGTCTTTTTGCCTTTTGAATCGTCATCTTTGGAGTACCTCGATTGTTTCCGGAAGTTAACCAAGTTCTTCTCGGAATGTTGGATGTCGTTCTTTCTCACGTAACAGTTATACCGTTTAACGAACAGCCCCATATCTTCGCTCTTGTCCTCTTCTTCTTCGTCGCTTGAGGAATAATCACTTTGCTCTTTTGCTTGAGACTTCGAGGAGGAAGTCTTGAGAGCTATCGATTTCTTTTCACTCACCTTCATTTTGTCTTTCTTTTCCATCTTTTCGCGTTAGTCTAGGCTCAAGAGTACCTGTTCATGCTCTTGTAGTTTTCCAAACAATGTTGTCAAGTCTAATAAGGTAAGATCATGTGCTTCTTTGATGGCGGTCACTTTTGGCTTCCATTCCCTGTTAAGACATCTTAAGATCTTATTAGTAGCAACATCATTGGAAACAGGCCTACCTAATGAATGTAAACGATTGATGAGATGAGTAAATCTCTTTTGCATGTCAGCAATGGTTTCCCCTTGCTCCATGAAAAAGAGATTAAACTCTTGTGTTAATGTGTTGATTCTAGCCAAATTAACATCATTTGTCCCCTCATGGGCGATTCGTAGTGAGTCCCACATGGCCTTAGCAGTAGGACAATGGCATACACGATAGTATTCATCTACACCTAATGAGGAGATTAAGATATTTTTGGCTTTCCAATCATAATGGTATTTTTTTCTCATCGTCATCGGTCCATTGTGCTTCGGGCTTTGGCACAACTACGTTATCCGCATTGGTCATAGTAATTTCTATTGGACCATTGAGGATAACATTCCATATTTTTCTGTCTATGGAGTTTATATGCACCCGCATACAGTCTTTCCAATAACTATAATTTTCACCATTGAAAACGGGAGCTCTATTGTACGCCCCTTTTGGTTCGTTAGGCATTTTCTATCTACGTTGTATTTGAAGCACCGAGTAACCGGAGCTCTAGATACCACTTGTTAGACTATGACACAGATCTAGAAGGGGGGGGGGGGGGGGTTGAATAGATCCCCAATTAAAATTTGAGTCGGCGCTACCAATTAAAAACTTGGTTTTGAAAAATTGTTTTAAGTGCGGAAGCGGCCGAGGAAAATATAGTCTAAAACGAACGGTTATTGGAAAACCGGATATGCGTAAGCCTTTGGATTAATGACAATATGGAAAATAGAATCACAACACTAATCACACTTATCAATGATCTAATTCAGTTGTTAGGATTCCTAGTTCCAATGA
This sequence comes from Lathyrus sativus, assembly GCA_963859935.3. Classification (NCBI taxonomy): domain Eukaryota; kingdom Viridiplantae; phylum Streptophyta; class Magnoliopsida; order Fabales; family Fabaceae; genus Lathyrus; species Lathyrus sativus. The sequence continues at coordinate 421,051,385 of OZ012740.1, forward strand.
TTTAAAGAGCAAACCAAAACTAGATACACAAGTAAGATAATTTTGGTTTAGGCAATTTCTCAAACACTTGGTGTGCAAAACACTCCAAGTGATATTTATATTGAGTGAGTGATTCCAAATAGCCTAGTACAATTTCTTATTGTACTTTGGAGTCAAAAACAGTGTTTTAACCTCTTACTCAATTGATATCACAGTTTGACAATGGTGCTTATACAAAAATCACTTATTTTTGAGCTATAACGTAAATGTTGAAAAATATAGAAGACAGGTATTTGGTGAGGCAGTTCCCTCGTCATCCTCGCTTCGGGGTACGTCTTCCCTCAATTCTAAAACTAGAATTGAGATAGATTTTATAGATATCACCTGTTTAATGTAACAGTTTATACAAGGATTGAGCAGCAAATATACAACAGAAATCTCAATATGTTGAAAGTTGCTTTCACTCCTTGCCCCTTGATTCAAGATGAATCAAGTCTTCCGATTGTTGTTGATGGACCTCCAATTCTAGCCACCTTATTGAATAACCCGTTGTTGTTCAAACCTTCGGCTCCGGCTGATCTCAACAGCAACAAATCGAACCCGAGATCTTCCCTTCAATATCACTGAATCCGCTACTAGACTGGTGAAGAACACCTCTTCACAATCACCTTCGCTCAGTTGACCCTTGATGAAGAATCTCGTCCAAAAAACCCCAAAATGCAAACCAATCTTGGAGGGTAAAACCCTAATGGTTTTATTTAAGAAAGAACCTATCGCACGCTTCAACCCGAACTAGATTACCCAATCTAAGCTTCGAACCTTATCACCTTTAATCACTCACAATGCACTTCAAAAATGGTTGTGTGTAATTGATGTGTTGTGAGATGTTGAAGATGAAGATGATGAATCTTGGACACCTATTTCACTCTTTCTTATTCTTAAACACATGAATCAAATATTATCAAATGTTAATGTGACATAAGTGGTTAAACAAGTATATATAGTACCAACCCAATTAAAGACATAACAGTATTTCAAATAGAAGAGGGAATCATTTAAAAACAGGATTTCTGCATGAACGGTCGACCGCAGCAGGTCTGTGCGTTGACGCATGGCCTGTGTTTTTGGAAATCTGGAAAATGCATCAGTACGCGTTGACCATACAGTCGGTGTGCGCTAACCCGTTGAAAACTATTTCCTTCATGCGCCGACCCTATGGTCGACTCATGCCTTTATGCGCTGACCCGTTGGAAAATATTTCCTTCATGCGCTGACCCTATGGTCGACTCATTGCCTTCATGCGCTGACCAGTGGAAAAGTGCTCTGATGCATGCGCCGACCCTATGGTCGACTCATGCCCTGCAAACCTACAAAAATTCATCAGTTTGTGGTTTTTCATGCCTCTGGTCATGATTGCATTTTATCTACATATAGTATATTTATTACAACAGTTTTAAGACAAGTATAAAAGGATATGGTAGGTGATACGTTGCATCTGTTTAGTAGATCTGGAGTTTATAATTTCCAATCCATCCAAGGTTGTAATTTGTCATCATCGAAACCTGTATTGAACAATGTCTTGCAGACTTGTGTGATGTGTGGCGATTTGCCTCCACAGGTTAGTCTCTGTTGTAGATTCTGATTTTGGTGTGGATGAGTTGGCTGCTTCTCTTGGAGAATTGTGCTTAAAGAAGGTTGTCATCAAGGTAACTGTTCTTATCTTTAGTCACAAAAGAAAAGACTGGGTTTTGTCTTTTTTTATATCTCACGGGATGGAGATTTTTCTCTCAAACTTGGTATCTTGATCAAGTTTATGAGAACATAGAACTCCTGTTATATTGAGGTGGAAGAGTTATTAAAGATGGGATGATGTTGGAAGCCTAAAAGGGATAGTGTAACACCCTAAATAATCCTCCGTGTAATATAATAAAATTAGAGTAATTATCCACATAATCATATTTAGGAATGTCACACTTATCAATAATCACTTACTCATTCAATCAGATATGTAACACATGTCCTTTTAAAAATTATTTATAACAACATTATCAGCAAAACATAACTGAAGGTCAATTCATATAGCAGCAGAAATAACATTTAATCATTCAAGTTAACAACTCGAGGCATAATATAATTAATAGTATCATAGAGAAACAACGGTCATAAGAAATAAAACATGTTAATCAACCACTAATGATAAAAATCATGAAACGTTCCATAACCCCAGTATTACATATCAGTAGACGTCAAACTGAAAGAATAAACAGAAGTCCTCATCTTCCACTCACATCTAAGCTCCTATTGCGAATTATCTGCACATTACCCACATGGAGGCAATATTCAAACATAAGGGATGAGATATCATGATAATATAAAGGAAATAATGTTAAACAATATGCATTAAGTTAACACATGCTTTATCACCCATTCTACAACACAACACACCCAATACCAACACTAAGTTATCCAAACATAAAGATAACATAACAACACTTCAACTACTTAGCTCATACTAGTTAACTAACAACATCAACTCCAACACTAAGTTATCCAACAACCAACATGTAAATCACATGATAACAAAGTCAATTAATCACAACAATACCACATATTAGAAACATAGTGACATAGTTAAAAATATAATGCAATGAGACTCATAACCAGATTCAATGCATATGCATGTGGAACCAATTTTCGTGAATACTCAGGTTCACCGTTTTGATCCTCGCCTCCTAGGATCAAAACAACTCACTAATCCATCACCTCCAAATTAGCTACCGGCCCAATCCATACAACGGGATTTTAGGCTCACTAACAACAGACCATTTGTACACAAATGTATGCAACGCGACCATTTATGCACACAACAACAACAACATCATCGTGTCACACCCTAATTTTTAACCCTAAGATCCCACTTCTTTGTTCTCCGTCTTGCATAACATCTTTAAGTCATGTGGCTCCTATGTGTGTGTTTGTGTGTTCATCGTGACTAATAGATATGTGCAGGGATCTTAAGAGGCTTGGTTTGAAATTCACTTTTTGGAAATCCACCATCCAAGTTATAGAGTCTGCATCAATCCAAAGCTGTCGGAATCTTGTCCAGTCTCATAACTAAGAACGTCCAACTAGAAGAACTATACCATCAAGCTCTGTTGAAATCCAAAGCTCACAAGTATGATTGGACTCGGATAGTTCATTTGTTTTGCTAAGGATCTAACTGCATTTCACCCCGAGGAGTTCATCTTTTCAACCTCATAAATACAAATACATACAACTCGAGTTGTCACTTAATAGTCATGTTGCCCCGAGGAGTTCATCTTTTCAACCTCATAAATACAAATTCATACAACTCGAGTTGTCACTTAAGATTCATGTTGCACAAAAATAATTTCACCAGGCCGATTTTTGTAATCCACCTTTGTCTAACTTACCAACGATGAACCTTAGTATCATACCCTAAATTTGTCCTACCCATTTTCAAATATTTTTGCATTTTTTTGATTTTATTTTCACTCGTGCACTACCCGCTTATTTTCTTGTTATTTAGACATGTGTCCGCTTGCAATTGGTTGGTTTTTCAGAATTTTATCTTTTTGACCAATTAAGGTGTGACACGTGGCCTAAGAACATTGTGTGAATATTATTTTCCTAAACTTTTTCTTTTTAAATGTTACTAATAATATTTTTAAGTAATTAATATTGTTTTTATTTTTTTTTTATTTGTTCTATATATGTTTGTTGATATTTATTTAGTTGGTATTTGTTAGTATTTGTTAATTAATTAGTTATATTAATAGTTATTGGTTTTAATTAATTTGTTAAAATAAATTAAGTGAAAAAACTGAAGAATGAGGATTTAGTAATAAGGAGAAAGGCCCATGTTAGGGGCCCATGAAGGACCGCACGATACAAATAGAGCAGAGGGAATCATCTGTGGAAGGAACCCTAAATTGTTTACTGTTCACAACCTCTCTCAAAAACCCTAGCGGCGCCGCAAGAACCCTAACATGAGAATTTGTTTATCTCCCACATCAAACCCTCATCCGAAAACACCTCAGCCTCTCTCCCACCGCTGTTCGTTTTCACCATCACCTTCATCATCATTCGGCCAAACCCTTCGCCTTCACCATTCTCCTCATCGATTAAACACCGCAAAACCAATCCAATTTCACCTTCGCTTGCAGCAAATAACCCAACAAAGCTTCATCTCCTCCCTCAATACAAACCAAACCGGCGCCACTCCAATCAAACCCTAATCTTCTTCCTAAAAAAAACCCGCCGCCATTGTTACCGGCACGCTTCGCTGCTTTAAATCTCTTAATTCTTAACAATGTTTCACACTTTGCTTTGCTTGTGTGTGTTCTGCACGAAATCTGCAACAAGAGTAGCCAAGGGTGTACATGTTCAAGTTCTGAAGCAAGAATCTGTAGCTTTATGGTGAATAAAACTACCACAAGATCAACTCACATTGGCTGGATCTGGAAATTTTAGAGGACGAGATTAGGTCTGTGGAGTCGAATGCCTCAAACAGAGAGCTTGAGTTTCTGTCGCAACTGGAATCTATAGGGTTTTTTGTTTCTATACTACTTATTACTACCGATGACCACCAAACATGCCTACAAACTCCCTCAGAGCTTACGGATCCACGTCAGTAGTAGTTAAAGAACAACACCACATCATGGCTGCAATAACTGATATTGAATCGTTGTCTGTTTCTTTTTGCAAGTTGATGAGCAAGTAGCAGCTGAGAAACTTCCTAGCATCATAAGGTTCTGATACTAAATCAAATCCAACAACGTGCTACCAAACACTTCACGCAACCGATAACAACAAGTTTCAACAATAACTGAGCTTGCATTTCAACTTGGATCTGTTTCGAATCTGTGAATTTTATTTCTGTTTTCTGTTTGGCCCTATCTGTTTGCTTTGCAGGTTGAATCCAATTTTGGTAGTGGTCAAGACACCGCGAAGACGTCGGTGAAGAAATATTGATGCATTGGCAGTTTAAACTTTGAGGTTGCGGATAATTTCTGCGCAGGCTTCGACCACCAAGCGAGGATTGAAGCTGCATCTTAGTCGTAACAACATCACATCCAAAGTATTTCACACAACCGACAGTGAAGCAGCACCTATGATGGCGACGAAAGACTCGGCAGTTTGTCACGTTTTAAGACAAGATTGTGACAAACTTTTGGGGACAGAAATGAGTGCAAGGAATATATAGGTTGCGAACATGGTAGCGTTTCGACAATTCCGGCTCAACAACTCTTCAACAGCGCAACAAGAGTCTCAGCATCCACATCGCGGCCCATTCAAACAAGTGTGTTTCGGCAACTTCGCAATAAAAACCTTCAGGATTCATCCTAGTTGGCTCTGCAACAGTGGACCGTGAGACATTAAGGGTAAATCTTTCGAACAGAGTGTACTTCTGATAAGCTCAGTCTTGCGGTGTTTATTTGTTTTGTGATTCATCTTTTTGATTTATAATGAACATACCATAAAATTTGAGTTTTAACCCTGTATCAGTTTTAATACCAACTTGTAGTTTGATAAATGTTAGTAATAATAGTTGTTGTTTCTAATAATAGTTGTAATTTTAAGTATGTTGTATTGTGTGTGAATCATTGAATCTGCAATCTGAAGATTTGTAATCCTTTTATGCCGCATTGTGTCGTGTTTTTTTTAACAATAATGTTATGTGTATTTGTGTGTTTATGCTGCCTGCGTTTATCCGTGGCTGCTGTTGTGCTTAACTCATGGATTGTTCGACGTTTCGGTAGCGTTTCAGTCCAGTTCTTTTTTCCCTCTTACCTTGTGGTGAATGTGCTGTTATGGCAATGGTGTTGTTTCATCACTGATGATTCGATTTTGGTTGAGCGAATTTGCGTGTTACTTGAATGTGTATGTCGTGTTCTTCTGTTGTGAATGATGTATCAATTATGTGTTGGTGTTGGCATTTGCAATATGGTCACTTTATGTTGGCGTTGTTGATTAAGTGCTCATCAGTTTGTGTTTATTTATCATTTCAATTGATTTGTGTTTAGGTGCGAATCATTGTAAACTCACTCGCGTAGCATTCTGTCTCGAATTTCTTGCCGTCTAACTCGATTTCATTTTAGTTTCTTCACGTTCGTAAGTATTTCACTTTTCTGGTTTGATTTAATATTGTGGATTTAGTTTTGAGTTTTTGTCATTTCGTTTCAGTTGCTTTTGCAAATTGTATGTCGATGTTAATTGATTAAGTTGGATTGATGCATTTGAATTACGGTTTGATTCATTATGCATATTGTGCTAGCTGTCGCTGGAAATTTAAGGCTTACATTTTGGTGGTAACAGTGTTTGAGTTTAATGTTGTGTTTGTTACATGAATTCGAGAGGCAGTGTTTACCTTAAAATTAATAACAGCTGCAGGATCTGACACTTCCGTACCCCGATTTGCCATATTCCATGTCATTGCCTTTAATTGAGGCACAATATTCTGAATACTTGTATTCTAAATATAGTGTCAGATCAAAGCCTCCAAAGGAGGTTTTATCAGAAGCAAAATGTGCAGTAAAATAGGTGAGGATACCTGATCTTTCAACATGTCATCTTGCCACTCTCGCTGAAACTTCTGCAACATTAGTGTCAATAGTTTTCGCAATTCAGATACCGGCAGAACGAGCATATGGATAAGGCATTGGTAATGTTCAAGTTTTGTGAGTTCTGTTATGCTACTTATTTTAAGCAAAGTTTAATTTTTAAAGTTGCTTCTTAATGTTTTATTAGATCATTTAATTGTGTTTTCGTTCATTGCTATACTAATTGATAATTGATCTTGTGTTAGTTAAATAATTATAATAGGCATTTTAAATCCGATTAAACTTGTGTAAGCATGTGATTGAGTTGATTTAATTGTTACCCTAATTTCATTCCCATTCACTAACAATGTACCCCTCTCCCTCCAAATGTAATAGTTATTTTCTCATTTATGCTTTAATGCCTCAAAACAATTTTCAAAATAATAAAACCCTCGATGTATCGAGTCATTTTCACCCATGTAAGTCGAGTGTTTTCAAAGCCTCGCCATCAACCTTTTATCACCATACACAACATTTTAAAGCTTAATCCCGGGCTTTCTTACAGTGACACCTATTTGATCAATTACTTCTAATTGGTCACTTAGAAGACTAGTGCACACGCTTAAAATTTAAATTCAAACCTTGATTCACCTCGAGTATTTTTTCAAAGCAAATTAAATCTTTGAAGTCTAGCACTTCTTGGATTTTTTGGACAAACATTATTAAGGTGTACACCTTAGATAATATGTCGTTCGACTTTTCGTTTAGTATGCTATTTTGGACAGAAATATCATAGGAATCTAGCATTCTATGTGATATTTCCGTTGTTCATCCAAACGTTTTCCGAATGAAAAAAGTGTTGTTAGGATCTAGCATCCAAATGATACCCCGATTAATTAGTTGTGAGGCCGACGTCTCATTTACCAAATAATCGTCATTTCTCCTATACTTTTCAAAATCCTATCTCGTATTCTCACTTTTCATACCTCATTTCAATCCAAATTATTTTCAAAACATTTTTCTCGATTAAAACTCCGAAAGAAGGAGGTTCTTAGAATCTAGCATTCTTTAGATCTTCGATTGAATAATTCTTGAGGCACGCTCTTGAGTTATTATTCACTCAATCTTTTAACTTTTTCAAACATTTTCAAACATTCTCCTAAGTCGAGTGCTCGTCCGCATTCGCAACCGTTGACATTTCGCACACACTTCACAATTCCTCGTGGTTTCGATATTAGGGGCACCCTTAGGGACCAATATCGTCTCCTTACAATCTTAACCCTTGACACGTCGTCAAGTCGGTTCTATCTTCGATCAGGTCCTCGACTCGTCGTCGAACCATTTTCAAACCAACTTCATTTTGCCTCGCATTCCGTTTTCGATTCAATCTTTCTACAAACGTTTTTTAAACTTACGAAAGAAGGATATTCTTAGAATCTAGCATTCTTTGAATATTCGAATGAGTAACTCTCGAGGCGTGCCCTTGAGTTGTTATTAATTCATTCTTTCGATTTCAAAACATCCAACTCTTTTCAACCCGACTTCCGAAAGAATGGAGTTCTTGGAATCTTGCATTCTTTGAATTCTTGAGTGACAAGCTCTTGAGACATGCTCTTGGGTTGTTTGTCAGTCACTCTTTCGTCTTTCTCTACCTTCCTTCCATCAACCCATTCAACCTCATCTTTTTGTGGTTGTTACCACGAACTACGGACGCTCTGATTCTTTATTCATTCTTGAATATAAGATACATAGGCACAAGATTGTGATGATCTTGGCGAGCACACTTCTATCTTCCTCCATTATTCCGTCCACATTTTCCCATCCTTTCCCGTAGTCGAACTATGACGCTCTGATTTCTCATTCTTGTCCGAATGAGTATACGTAGGCACAAGGGCCCCAATCCTTGGCGAGCACCCTATCTTCTAACCATCCATCTCTCCTTAGCGTCTTTAACCTTTTAACCTACCAATTCGCCTTTAACATCAAGAAGAAAAACAACCAAACCTAGACAAAACTCTCCACAAAATACCTTAAGAGGTTCCCGTTGAGTACAATGGACGTGAGGGGTGCTAATACCTTCCCCTCGCGTAACCGACTCCCGAACCCAGAACTTGGTTGCGACAGCCTTGTTCCTATCTGTCGCTTTCGCGAAAATAAGGTGCCGGCATAACAGAAGAGTCGCCACCTTTCGTTATTTATCCCTCAGAGCGGGAAAGGAAACGATCGGAAAAACCTGACAAAAATGGGTAAGACAAGGTCATCGCAACCATTGTCTGGGTTCGGGAGTCGGTTACGCAAGGGGAAGGTATTAGCACCCCTCACGTCCGTCGTACTCGACGGGATCCTCGCTTTTTTTGTTTACTTGGACGGGTTGGTTTTATTCTATCTACCTATCAAGGCTGGCTGAAAAATAAAAGAAAAATGACTCGGCAAAGCATCGCGCTTTATGCCTACGTATTCTCATCAGAGAATGAGAAATCAGAGTCAACGTAGTTTGGCCTACGAAGGGTTATGGGGGAAGGTAGCTCGCCAAGACATCACCATCTTGTGCCTACGTACTCTCAACAGGCATGAGAGATCAGAGCTCACGTAGTTTGGGAAACTACGGTTTATTTCCTGTCTTTTACGAAAGAAGTGTTTTTTATTGTGTTTGCAATTTCAACCGCACTAGAGACTATGACCTGAGAGTGAATGCGTCGCATGTCACCCAAAGGGTACCATACTAAACATCCAGACTATGGAAAAGAAACTCTCCCACAATCCTTTCTCAGATAGCTTAAGGCTCGTAACGTACGAAAGAAATCATTCATGATTACTGTATCTTAAACTGTTTTGAGATGAGAAGAGAACAGGCCCAACTAGGAGGGAGACTATCAAGTCCTACTGTTGTCATGCCATGGATTCATCCTATGGTTGAGGTTTGAACAGGGAACTCCTAGAAGTTGTCATGCATAGGTTTCAACCTAAAAGTATATCATCAAATCCTTATCAAAGGAAATGATAGTCCTAAGGGATCATGTCAATGATACACCAAAACAGACAAAGCATCAGCTTAACAGTAAAATGCATGCAATGCAAGTGAGGGAGGAAATGTGTGTGGGGCTTCGGCCTACACAAGCTCATCTTAACCTCAAGCCAGAATGAAATAACAGTAATAATACTTAAATATAAACAACATGCTATCAAGCAATAAACAGTAAACTGCAATCATACAGATAAAATGAAATGAAATGCCATCAGGCAAACAGACCACATGGGCAAGGGAGCTGGGCTCTACCGAATACCCGCAAGCAAAGCCACACAGTAACAATACAAGTAGAGGGAGAAACTCAACCTCTAGTGCAATCATGCTCCTAGATTCTACTTATTCTAGATATGGACTTATTCTAATGCATCAGACAAGTCAAACAAAACACAGCAATACAGAAAAGAAAAGAATGAGAAACTCCTCTCTCAAGCCTCAGCTTCTCCAACAGCAACTCAGTCTTCAGACTTCAAATATCAATTGCTTTTCCAGGTTTCAACCCTACAACATAAGTTTCAACTTATCTTCTCCCTTAAGCTTCAGCTTCTTGATCAGCTCCACCTTCAGGCTTCACCTAATCTTCAGGGATCTTCAAGTATCAACTTGCTCTTGTTTCTCTTCAAGCTTCAGCTGGAATGACAATGCTCAAGGATTCATCCTCTTCAATACTCTTCAATGAAGTCTTCATCTTCAACCTCAAGCTCAACATCTCTCAAGACAATCAAACCAGAGAAAAATCACTTACTGGATAAGCTGGGGGATATTGAACTGCTTATTTGACCACCAAGGGTGACCTATAAGGGTTCAACATCAAAGGAATGGTTCCCTCAAAAGTTCTACTTCCTAAGTATAATCACTTATCCCTCCAAAGGAGAGAGGTGCATACCATGGAAGGACTTTGAATCATAGGGAGGAATGAAGGTGAATGATACCATCCATGTTTAAGAAAGAAGTTATCTTCATCTAAACTCTTCCTAATCCCTAACCCTAAAACAACAAAAAAAGAAAAGAAGAACAAGCTCTCAAGCTCCTCAATCCATCTTCAAGTCTTCTACTATGCTCCTCAATGCTCCATAATGAGATACCAAGCTTTCCAAGCCCACAAAGCAAAGCAAACTAAGCAAACATGCCCTAAAGGCAACACAAACAATCAATCAATACAAAAATCAACTAAAAATAGCATACTATTATATTAAATCCTAATATAATTTCTAAGGGATCCTACATACCTACCCTTAATACCCATATATTCCCCATAGTCTAACTTGTCCTAAAAACCCAAAATCTAAAGTTATTATGGACCTATGTTGAAGTTTAACCTAATTCTACACAACCTAGAAATATCTAATCAAAACTATCCTAAAAGTCATCACAAAAATATGGAATTATCTAGGGGGAACCTAAAACATATATCTAACTGCCCTAAAAAGATTGAACTAAAAATATTAAGGGAGCTACCTAAACTAAATTCTACAAATTAAGGTATTAACTTAAAAGCATTAAAAATCAATTAAAATAGAAAATATGCAAAAAATATTAAAATGCATGATATGGCAAATATTTTTATTTTGTAATTTTCTAGACAAAAATATGAAAAGGGAGAAAAAACTCCCATTAAAAAATATTGATTTTTCTATTTGATATGAATTTCTAAAGTATGAGAAAAAATGGAGAAAAAATATAAAATGACAATTAATGGCTGGGGTGCAAGAAGCAACCATATGCAGTTCTATTTACGCGCTTGGGCCCAGAGGGGGGTTCAAAAAGAAAAGCGCTTAGGCCCAATTTAAAATCAGAAATTAAATGAAAAATCATAAAGAAAAAGAAAAAACAGCGGTGCAGATAGAAGCAATATTCAGTTCATTTCGGATTTGGGCCTGATAAGGGGGTGGGGTTAGAAGTTTCACTTAAGCCCAGAATTCCTATTTTAAATGAAATGCGGCGTTTCATTCTTTCAGCTTCCCCTCCAAAACGAGTTTAAATGCAAGCCGTTGGATCCGTTTCTCAGTCCATGGTCAGCGCGTGATCTGACGGACGTAACTTCGTCTTCTTCCTTGGGTTAGCTAGGGTTTCTGAAACACCATTAAAACACAGCCCCATGCAACAAACTTTCGTCCATTCGTACGCACTCATTTCTTCATAAAATCTCAACATGTAAAACACAATCTTGCTTCATTTTCCACGCTGAATACGACTATGGTCCTAGTTTTCAGTGAAATGCTCTCTATCACCAAACCCGAAGGTGAGCCCAAACCAATCTCAAAATATCGTCAATCTTCGACCTCAACCAAACTCAACTTTCTTTGCATCAAAATGATCCTCACATTCTGTGGGTTAAAATCATCTAATAATCTTGCATTAAAACGCACTATATCACTAGTTCTTACTCCATCAAGAAATGGCATTCATGACTGAAACTTCACCAATCACTCCTAAACTCATCATACATGATCACCTAATTGTCTCTAACAATTCTAAACTAATAAATTAACCTAACCATGCCTAGATTATGAGGTGGAATAGATTTTGCAAACCTGGCTTCTTGGTATGGTGGATGATGAAACCCTAGCTTTCAAGGCTTGAAACTCTTCAAGAACACTCCTTGGATGATGAAAACTCTTTTGTATGCAAAAGATTTGGAGGAGAGAGCTTGTAATTCAAGATTCAATGTGATTTGCTTTATTGCAATTTCCAATGGAACACCTTCAATTCTTCATGGATGGAGCTTCAAATCAGTATGAACACGCTCAGAAATATGTATGGAGAAGTTTTGTGGAGAAAAAAAGGATTGCAATGAAGAAGAATCAAGAGATTGAATGTAACTTGCAATGGAAGCTTTTGGATTTCACTCTCTCTCCTCTACACGAATTAACACCAACCTTGCATCTGAGCAAGTCACAATGGTTATATAGAATGGTTTAGAACAGTCTAGAACCATCTAGAACAATCCAATGAGAAATTCATCTTTTCATGTCATGGTATTTTGAATTTTCATTTCTCACCACATGGTATCTCATGCCAACCCTTTTAATCTTTGTAACCAACTTGAATTTATCCTCACATGATACTTTGGGTCAGCTACAATGCATAACCAATGTGCTTGTTAAGTTTTGCCTTGTTTTGGTTTGGTACCCTAATATGCAAGTAATCAAATTACAAAGCAGCCCTATGATGCAAGCCTCAAATCAAAATTGTGGCTGAACCATTGTTCTTAGAATGTCATTTGGAGTCAAAATGACCTATTACATGATATCGTTTGGACTTATAACTTGGGATTTCCATTTTTCAAATTCACTTGAATTAACTTATGCCTCATTTTTAGGCCATTTTTATCACTTTTTGATATGAGCCTTTTCAACATCTCATGACCTCCCTACTAGCCTTAAAACATCATTATAAGCAAGTTTTATGTTGAAGATTTTTCATTTGAAGCTTGGAAGTAGGAGATATGGCCTTATGCTTGAAATGACCTATAACTTCCAAATGACCAAAATGCCCTTGGCTTGTCAAAGCCATAAGTTGAGTTCTACAAATCCTATCAAGGACTTCTAGTACTCTCTAGAAAGCTAAGAAGATTCTCTTCAACATTCATGTTGATCAAGAATCCATAGGAATCATCCTACTAGGGCAAAAGTTGTCTGCAAGTTGGGTGACTTTCAAGGACCCAGATTCATATACCTCAGATGACCTGTAATTTGTCAAAACCATAACTTGAGCTCCACAAATCCTATCAAGGACTTATACTACTCAAATTAAAGCTAAGAACAAGCTCTACAACATTCATGTTATGGGGAAGATGAGATGACAATCACATCTTGAGCTAAACTGCCTTGAAGATAGGGATCAAACTAGGGGATTTTACACTGTCAATCCTTAGAAACCCTAGCTTGAAACTTCTCAAACTCCTAAATCATGATGAGTTGGTCTAGGAATCATCCTTATAGTATCTCAATACATCATTCCATGATCACATGGCTCTTGGATTAGGTCTCAACCCTCTCCAAATCATCAGTTGACCTAGGGTTGACCCAGTCAAACCCTAATTCTACCACTCATGGTTGAATCTTCTGAATTCTTGTAAACTGGCCTCTCTAGGCTTCATTATGGCTTTCAAGACATCTCATAAGCTTTCTCAAAGCTTCAAGTCTATCCTCATAGTCTCAGAATCATCTGAGGAGCTCCCACAACTCTCAAGTTATGAGGCACACAACCTTGGTTTCAACCAATTCCTCTGAGGATCTCTTGAGTTCTCTGATAAAGGCATCAACCTTTGAACATTGAAATAACTTTCTTGGCTAGCTTCAAATCCTCATACAACTCTTGATGGTTAAATAAATGTTGGTCAAATTTTGGGGTGCAACAGCTGCCCCTATTCAAATGACTTGAACCTGACTGGGTGAGGAGCGAACGACTCTCAGCCAATCAAGGTGCGAGACGGTTGAATACCGGTAAACCCGGAAATTTGCCAACTGCTCAAGCACACGGTACTCTGAGGGGAACAAATCTTCGAACACTGAAATACTAGCTGCACGACAACTAGCTGGAGAAATACTGGTATAACATCGCCGTCAGTTATCCACATTAAATTCTTCTGACATCGCCATCAGACAACCAAAACACCCAACATCGCCGCTGGAAAACTAAATCACCTGACATCACCGTCAGAAACAACCAAAATACCCAACATCGCCGCTGGAAAACTGACTATCTGACATCGCCGTCAGAAACCAAAATACCCAACATCGCCGCTGGAAGACTAAATCACCTGACATCGCCGCCAGAAACAAACATACCCAACATCGCCGCTGGAGAACAACAATCACCTGACATCGCCGCCAGAAGCAAACATCCAACATCGCCGCTGGAGAACAACAAAGAATCTGACATCGCCGTCGGAAACAAAACACCCAACATCGCCGCTGGAAACAAACATAATCTGACCTCGCCGTCAAAAACAAGCATCCAACATCGTCGCTGGAGCACTAAAGAATCACCTGACATCGCCGCCAGAAACAAAACCTCCAACATCGCCGCTGGAAAACTGAAAATAATCTGGGAAACACCCGACATCGCCGTCGAGTACTCAACATAATCTGACCTCGCCGTCAAACACAAATGTCCAACATCGCCGCTGGAAACAAACATAATCTGACCTCGCCGTCAAACAGACATCCAACATCGCCGCTGGAAGCAAACATAATCTGACCTCGCCGTCAAAACAGACATCCAACATCGCCGCTGGAAGCAAACATAATCTGACCTCGCCGTCAAAACAGACATCCAACATCGCCGCTGGAAACAAACGTAATCTGACCTCGCCGTCAGGATGAGAAAACTTCATTGGGGAATTGGTCACACGGTGACCGGTAGTACATAGTCGATCATGCCATCGGGCATTCAGAGAACACTGTCGGGCATCAGCCGGACTTCAACCATCAGGTTGATCATGCCATCAGGCATTCCGCATTACTGAGATAACTGCTTCATTAACACGGGCAGACTTCAATCATGGAGTCTTCAAGGGAGATTTCAACTTCGCCGTTGGAAAACCTGCTGGGGATGACGCTTCGCCGCTGAGGAATCTGGAGAACTATCAAGTAACTCCGCTCCGGGGGTCCAGAAATCATTCTGGAGGAATCAACTCTGCTGAGGACTTCAAGAATCATCTTGAACAAATAACTCTGCCGGGGACCTTCAAGAATCATCTTGAACTGATAACCATTCTGGAGAATTCAGGAATCGTCCTGAGCGAACACTCTGTTCGGGATTTCAGAATCATCCGGGGCACCTCTTGCCGGGGACAAACCAATCATGGCTTGAGCAGCTTCCAAGGATTCGGCTCTCTTGGGGCTTCAGGAATCATCCTGAGCAACCTTCACTGGGGACTGCACTGGGGAGCTTAGGAATCATCTTAAGCAAACGGCCTTGCTGAGGAATTCAAGAATCATCTTGAACTGAAGACTTCGTTGGGGATATCAAGAATCATCTTGAGCACGCGACTTCGTTGGGGAGAATGCCAGGAATCATCCTGAGCAACTGATCCTTCGGCGGAACACTTGCAAAACAAGAACGGTAGCAACCTAGATCATGTTTATTATGCATATGCTTCGGCGCCATGCTCCACACGGTGGAAATGCTATGCGTTTATGATACATGCTATGCAATCATGCACAATGATGCGATCCAGTCAGCAAAATAAATACCGAGGGGGAAATCCTCCTGTCAAGGAGAAAGAACTACTCAGATAGAGGAATCATCCTGCTGAGGAGAACATGGTCACGCCAATCTCAATTGGACTCCGCAGGGGACACAACTTCAGTTGACTGCTGCAGGGAAAACAACTTCAGTTGACTATTGCAGGGGGACAAAGCTCTAAGAGAACCTGGACCTGCTGAAGGAAAGCGATGTCAATTGCGAGAATAAGCTGCGTAGCCGTCATGGCTACTCTTCTGGGGATAAGACTCTATGGGGAAACAACTTCAGCTGCTCAACACTCCACTGGGAAAAAAAACCAATCATGGTCTGATCAACTTCCAAGGATTCGGCTCTCTTGGTGATCTGCAAGCTCGGCTGAGAAAGGAGAAATCATTCTACTTCACTGGAGGGTACGACCCTGGGGAAATGCAGCATCAGCTGTTCAACGCTCTGCTAGGGAAAACCACTCATGGTCCCAACTGCTTCACTGGAGCGAGTACGACTCTGCGGGAATTTCAATTCCGCTGGGGAAGAAGGAATCATCCGACTTCGGGGGAGAGTACAACTCTGCAGGGGAATACAGCATCAGCTGTTCCAACACTTTACTGGGGAAGAGGGAATCATCCGACTTCGGGAGAGAGTACGACTCTGGTGGGGAATCTCAATTCCGCTGGAGACTTCAGTCTGGCACCATCAGTTGCTGCATACTTCGGCGTACGAATAGTTTCCTACGAAACCTGCACTTGTGACCCGGTGCTGGGGGAAGAACACGAGCTTTGGCACCCGAACATTTCTATGAAACCTGCACTTGTGACCCGGTGCTGGGGATTGAATTCACGCTTCGGCGCCTGATTCAGCTGAGGAGATGACGTTCCTTCGGGATGCACCTGCTTGGGGAAGAGAATCATCTCTGCCTTGGGAGACATATCAATGCTCATGATCTTGCGTTCAGACTCTGCGGGGAGAGGCTACTGAACTCTGCTGGAGAAGGAGGAATCATCCTGCTTCGCGACGCGCACGGCGCCCTGTCTGGAATATGCTACACTTGTAACAACACAAACAAACAGACAAGATACCCTTCTCAAAGGGACCTATCAAGGTTATTATCTTGTGACAATGTTCAAGTAATTAATTGTTTCAACAATCAATGGCCTTGGCCAATAAGTTTATGTATGCACATTTTATCAAAAACATCAGCGTTCTCTTTCGCAAACAAAACAAATAAAGGCTAAACAGGCAAACAGAATTGCTGAATAGTATGCATTTTATTGATAACAAACCCCTGAATGGGTAAAAATGTTTTACAACAGAGGCAAGCTCCTAGGATGAGGAAGCCGCGCAAAAAATAAAACATAAATATACATCAGTATATACAAATGTCGGCAACGAGGCGTAGACGAACACCATGAGTTGATCTTTCTATGACCCACTCGACTTCGATACTTCTCCGACGCTTCAGCTTTGGAAGAGATTGATTCAGATAAACGGCCCTCAGGTCTTCCGAACCACTAAACAATGAAAGTCCACACGCGGAACGCAGTCATTTGCTTATTCAAATCTCTAACTTTTGCGTGAACCGCCCTTTACGGGTTTTCAGTTTACCGGGATACCCTTTTTTGCCGAAGCCGCCCAGTGTAGGTTTTCGACTTCGCGGGTGTACATTTTTTCAATATATCCCTAATTTTTTCCCGAACCTTTTATTCTGTTTTTGGTTCGCCGGGATGCCCCTTTTTTGCCTGGACTCTCTTTTTTTGTCCAGCGGGTCGCTTTCAAGCAAAGTATTTTTTAACTGCGTCCGTGTTCACCGGGGATGCAAAATCTTCACCATCCATCGTGGATAAAAACAAATCCCCTCCCGAAAAGACCTTGCTGACGACGTACGGACCTTCGTAATTCGGAGTCCACTTGCCCCGGTGATCGGAGTGTGGCGGAAGAATCTTCTTCAGGACGAGATCTCCTGGCTGAAAGCTTTTAGGACGCACCTTCTTATCATAAGCTTTCTTCATTCGGCTTTGGTACAGAAGACCAAATGCAATCGATGCTAACCTCTTCTCGTCCATCAGGCTAAGTTGGTTCAAACGATTCGTAATCCATTCTGCCTCGTCGAGTTTCACATCAACCAAAACTCGCAAAGAAGGGATCTCCACTTCTAACGGTAGGACAGCTTCCATACCGTACACCAAGGAGAAAGGAGTTGCCCCGGTTGACGTACGCACCGTCGTACGATAACCGTGCAACGCAAACGGCAGCATCTCGTGCCAATCTTTGTATGTCACAACCATCTTCTGAACAATCTTCTTTATGTTCTTGTTGGCGGCTTCAACGGCGCCATTCATCTTCGGCCGGTAAGGAGATGAGTTGTGGTGTTCAATCTTGAAGCTCTGGCACAGCTCCTTCATCATCTTGTTATTCAAATTCGAACTATTATTAGTAATGATCCACTCGGGAATTCCGTAACGACAGATGATGTCCCTCTTTATGAATTTAGCCACTACCTGCTTAGTCACGTTAGCATACGAGGCTGCCTCCACCCACTTGGTGAAGTAGTCGATAGCTACCAGAATGAAGCGGTGACCATTAGATGCAGTGGGCTCGATCTTTCCTATCATGTCGATGCCCCACATGGAGAACGGCCACGGGGAGGACATGACATTTAACGGGCACGACGGCACATGAGCTTTATCATCATAAATCTGGCATTTATGACATCTCTTCGCGAATCTGAAGCAATCTGACTCCATCGTCAGCCAGTAGTATCCTGCTCTCAGGATCTTTCTCGTCATGGCATGCCCGCCGGGGTGCGTACCAAATGTGCCTTCATGGACTTCTTCCATGAGCATACTCGCCTCTTTCTCATCTTCACATCTGAGTAGCACGAGATCGTGGTTTCTCTTATACAACACTCCATCAGGATTGAGATAAAAGTTTCCAGACAGCCTCCGTAGAGTCTTCTTATCCTGGGTTGACGCACCCGCAGGATACTCCTTAGTCATAAGGAAAGTCTGGATGTCGTGGAACCATGGCTTGCCGTCGGCGGCATCCTCAATTGCAAATACAAATGCCGGTCTATCAAGACGCGAAAGCACAATTCTTGGAGCCTCATTCCAAAAATTGACTTTATACATTGAAGCCAGCGTGGCTAAGGCATCAGCCATCTGATTTTCTGCCCTGGGAACATGATGAAGTTCCACTCGATCGAAGAACGGAAGTTGCCTCCTGGCATAATTCATGTACGACACCAAATTTGATTGACGAGTCTCCCACTCCTCCTTAATTTGGTTGATCACAAGCGCTGAGTCACCATATACGTCTAGGTTCTTGATTCTCAAATCAATCGCCTCTTCTAGACCCATGATGCATGCTTCGTACTCCGCCTCATTGTTGGTGACTGGAAACGTCAGTCTCGCAGTAAACAGGATATGGGATCCGTGGGGAGTCGTGATGATAGCCCCGATGCCACTTCCATAGGAATTAACCGCCCCATCGAATATTAACTTCCAATGGGATTTCCTATTTGGCCCCTCGCCGGGCAACGGCTCATCGCAATCCTTCGCTTTGAGAAACATAATATCCTCGTCAGGGAATTCGAACCTCATCGGCTGGTAATCCTCGATCGGCTGCTCGGCAAGGTAATCAGACAATACGCTTCCCTTGATGGCCTTCTGGGACACGTACTGAATATCATATTCTATTAACACCATTTGCCATCTGGCAATCCTGCCCGAAAGAGCCTGCTTCTCGAAGACGTACTTGATCGGATCCATCTTCGAAATTAGCATAGTGGTGTGATTGAGCATGTACTGTCGTAGACGTTTGGCAGCCCAAGCTAGTGCACCACACGTCTTCTCCAGCATCGAGTATCGAGATTCACACTCAGTGAACTTTTTACTCAAGTAGTAAATGGCATGCTCTTTTCTGCCTGTCTCGTCGTGCTAACCGAGAACACACCCCATACTATTCTCAAGAACCGTCAGGTACATAATTAATGGCCGTCCAGCCACTGGGGGTATCAAGATTGGAGGTTCTTGGAGATACTGCTTTATCTTGTCGAATGCCCTCTGGCAATCCTCATTCCAAGTAATCGCCTGATCTTTCTTTAAAAGCTTGAACATCGGTTCACAAGTGGCTGTGAGCTGAGAGATAAACCTTGCAATGTAGTTTATTCTGCCCAAGAAACCACGAACTTCTTTTTCTGTTTTCGGCGCTGGCATTTCTTGAATGGCTTTTATTTTCGCAGGATCAACCTCGATACCTCGTTCGCTAACGATAAACCCCAGCAACTTTCCGGACCGCACCCCGAAAGTGCACTTGTTAGGATTCAGCCTCAACCTGAATTTCCTAAGCCTCTCAAAAAGCTTCAATAAGTTGACCAGATGCTCTTCCTCCGTTTGGGACTTTGCAATCATGTCATCAACATAGACCTCGATCTCATGATGAATCATATCATGAAACAAAGTTACCATTGCTCGCTGGTAAGTGGCCCCTGCGTTCTTCAGACCGAAGGGCATTACCTTATAGCAAAATGTTCCCCAGGGGGTGATAAACGTTGTTTTCTCCATGTCCTCCGGCGCCATCTTGATCTGGTTGTAACCGGAGAAACCATCCATGAACGAAAACACGGAGAACTGGGCTGTGTTGTCGACCAACACATCGATATGAGGCAACGGGAAATCATCTTTGGGGCTCGCCCTATTCAAATCCCGATAATCGACGCACATGCGTACCCTACCGTCCTTCTTCGGTACAGGCACTATGTTGGCGACCCACGGAGGGTAAGTGGTGACCGCTAAGAAGCCAGCATCAAGCTGTTTCTGCACTTCTTCTTTGATCTTAATGGCCATGTCTGGTCTCGTCCTCCTAAGCTTCTGCTTAACGGGAGGGCTATCTTCTCGCAACGGCAAGTGGTGGACCACGATATCCGTGTCAAGTCTGGGCATATCTTTGTATGACCAAGCAAAGACGTCACTATACTCTCGAAGCATCTCGACCAATCTCTGCTTGACATTACTCTGCAATGCAGCCCCTACTCTGACATTTCTGACGAGCTCTTCAGAATCCAGATTTACGATCTCAATATCCTCCTCGTGAGGCAGAATAACCTTTTCCTCTTGTTTCAACAAGCGGGCCAACTCTTCAGGAAGGTCTTCGTCTTCATCAATCTCTTCCTCGGCTTGATAGATCAGGCAATCGAAGTCGAAGTGAGCCATAGAAGGTCCAGAGTCGATGTCATCTGTTATGTGGATCCTGCAATAACAAGGGTTAAGTTTAAAACAAGAATATGCAGGTTAGCACAAACCCCATTGCCATTTTGCTGTTTTTCAAAACAAATATAAAACAGGAATAACAGAGAACATAATATTTGAGTACGAAGAAAACGCCTTTGATTTATTAACAAAATGCATGTACATAATCCCACAAGGCCCTGACAATAAAACCGCTATGCCCCGGGTAAGACATAGGGTTGTACAATGATTGTAAAAAGTAAATCATTACTCTTCACTTGTCAGCTGGATAATTTCCTTGATGGTCCAATTGTTGAGGCGCTCGCCTGGCTTGCTTGGCTGAATCCAAGAGTTGAGATCACAATCGCTATCCCCGCTGTCTTCGGACGCCGCGTTGATGCTTTCGAAGATCACTCCGCCACTGGTAAATAAGATAGGCCCCTTACCCCGTGACGCACTGCTAGACGAAGAAGGAGAAGCTTCAGCTTCAGGAGAATACCCCAATCCAAACTTATCCTGCTTGATCGGTATCTCTAAAATATGCCCCCAGCCTGGGGTAGAACCAGCTTCGACGATGGCCCGAGCTTCTTTGAATGAGGAGAGATTCATCTCTGGTTTCTCTGTGACGACAGGAGCTACCTCTTTCACCTTGACGGCTTCAAATGCTTGGCAGAGAGTTTCATGGATTTCGCCATCCATTTCAACATACTTAAAGGATGACAAATGGCTTACCATTATGTCCTCCTCACCGCACACGGTTACTATGCTTCCCCCGACAACATATTTCAGCTTTTGGTGCAACGTGGAGGTCACGGCACCAGCAGCATGGATCCATGGCCAGCCCAAGAGGCAATTGTAGGCAGGCATTATGTCCATGATATAAAAGACCGTGTCGAACGTTTCCGGACCAACTTGGATCGGCAGGGTCAACTCTCTGAAAACGTGGCGCTTAGTTCCGTCAAACGCTTTCACAACCAGATCACTGGGTGTGCAAAGCAATCCACGAGTGTCCAACTTCATTAATGCCTTCTTCGGAAGCACATTAAACGACGAACCCGTGTCCACCAGGACATGCGACATGATTATTCCCCTGCACTCTATCGAGATGTGCAAGGCGCTGTTGTGATTTCTCCCTTTAGGAGTCAGCTCTAAATCTGTGAAACCTAGCCCATTGTCAGCATTAACATGGGCTACCACCTCTTCTAGCTGATTCACCGATATCTCTTGCGGTACGTAGGCAGCGTTCAATACCTTCAGTAGCGCGTTGCAGTGTGCTTCAGAACACAGCAACAAGTTGAGAATAGAAATCTTCGAAGGCGTCTGATGGAGATGGTCTACAATCTTGTAGTCGCTCTTCTTGATTAACCGCATAAACTCCTCGGCATCTTTGACAAGCAAATCTGTTTCTGCCCCACACGGGGCCTCTTCGACGACTTTGCTTTTACCCTTATCAGCCGCATCAGCTCTGACCGTTTTATCTGCCACGACTTCCGGCGGTGCAAACACTCTTCCGCTACGGGTAATACCACTGATTCCTGCGAGATTCTCCACAGTCGACCCATACGGTTCCAGCTCTAACCTCTGACCGTTGCAATAGACTTCAGCCCCATAATGCCACGGAACGGCGTTAGTGCTCTCGAATGGTATCGGCCCAGCTTTGGTAATAGTGATTGTAGGCGGTTTGGGCGCAGAAATTGTAATTGGTTGGCGAGGAATGGTGATGGTGGCGACTTCATCGGCCTGCTTCAACACTACCTCTCCTGACACACTTTCAGCCCTCCTGCTGAACTGCAAAATACCCTCAGTCATCAGACTTTGGATTCCTTCTACCAGCTGCTCACATCCATCAGAATGTGTAGCACA
Organism: Lathyrus sativus; assembly: GCA_963859935.3. NCBI lineage: Eukaryota > Viridiplantae > Streptophyta > Magnoliopsida > Fabales > Fabaceae > Lathyrus > Lathyrus sativus. The sequence continues at coordinate 421,074,232 of OZ012740.1, forward strand.
GTCCATGCATAACTCTCCGCATCCTGGAAAGAACCCTCTCTTCAACAACTTAGCTTTGACGAAGCTAAGCGGCATCTTTAAGTCTTTGACATTAGTCAACAGATCTGCACTCTCTTCTTCGATAATGGCGTTCACTCCGCCTACCCTATGATTCGACATAGGGTTTTTCGTGACATTGGGCACATTGTCGGAGAAGTTGATAATCTTGGCATCTACCAGGTCCTGCACCTTGTGCTTAAAGGCTTTGCAGTTCTCAATTGTATGGCCTGGTGCCCCTGTATGGAAATCGCAAGTGGCATTTGCGTCATACCCTGGTGGAGGTGCCCCTGTCAAAGGAGCCATCGTCCTCTTCTGAACTAACTGAAGCTGAAGCAAAGTCTGCAAGAGTTGTGCGTACGACATGGGCGGTGCCTCGAAGTGACGGTTTGTCATAGGTGCCCGATTCTGGTACTTTCTATATCCCTGTTGATTTGGTTGCTGCTGCTGCTGCGGAGCTGCTGGGATATTTATACTGGCTATCTTCTGCTGAGGGCCTTTGCCCTTCCTTTGAGCGTTGGTCACAGCGCTCGCATCTCCTTCTCGTCGTTTACCAGCATAAGGTTTCTTTCCACCTCCTCCAGCTGAGGATGATTCACCTTGGATTTTCCCGATCTTGATACCATTCTCGACGTGCTCGCCCATGGTAATGAGAGCTGAGAACGTCCCAGACATACCGCTGACTAACTTTTCATAGTAGATTCCTGGGAGGGTAGCCACAAACATCTGCACGAGCTCGCGCTCAACCATCGGCGGTTGAACCCGAGCAGCCAACTCACGCCACCGCTGGGCGTACTCCTTAAATCCTTCATTATTCCTCTGCGAAAGGTTCTGGAGCTGGACTCGATTCGGGGCCAAGTCGCTATTGTACTGATAATGGAGGACAAACGCTTCAGCGAGATCCTTCCATGTGCGCACGCTAGTGGGCTCCAGGCCCATTTACCACTCGAGGGATGGCCCAGAAAGACTATCTTGGAAGAAGTGCATCAGCAACTTCTCATCTTCGGAATAGGCAGACGTCTTTCTATAGTACGATCGCAGGTGGACACGAGGGCAAGTGGTGCCCTTATATTTCTCAAAGTCAAGCACCCTGAACTTAGGAGGTACCTTGAAATCAGCGATTAACCCCAGCTTGGACATATCAACGCCCAAAGTATTCTGATTCTCAACTTCAAGTGCTTTGAATCTGAGTCGCGCTTCAGCATTCAGCTCTGCTTCTGCGCCTCTTTGAGAGAAGACATCATCCTGATGATCCTCAAGCCATGGTTGAGGCACCAACAGATTCCCAACGCCTGCATTGCCGTTAACCGGCCCGATGTTGACATTAGCTCCCAGACTCCCATTACCGACGCCCGTCGTATTGAGTCCATGTTGGCCATCACATTGCCATTAGCACTGCCATTGCCCCCGGCCACGGGGACACCATTCTGTGGAGTATCAACTGGTGGAGGAGTAGGCACAGCCCCCACATGAAGTATGTCGTTGCTATCAACCCTGGAGATCAAAGGTTGAACCAAAGTCCTGAGCTGGTCCTGACCATTGGCGACCACCTGCATAAGCTCCATAAAACGGTCCATCCTTTCGCGGAGCTCCTGGACATCTGTCTGCACTTGATCCATGATCCTGGTCTGATTAGCTCGAGTTGAATAATGGTGAATTAGCCTCTGATCAATCCTGGAATCACCGGAAACAGTCTGGAACCTGTAAACCTGAAAAAACCTGTAAACACTAAAGGTTAGGAAAAACAACAAAATGTACGCTATGCAAATGCTTCATGCAAATGCATGCGTGTGTCTGTGGGTTTGGGAGATTTCCCCCGATCCTAGTGCCTGAGTGCCAGTGCTGATAATAATAATAATAAGAAGTCTGAGCCCAATCATGGAAACATCAATCTCATATATAAAGGAAAGCCTATCAAGGCAGTACATAGCATCAGCAAGTACAAGACGAATCAACAGCGTGACCTCAGCCAACAAGCCTGGTGATGGTCAGCATACAACAAAGATCAAAACAAAAGGAATACAACTACTCAAGTACGGCCACGGGCGCGATACTCTGCTAATAACTCCTTCGTCTCTGGATGATCTGGAAAAGTGAGCAACCCCTCGACGAGTAGTTCCCTCTGCACAATGGTATACTGAAGTCCCTGAACTGAACTTTCCCATGCTCCTTCGCCGAAGCAATCTTCTAATTTCCGCTTTTTGGACTCAACCGTCAGCTTGCGCTCCTTCAGGTTAGCAAGAGCTTTGTTGAGTTGGCCTTCGGCGGCGTATCTGCGGACGGTTTCTTCATCAAACCTCTGTTCACTGTCCTTCACCTCGGCTTCCAGCTTGGAGATCTGCAGCATCAGCTTGTCCTCCCGCTCTTTCCTGGTGGCCAAGGAAGCCTTCCAGTGCTGGTCGAACTTGGATATCCTCCGATATGCCTCGTCCAAATGCTGCTTCTTCGTAGCTAGTACGTCGTTGACATCCCTGAAGTCTTGACCCATGCGTTCACGCTCGGCTATCTGCTTCGTCAGGTCTGTACCCAGTTGGTTCACCAACTCTGTTTGCCTCTTGAGAGAATGAACGACCTCGTTCCTTTCGCTTCGAAGCTGAGCTAACTCCTTCTCCAGTTCTGCGTTCGCCCGCTTCAATTCATCCCGCTCAGCTAATACCTGGTTATGCTGATGAATGGGCACAGTAGTAGGCTCTTCAATTGTTGGAAGACTTTCTGGCTTGACCTGAGGAAACGGCATCCCTGTAGCATTGGCTCTGGCTCTGATCCAATTCAAATATGGAGGGTAGGCTTGATTGTTGCTTTTTCCCAGCAAAGGCTTTCCTCGCTTACTGATACTATTCCACGCACGCTGAAGCTTGGACAACAGATCCCCTTCTAAAGTACCTGTGAGGTACAGAGATTCCTGTACCTCTTCATCCTTCGGCAGATTCCTCAAAGCATACGCGAACTGTCGAACCAGCAACGACGGATTGTAGTTTATGCAACCCTTCCTACCTATCAGAGGCACATTAGGAAACCCGCTGCAACTGAAGATCACCTCAGTACCCAACCTGTCTCTGTCGAACCAATCAATATCTTCTGCAGATAAACTCATCAGACGCTCAGGCCACTCAGCTGTGGCTGCAGACAAGACAAAAGGACCCCTCTTGGGCAGATGGCTATCAAGCCACTTGTACAGCAAGGGTACGCAGCATGAGACATTCTTCCCCCTCCTGCTCTCGTTCTTGTAGTGGATTGAGTGATAAACATCTCCTATCAGGGTAGGGACTGGATTCCCTGAAGCGAAGATGTGAAACGCATCAAAGTCTACAAAATCAGGCATGTTGGGGAACAGGATAATGCCATATATGGATAGAGCGAGGATGGCATTGAACGCGTCCCAACATCCGTCCTTGGCACACTGCTGAGCCTTAACCACCAGAAACTGCAAGGAGAACCCAGGAACCTTGTTCCAACTAGTCAACACTAACTCAGAGGCGTCCAAATAAAGTGAAGAAGCTAAACCAGCCAGATCGGGCTCAGCATCCATATGAACAAAAGGCATCTGCCTTTTGATAGGCACACCTAGCAAATCAGCATACTCTTCCAGCGTTGGCGCGAGAACGAAGTCCTGAAAAGTGAAACATCTCAGCGGAGGGTCGTAGAACTGCAACAGAGCGTGCAACCAGTTCAACTCGAACGCAGAAGGCTTGCAAACCAAACTGAGCAACCTGCCATAAGATTTTCTGAACTCATCCTTCACAGGATCACCTGCTAGAGCTATCAAACCAGTCAGCTTAGCCACATCAGGGGCAGGGAACTTGTACGCAACGGTCTTCCTGAGAGAGCCCATAACAATACAATAGGAGGCGAGAAATCCTGGATCGGGGAAACGGTACCTGCAACACAGACACACGTTAATGAAATGTAAATGAACATGCAAACTGATGCAAAATGCAATCATGCAATGATATATCCGGGTAACTGCTATTGCGGAGATTCTGTATCAACAAAACCACGACCATTGATGAGAAGAAATCCCCGGTGTAGGACCACAAATCTGATATGCCAAGAACAACCATCTGATAGGACCATATATAGGATCATAACTCTGCTCTGTCAAGAACAAATGTCTGATAATAAGGACCTCGGATGTATGATCAAGAAATATCTGCTGATGAAGTCTTCAGACCCCAGTCAAAAATCTTCTCTATCAAGAACAAACAACATCTGCTGATGAGATCTTCAGACCCCACTCAAAATCTGCTCTATCAAGAACAAACAACATCTGATGATGAGATCTTCAGACCCCAAAAATCTACTCTATCAAGAACAAACAACTGATGACAAAATTCTTCTCTATCAAGAACAGACATACACCTGATGATAAGATCCTCTGATCAAAACCTGCTCTATCAAGAACAGTCAAACACTTGATGATAAGATCCTCTGATCAAAACCTGCTCTATCAAGAACAGTCAAACACCTGATGATAAGATCCTCTGATCAAAACCTGCTCTATCAAGAACAGACATACACCTGATGATAAGATCCTCTGATCAAAACCTGCTCTATCAAGAACAGACAAATCTGCAACTGAGAAACCCTGGTACCAACATAACTGATTCACTGTCAAGAAAACCAGGTAGTCTGAAGGTCAAGGTTTCCTGCAATAAACCCAATCTCACTCATAGGTATGGACCTAAACTGACTCAAGGTATGGCATCCTATGCGTTCATCAGCGTCACAGACTTCCAAGAGGGGTGATACGATACCCAGAAGGTGTGGCATCACCAGCTCATGAAGCGGCCTCACTTAGCTGAATCACAAATGATCGGTCCCCAGAGTCGACAATCCACCAAACCAGCAACCGTCTCAACCCAAAGGGTTGAAAGTGAAGCCAACCGGATGAACCTCGTCTGAGCATGGATTTCATGAGACACTAGTTCCTGCAAAGCAAGCACGCGCCCACTAATTTCCACTCTAAGTCTATGGTGCATTCAAGCCTGGGTCTGGCTTCTCACTCATCAGAACTCCCATCCCACAACAGCACAAATAATCATATGATACTGAAAATAAAATGCGGGAAATAAAGTGCGAGAAGTAAAATGCGATAAATAAACGCAACCCAGCAGGTAAACACACAAGCGTTAGGAATGACTCTCATAGGGAACCGGAGAACCAGAGATTCTGGGTTCGGTCCCCAGCAGAGTCGCCAGCTGTCGCTTTCGCGAAAATAAGGTGTCGGCATAACAGAAGAGTCGCCACCTTTCGTTATTTATCCCTCAGAGCGGGAAAGGAAACGATCGGAAAAACCTGACGAAAATGGGTAAGACAAGGTCATCGCAACCATTGTCTGGGTTCGGGAGTCGGTTACGCAAGGGGAAGGTATTAGCATCTGTCGCTACTCCGAAAATCGGCGCCGGCTGAACAGAAGAGTCGCCACCGTGCGTTATTTATCCCAAAGGAGGGAAAGGAAACGCTCGAAGTAAACCTACCGCAAAGACGGGAAAGGAATGGTCATCGCAACCAAATCCTGGATTCGGGAGTCGGTTACGCAAGGGGAAGGTATTAGCACCCCTCACGTCCGTCGTACTCGACGGGATCCACGCTTGCTTGGGTTGTCTAAAGGATGCAAAACAATCTATCTACGGCTGCTAAATCTAAACGGAAGGGAATTGACTCGATAGAGCGTCGCACTCTATGCCTACGTATTCTCAAGAGAGAAAGTCAGAGTCAACGTAGTTCGAGAAACTACAGGGGAATTGGCTCGCCAAGACTTCGCGTCTTGTGCCTACGTACTTCCACACAGCATGGAAGATCAGAGCTTTCGTAGTTCAGGCTAACTACGGCTAGACTGGGTGTTCTCACACAGGAGTGAGATATTAAACTGGTTGCAAAGGTACGGGAACCTACGGGAACTAAAACTACGGTCTGGTCTCAAATGCACTCGGGCAAGAGAAAGGGAAAACAATCAGTCGTCAGCGGGAAAGTCTCGATCGCACAGCAGCGAGAGAACAAAAGGTTAGTTGTTAGTGTGCTCGCTAGGATATCGCATCCTATGCCTACATATTCTCGTTCAGTACGAGAAATCAGAGCAGCTGTAGTTCAGCTACTTTCGGGACCACAGCTCAAATCTCGTTTTATTAACATTCTGAAAATGGGTTACAATGATTGAATACGGGAAATAAACTCCTAGAAAATACTATCCTATCTATCTATAATGGAAAATCAAGTGGAAAATAGTCCCCTAACAAATGGACTTCTAAAACTACCTCGAAAAGGGTAAACTAAACTCCTATGAGGAAAATATCTATTCTAAAGAAAATATTGAATCTACAAAAGTAATATTTCTATATTCCCCCTTTTTTTTACCATTTTTCTTTTATTATTTTCAATATTTCTTTTTCTATATTCTTTTTTTCTTTTTCAATATTCTTTTCACATTTCTTTTCATATATTCTTTTTTTTCATATCTTTTCATATTTTCTATTTTTTTTATCACATGTTTTTTCTTCTAAAAAAACTAAACAAATGAAATAAAAGAAAATAAAGAAAAAAAACAAGGGGTGTACACTGCAGTTCAGGGGGGTTACAAGCAGAAAAATAAAAGAGAATAAAGGGCCCAGCCCAACAATTAAAACAAATAAAAAAAACTGGGGAAGGGGGTGAAGTAATTGAAACGGGGGTGTAAGCCCAGAAATGCCATTGGGCTCAGCCCAATCAACCAACAACAAAAAAAACGGAGGGGCAAGTGGGAACAGGGGTGTGTACGGATGAACACAATTGGGCCCGGCCCAGTCCAACACAGTCTTCCTCTCTCTTCGTTCATCTTCAGACGAATAAACCCTAGTTCCTCTTCTTTGCAGTGTTCACGGCCGTCGCTTCACCTCTCTTCTCTGATTCATCTTCCAACTCCGTTCAATCTTCCCACCGTCTTTCAAACCAAAACACACTCTGAATCCGGTAACCATCAACGATACAATAACAACCATGCTTAAAGGAGATCTGGAAGATAATGAAGGTCGTTGCGTCTCCAGACGCCAATTTGAAGAATAAACCGAAAGTGAAGTTTCAATGCTTTGAAAAAACCTGACGAATGCTGGATGACGCTACTGAAGATCTGAGAAGATTATTGATGACTTTGACGAAGATTCTAAACGAAGGTCTTAAGGAAATCTGGAAAGGTTGGGCGAGACGATGAACAACGAGAGATCTGAAGAACTCTGATGAAGATTCTTAAAGAAATTTTCTGGAGATTGGCGAAGGTTATGGATGAATATCTTGATGCATGTTCTTGCGTTTCTGGGGAATCACCGGTGATGTTCACGAACTCTGAAGAACGATGATGATGATGATGATGTTTGATCAGAGAAAATGGATTTCAGGGAGAATCTTGATGATGACGTTGTTAGATGAACTCTGATGATGTGTTGACGAGATGAATGTGAGCGCGCTTTGAAGGTTGATGAAACCTGGAGATTTCTGGAGATTTGAGTATTTTCTGGAGATTAACGATGAAGATCTGGTAATGTGATGAACGTTCATGGTGAACCTCACGAAGATCTCTGGGGAAATGATGATGTTTCCGGCGGGAGTTTGAGTTTTCTGGCGTGGTCTGGAAAAGGTGTATGAACAGGACGAGTTAGGGTGATCTTCTGGGAAACTGACGAACATGATGTTGTTGGTGAAGATCGGAGAAGGAAGATGAGGACTATGAAATGATGATGATCGGAGGAAAGGGATGAAGATTGGAAGAGAAAGATGAAGAATCTGGGTTTTTTCTGTTTCCGGCGAGTTTGACGGCGGCCGAAGTTGGTTGTAGGGTAGTTAGGGCTGCCGTAAGAGGTTGGGGGCGGTGGTTGCATGGCCGCCGGCCATGCAACCGGTGAGGCTCAGGCGAAGACGCGTGGCATGATGGGAAGGCGCATGGAAGCCAAGTGGCCTGAGGGTGGAGATAGTGGAATATGCGTGTGGGGTTGTGTGGCAGTGAGAGAGAGATGGGAAAATGTGATGTGTCAGATAGAGGGTGCAGGTGGCAAATGAAGTGGCTTCTTTCTGATTGCACGCGTGGCTTCGTTTTATATTGACACATGGCGATTCTGGACAAAAACGGTGGACAAAAACGGACTGAGAGATTGGACTGGGCCTCCACCACTATTCTGGGCCCACGAAAATTAATAAAGGACTGGATTAAAATGCTAATTGACTGATTAAAAACTTGATTAAATGCAATTAAGACTAAAAACCACCATTAACTAATTAAAACTACAATTAGATGCTAAAATGACAATTAACACGGTAATCTAATCCTAATTAAACCTACTAAACTCTAATAAGACCCTAATTAATATCTAAACAAATGATTAAAGTCTAATTAAACCTAAAAAGAAGAATTAACTATTAAATCTATACTAATCACTAGACTAATGACAATAGAAAAAAAAACTCTAATAATTCTCTAACAATTCCACTAATCTCTAAACCAATAAAAATAAAAAACTCTAATAATTTCTATTATTAATTCTATCAAATTTCTATTTAATCTCTAATAAAATTTATACTATTTATTTAAAAGAAATTCTATTATTCTATTAAAAAAACTATTAAAAAAACTATTAAAAAAACTATTAAAACCTATTAAAAAAACTCTATAAATTCTAAAAGTGATTTAAAGCTATTAAAAATATTAAAAAAATCTATTTAAATTCTAGAAAATCTATAAAAACCTATTTAAAATCTACAAAAGGCTATTAAATTCTAAAAAATGCAGACAAAGGCAAATAACCAACATAAAAGAGAGCGCGAGACCAGATCGAAGCAAACAGTAAACCCGGACACCCAAAATCTTCAAAATCACTGCGTAAGCTGAAAACACCCAGGAAGCGCGCGACTTCCCAAAATAACCTCCGATTGTCTGAACCGATCTGAGATACCCGAAATGCGACAGCAGGGCTGTAATCCCGATAAAATCACCATGATTGAGAAAATGCACTATATGCAGTATGTGAATGCGAAATGCGAAATGCGTCGAAACATCAAGCCAGATGCGGGACTCGGTTGGTCAAATTTTAGGGTGCAACAGCTGCCCCTATTCAAGCGGCTTGAACCTGAATGGTTGAAGAGCGCCCAGCCTTTAATCATTCAAAGGTAGAAGATGGTTGAATACAAATGAATCCTGAAATTTGCCAACCGTAAAATAAACTGCAAAACTGCTTGAGAAATAACGTCTAATAAACTGAAGTCTGATTGTCACGGCAACAACTGGTCAATTATCTGATAAGTTTTCTGCTGTTGTTTTTTTTCAACATCAATCACCTGTGTGACGCCATAGGCACTGATTCTTCGGTATAATGCTTCAAAAAAGCAAACACCCTCCCATCTACTATGGGGTCTCTTCTGTCGACTCATGGTTCACGGCGAACCTGAGGAAACACTCCTGGGGAATTCTGAATTGAACTGCCTGGCACCTATTTCGACGAAGGTGGCAGCTTCAGAAGTTTGATATATGACAATCTTTCTTTTTTTTTCCAGTGCCGACGTAACAACCAAATATGAAGAAATCACTTTGCTGGGGGAGAAGATAAGCTTAACCAAACAACTCTGCGGGGAACATACTCGAAAGCCATGAGGTAACCAACCTGGTCTATGTTTTGAAATGCGTATGTCTGATAATGATGCAATGTCCTATACGGCATGGAAATGCTATGCGTTTGTAACTGCAATACCCTATACGGCATGAATATGTTATGCAAATCCGACGATATATGCAAATGCTAATGTAAGCTCGAGCTGCCAGAGAACACCAGGTCTACAAACCGTTTGGCAAAATAAATGCCGGAGGCAAAGTCAATTCCACTGAAGGTAATCGGTTATCACATAATCATCTCGACGATATTCTTTCTAACCACTGCCAAACTGCATTCTGTGGGGATTAACCAATAGGGGTTGATTGTGAACGGCTCACTGCTGGAGACTGCCCCTTCTGTCAAGGATATCACTCTTAATCGGCTGAGGACACTCCTGATCCTACTCTGATGCGGGATAAAATACAATCTCACTTCTTCCGGGAACAATACACAACTTTCAACTGCTGAAGAGGAGTAACAACGTCCATACGGCATTCAACATTAATTGGGGAACTGGCATCCATTAAGCTTCGTATTGGGAATTGTATCGGGTATTTACACATTTTTTGGTTTTTCTAGTTTGAAAACGGGTTATTAACAAGATGGAAAATATTAGACGAGAACTAGCATTCAAAGGTAGACTGTTGCACCCTAAAATTTGCCCAACCTTATTCACTTGGATTATGTTTCATTATCATTAGCATTTGCATATAGAGTCATGTACATAGACTAACCATCTGCATAGCATAAGCATAGCAAGTCATTCAACAGGGGTCCAATCATTATTTTCATCTCTAGAAGCCTATCAAGAGGTTATTATCCCAATTCAACCTCATTCAAGTCATCAGGAAAGAATTTGAAAGCAAAGAGTTCAGCAGATCAAGCCTTGAGTCCATCTCCTAGCTGAGGGTATCTGAGGGTCAGCAAGAGGGTTGTGAGCTGTGAGTTGAAGGCATGGAGAGTATCTAGACATTATGAGAGACTTAGAAAGTCATTTGGAGAAGGAGACAAGTCATTGATGAGAGCACAAGAGCTATAGTTGAAGACAGTCAACTAGGGTTTCATCTGGGTCAACCCTAGGTCAACCCTAGGTCAATTGACTGATTTAAGGGGCATTCAAGGCTATTGGAGAGATGTGGGGTTCATCATTTGACATATAAAGAAGGATATGGAGATATGCCAAGGAGAATTCAAGAGAAATCAAGGAGAAAAGGAGTTACTAAATTAGGGTTTCTCTGTAAAGTCCCCTAGTTTAGGTCAAATTTCCAAGCAAGATAAGTCAAAATGCTAGCTTCAAATGGCTTCTTGGCCAACATGAAACTTGTAGAGGATCTCAAGACCTTTAATTTGAGTGGTGGAAGACATCAAGGAGATTTATAGAACTCAAGTTATGATCCTTTCAAGTTACAGGTCATCTGAGGTATCTGAATTTTTGTCTGTGAAAGTGACTTGACTTCCAAGCAATTTTTACCCCTCAAGGAGATTTCAAATGAATTCTTGGTCAACATGAGAATTGTTCCTCATTGTCTTAGCTTTCTAGAATGGTATGGCATGCCTTCATATGATGTGTGGAACTCAACTTATGGTCTTGGCAAGCAAAGGGCATTTTGGGCATTTGTGAATTACAGGTCATTTTAACCTATGTCCAAAACTCATACAAGGAGGCCTCAAATGGAAAAACTTGCAACATCAAACTTGCTCCAAATGGGATTTTAAGTCTAGAAAGAAGGTCACAAATTATTGGAGAAGCTCATAACATGAAGTTGCATAATTGGTCAAAATATGAACTAAAATGGCTTATAATTCAAAGAAATTCAAAGTGAAAAATGGTTTGGGAGATTTATGAGTCCAAATGGAGACTTCCAATATATGATTTTGAATGGAAAAGCAATTCTAAGGACAATGGTTCAAACACTTTTTTGAGTTTAGAAGGAAAAAAGAAAGTTATCTTTGGTTACTTGTAATTGAAGAAACATGACCAAAATGGATCAAAGTTGGAAAGCAAGGGAAGGTGTAAGATGGATCTAGAATGTTCATGTGCACACTATATATTCATGAAATGAGGATTGATCAAGGGTTGGCTTCATTTTCACCAAGAATTTCACAAACTTTCTCATTCTTTCTCTTGGCAATTTCACTTCAATCTCTCAAAATCTTCACCAATTATCATCAAAATCAACTTCATTCTATTGATTCATCATCATAGAGTAGAATTCAATCAAGAACAAGGTGGTTAGAATCCATTTTCGTGCACTTTCTTCAAGAACATCAAAACTGCAATCTCCATTGGACAGCACAATTCAAGCCAGGAATCATCAAAGTATTGCATACAGAATTGAGTATTGAGCTAATTGATCAAGATCCAAGCCTTGGAAGCCTCAGATCTACAAGTTTCCATAGCTGTCTTCAAGCTTTTACACCAGGTATGTTTTCATTCACACAGCTTGATCCAGTTGATTTGGCATGTTGTTGTTAGTTTAGATATGATCTAGGTGGTTAGTAGAATAGTTAGGATGAATTTGAGGCTGAATAGAGACCATTGTTAGCAGGTGGTAGAAACTGTTAGGGCTTGAAACTCGTGGCTTAATGCATTAGAATTCTAGGTTGTTAGCGCAGGTTGATCACCATTAGGCATAGATTAGTTTAGTCTAGGTTTGAGGGAGAATTATCATGATGCATCTCAGTGTACTTCCATGGTGACCAGAGCTTGATGCCATCGGGTTGAGTGATCTATTGAATTTCAAATCAAACTGAGACCATAGGATTGTAGAGGGAAGAATTCTGAGCATTTTTCATGTTTATAGCGTGATGATTCATGGCTTGTAGAGTGAGAACAGATTGGTGTAAGCTTGGTTCGTGCATGGACATTTATGGTGAAACCCTAGGTCTAACAGATGCAATGAGGAAGACATAATCGTGGCCATCCATCTTGCCTTGGACCCTTGACTTGGAGAGCCATCGTGTGGCTATTATTTGATTTCAGATTTGGAGGGAATTGACTGGGTGCCAAACGCACCGTTTCATTAATTGAAACGGGCGGGCCTCAGATTCTGTTGCTAATCCCACCCCCAGTAATAGGCCCATTTCCAATTTGAACGTGATATCTGATGCTATTTTCACCCCCTGGCGCTTCTTTTATTTTTCATTGTTGCTGAGTATTCTGGGCCTGGTATGAAATGCTACGCGCACCCCTGTCTGTGTGGCCCATCCTGAATTGAACTAAGCGCGCCTACTAAACACACCCCTCTCCCATTTATTTCTTGCATTTTGTTTTTATTTCTCTTAATTTTTTATGCATTTTCATTAATTCATAATAAATTCATAAAAAATCATTTTCACTTCATTCTTTTTACACTATTTTATCTAGGATGTCTAGAAAATTATAGGAAAATAAAATTGCATTTTTAGTTTTACTTCATATTTTTTCCATATTTTCTAAATAAATGTCATATTAAATAGTTCATTTCATGCATCATTTTAATAATTTTTGTTCTATTACATGCTCCTATATTTTTTGTTCATTCTTTTTATATTGTTTAGATTAGACATTAAACTTGTAGAAACAATTTAGTTCCCTTTTTTAGAAATTAAATTTAGGGGCTTAGTGTAGGTGTGAACAACATGGATAAAACTAGGGTTTTTTAGGTGATGACTTAGGAGGTTTGATTCTTTCCCTTAGGACTTAGGGTTTAACTAGATTAGTTATGGGACTATAGGGGCTATGGGTAGTTACTAGATCCCTTAGAAAAAGTCAGGATTCCCCTACTGCTATTACTGTATTGTATATATCTGATTGACTGGTGTGGTGTGCCCTCTGGGGATTATTGCTTGCTTGCTTGGGTATTGGGTTTGTCTGGGGACCTGGGAGAGCTGAAATTTGTGAAGATGAAGACCATTGGAGATCCAAAGATTGAAGATCAACTGCCAGAGTTGAAGAGGAGGTTCTTGCTAGCAGCTGCTGAGGAGACTAGGGTTTAGGAGCCAGGCAGAGCTCTAGGTTAGAAAGCTTGTTTCTCAAACATGGATTGCCTTGTCTGCATCCATTCTTCTCTGTGATTCAGAGTCTCTCTAAGACACTCACCCCCTTCCTTTGGAAGGCTTGGTGATGGTGTCTATGAGATAGAACTCTTGAGAGAAAATGTCTCTTGTGTTAGAAGCAGTCTGTTCACCACCTTTGGTAGTCAACTGATTGCTTAACACCCAATTCATTCTTGTGACTAATCCCTCATCCTGGAGGTTTGAGCATGAAGAAAAGCCATTGCAGATGGAAGATAGATGATCAAAGCCCTTGCCTGAAGGCCATGAAGATGGATATTGATGCTTGTTGAAGCCTGTAGCTGAATGGAGATTATTTGAAGCCAGATGTTGATTCAGAGCTGCTGATGCTGTTTCTTTTATTGCTGTATTTCATTTGCTGATGTATTGATTGGTTTTCTGAACTGTATTGTTTGCTGTTTACCCTGCTGGGTTGAAAGTGAAGCCAGTTCACTTTTGCCTATTGTTTTTAGGTTCGAGGTTGAGTAGGACTCCCTTGCCTCGCTTGTATTGTTGCATCCATGCATTTTACTGTTTTACTGTATATATCTGATATTGTTTCTGTTTCTGCCTATCCCGTAGGATCTCTGTTTCTCTCTGCGCAAGAGAGGAGCATGATAGACACTAGGTCTTAACCCATGCATGATAACATTAGGATAGTTTGTTTCCCTTCGCAACCGTAGGTTAGAGTTCTGTCTCTTTCTTCCTCAAAACAAACAGAAAAACACAATAAAGATTTCAAACACGATAAAAGACACTTCTTCCGTAAAAGAACGTGAACTCATCAAGACGTCATTTTTGTCCGCTTGGACTGTTAATCAGAAAACCTTTTTTCAGAAGGAATAAAATCAACCAAGACAAGCTTGTGTCGTACGTGGCCCGAACTACGTTTGCTCTGATCTTTCATGCTGTATGAAAGTACATAGGCATAGGATGCGATATCCTAGCGAGCAACCTTCCCCTCCTTTCCCGTAGGTAGGCGAACTATGTTGACTCTGATTTCTCGTTCCAGACGGGAATACGTAGGCATAAAGTGCGATACTTTGCCGAGTCATTTTTATTTTCATTTTATTTTCTTTTTAACCCTTGACCTATAGAGTAGATAGAATAACAATCCATACCCGAAAACAAGCGTGGATCCCGTCGAGTACGACGGACGTGAGGGGTGCTAATACCTTCCCCTTGCGTAACCGACTCCCGAATCCAGGTTTTGGTTGCGACGACCATACCTTTCCCGTGTTGTGCGAGGTTTACTCTGAGCGTTTCCTTTCCCTCCCGTGGGATAAATAACGCACGGTGGCGACTCTTCTGTTCAGCCGGCGCCGATTTTCGCAGTGGCGACTCTGCTGGGGATCCAACGTCCCCTGGCTGCTAAGAACTGCGATGGTTCTTATGCATTTGGGATCCAACGTCCCTTGAGAGAGTCAATCCTAACGCTTGTTTTCCCGTCGAGGATTTTGTATGGAGTTATTGTATATTTCTAACCTTGTATTTTCAGCTTTGTATATTGATTATTATTGCTGTATTTGGGGTGCGACGGGTGTTCTGATATTGAGAGATAAGCCGGACCTGGGCTTGAGTGCACCTAGAATTAGAGTAGAAATTAGTGGGCGCCCGCTTGCTTTGCTTGCTTTGGTGTCCCATGAAATCTACACTCAGACGAGGTTCCTCTGGTTGGCCTCCTGCCCCTTCCTTTGGTTGGCGTGGGTTGCTGGTTAGTTGGATTGTCGACTCTGGGGACCGATCATTTGGAAGTTGGCTAAGTGAGGCCTCTTCAGGAATCGATGATGCCACTCCTTCTGGGAATCGTATCATCAACCCTGAAAGTCTGTGACGCCGACGACCGCATAGGATGCCGTACCTTGTGCCAGTTATAGGGCCACCCACCTGTGAGGGGATTCAGGGTTATGCAGGTAACCAGACCTCCAGACTACCGGTTATTTCTTGATCAGAGATCCTGGTTATTTATGGAGAGTTAAGAGGTCTGTCAGAGACCAATTAGAGATGAGATTTGAGGTCTGTCAGAGACCATTTGGAGATGTGTTATAAGGTCTGTCAGAGAGACCATTTGGAGATGTGTTCTGAGGTCTGTCAGAGACCATTTGGAGATGTGTTCTGAGGTCTGTCAGAGACCATTTGGAGATGTGTTCTGAGGTCTGTCAGAGACCATTTGGAGATGAGTTCTGAGGTCTGTCAGAGACCAATTAGCGATTTGATTTGAGGTCTATCAGAGATCAGTTGGAGTTATGATTTGAGGTCTGTCAGAGACCAGTGTTGGAGTTTTATTTTAGGTCTATCTGAGACCAGGGTTTGATGACTTCTGGATGGTCTATCTGAGACCTTTCTTGATTGGGTTTAGGCTATTCAGCTGCAGCTTCGGTCCCTGTTGAATGTTACTTGCATTGCATTGCCTGCATATCCATTACCATTCGCATTTCACTAACGTGTGTCTGTGCTGCAGGTGCATTTGCATTTCCCTAGTTCTAGTGCCCAGACTTCTGAGTTGTGATCATGACTAGCTTAAGGAGAACGGTTGCTTACAAATTGCCTACGCCTGATATTGTTCCTTTACTTGGGTTGATCTCTCTTGCTGATGAGGGTGTTCGTAGGAGTTTCCGGATGAGCTATGGTAGATTACTGAGATTGGTGTGCAAACCTACAGAGGTAGAGTTAGATGGGTTGTATGCTTTGATGCAATTCTACGACCCTGCTTTGAGGTGTTTCACGTTCTCTGACTTTATTATGGGACCAACCCTGGAGGAATACGCTGAGTATGTTGAGCTGCCCGTGCAGAACCAGGTCCCATTCATTCATTATGATGCCAAGCCCAAGCCGGAGGAATTGGCAAAAGCCTTGCATGTTGATGCTTCTGAACTTGTGACTACTGTTTCCCGTGGAATCCCAGGCTTCTCACTTCAGTTCTTAGTTGGTAAAGCCCAGGAGTACGCTAAGAGCGGGTGCTGGGTTGCTTTCAATGCTGTGTTGGCTTTGTGCATTTATGGTATAGTTTTGTTCCCCAACATACCGGATTTTGTGGACTTCGATGCTTTCTACCTGTTTGCCGCTGGTAATCCTGTACCTACCTTACTCGGAGATTTCTACCACTCACTGCATTACAAGAATGAGAAGGGCAGAGGGAAGAATGTTCATCTGTGTGTGCCCTTGTTGAGTATGTGGTTTGAGAGTCACCTTCCTAAGAGAGGATCTGCTGCAGAGACTACAGTTCCAGTTGGTTGGCCAGAGCGCCTGATGAGGCTATCGTCGGAAGATATGGAGTGGTTTGATCGAGACCTGTTGGGATCTGAGCTCATCTTCAGTTGTTCTGGGTACCCTAATGTGCCGTTGATAGGAAGAAAAGGGTGTATCAATTATAACCCTTCTCTATTCATTCGCCAGTTCGGATATGCGCTGAAGAATCCACCTCAAGAGGAAGAAGTACAGGAATCTCTGTACTTCACAGGGGATTTGAAGGGGGAGTTATTGGCCAAGTTGCAACATGCCTGGACGCGTATTAACCGCAGAGGGAAGCCACTGTTAGGTAAGAATGATTGCCAGGCTTATGAACCTTATAGAGTTTGGATTCAGGAGAGGGCTAGTCAGTTGAGGATGCCGTTTCCAGATGTACCAATTCTTGTTCCCGTTCCGGTAGCAGAGCCAACTACTGTTTCTAGGGAAGTCTATGAGCAAATTGTGAAGGAAAAAGAAGCCTTGATGAAGACTAATGAAGGGTTAGAGCAAGAGTTAGCCCAAGTACGCAGTGAGAAGAACAAGGTCGTATATGCTTTCCAACAACAGATCGAGCTGGTAAACAGGTTAGGAGCTGAGTTGACCGAGGAAAAGAAAAAGCGTGAACGTCTGGGGTAAGAGTTCAGAAGTTCCCATGACATGCTGGAATCAAAAAAGAAAGCGCTCGACGCAGCACACCGAGAAATCTCCTCTTGCAATAAGACTTGGAATGCTACACTCACTAATAACAAGAAGAGGGAAGATAAGCTGAAGCAGCAAATTTCCGACCTCGAAGAGAAGTTGAAGTCTAGCATCAAGAAGTGTGAGGAAGAAGTGATGACCCGGTATAGTGTCCAGCATGCACTGAACAAGGCAATCAAATCCAGAGATGAAGCAGTGTCTCAGAAGCGAAAGCTAGAAGATTGCTTCGGAGAAGCAACATGGGAAGAAACTGCTGAAGACGTACGCCGTGTCCTCAAGAGGAGAAACCAGCTTGTTGAAGGGCTGCTTGATCGACCAAGCCATCCGGAGACCAAGAAGTTGATAGAGGAGTACCAGACTTTTGGGAGGATTTGATCATTTCATGTAGTTACTTGTATGCTTTATTTGCATAGTGCTGACCATCACCAAGATTGTTGGTTGAGGTCATGCCTTCTTATCGTACTCTTAGTGATATTGTACCCTGGGCTTATTGGTTCTCTCTGCAATATATGAGGCTTTCTATGATTCAGCTCCGATATTCCTATTGTCAGCACTGTCACTGCACCGGCACCTTCGCACTAGAACTGGGGGAATGAACTTCCCTAATGCACAGACACATTGCATTGCATTCATATTCATATTGCATTACAGGTAATCTTTGAATGGTGTCTTATCTCCTGCTCTGTATCAGGTACTTAACAGGATTCCAGATCAACATCCGCACCGCTATTCTACACGCTCCAACTGTCGGAAAGTCATGGACCAAATTCAGAACGAGATGCAGGATGTGCGCGAGAAGCTCGCCCTCTTCATGCAGACCATGGAGGCTATAGCAAAAGGGCAAGAGAATTTGCAGGCCATGGTCCAGCCTCTGTTGGCTCGCAACGCTGGTCATGGTAATGAAGATCATCAGTCTGTCCGGGTTGATACTGCTCATGGAGACGGCACTCCCACGCCAGTGGCTCCGCCCGTGGTCAATATACCTGCCGCTAATGTCAACAACGCTACCGCTGCTGTGAATGGTAACGTCGGAGTGGGGAATGAAACTGCTGTCCATAATGCTGGGCTGGGTGATGTCAATTTGGGAGATAATCTTGGAGGCAATGGCTTTGTCAACGCTGGTTTCGGATTCAACGATCAGGGATTCGATCACGCTGGGAAGTATGGCTTTAATGCTCAAGGCTTTGGGCAAGATGGTTATGGTATGGTCAATCAGGGTTACGGAGGCTTTAGAAACGGAAATGGTACTGGATTTATGGGTTTTGGTCCTGCTGGAGGTGTTCAAGGGTGCGGCAACAGAGGCCGCGGTCCGGGAATGAATCAGATCAGAGCTGGACGTAATAATGCATATGATGGGTACGGGGCTGGAAACGGTCTGTGGCAAGAGGATCAGCAGGAAGACGCCTTCTCCGGAGGAGGTTTTGAAGGGCCAATGGATGATTCCCAAAAGATTAGAATGCTGGAAGAGCAGATGAAGGGAGTCCTAAATCAGAGTGCTGTGGGATTGGACATGGCAACAATGGGCTTGGTACCTGGCTTGAGGGTGCCAATTAAATTCAAGGCGCCTGCGTTCGATAAGTATAAAGGAGACACATGTCCGAAAGTGCATGTACGAGCTTATTACAGAAAGATGTCTGCATACTCCACTGACGAAAGAATGCTAATGCATTTCTTTCAGGATAGTCTATCGGGTCCTTCCCTAGAGTGGTACATGGGGTTGGAACCAACTGATATCAAGACATGGAAGCAATTGGCGGAGGCATTTGTAGCCCATTACAAGTATAACAGCGACCTGGCACCCAATCGGGTCCAGTTGGCCGGGCTTTCGCAGAAGAAGGGGGAGAGTTTTAAGGAATACGCGCAAAGGTGGCGCGATATGGCTGCCAGGGTCCGTCCTCCTGTGGAAGATAAGGAAATGAATGATATGTTTGTCGGCACATTCACAGGGCTGTTTCATGATATGCTGTTTCATACGTCTCTGGCCAGCTTTTCAGACCTGATTTTGATGGGGGAAAAGATTGAACGTAATATTAAGCAAGGAAAGTTCCAAGTCGAGGAATCAACTGCATCTGGCAGTAATAGGAAAACTTATGGTGGGCGCCGTCAGGGCGAGGCAAGCGCGGTATTTGGAGGCCGAGGCAGGGGAAGAGGTCAATATCGTCAGCCGCAGCAGGTGTCGAGTGTTACTATCCCCTATCAACAACAACCAATCCAGCAACAACAACCGGTTCAGCAGCAACCAATGCCACAGCAGCAGCAGCCTCAGGAGGGGGCACAGCAAGCTCAGCGAAGATTCCAGGGTAATAGGCCGAGAAGAGTGTTTGAGAAGCCTCCCTCGACCTATGCCGATTTGTTGCAGACACTGTTGGGATTGAATCTGGTAGAGAAAAGAACTCTGGCGCCAATAACGGGAGCTCCCCCGTTCGGCTACGATGCAAGCAGGCACTGCGAGTTTCATTCTGGGGCCCCGGGCCACGATATAGAAGGTTGCCATGCTTTTAAGCATGTTGTGCAGGATCTTTTAGACAACAAGACTATCAATTTCGGCACGGCAGGTCCGAATATAGTCCAGAAACCCATGCCTAATCATGGGGCGAACGCCGTGCTGACTGAGGAGGGTCTGAATCTTATCATGAATGTTGAGGATTTAAAGACGCCGCTGAGCGAGATAAAAAGCCGACTGTTACAAGGAGGTGTTTACCCGGGATGTAATGAGTACTGCTTAGATTGCTGGACCCTAGCTGGGGGGTGTGAGGATTTGAAGAAAGGCATTCAGGCCTTGATTGATGAAGGTATATTGCAGTTTGATCGAGCGGCAACTGATGAGCCTGCAGGGGCAGTGGTGGATAATCAGAGTGATGTGGCCACGGTAACGATTCCGCGGAAGACGATCACTATTGCAGCACCAGCTCAGCGCCCACCGATTACCATAACTAAGGCCGGGCCAATCCCGTATGAGAACACGAAAGCAGTCCCATGGTCATATGGGCTAGAGGTGTATTGTGATGGGATTAAGATTGATGTTAACAAGCAGTCAGCAGAGATTGTGGATAATGTTGTTGGCTCAGGAGGCATGACGAGGAGTGGCAGGATCTTTATATCTCCGGAAGTGGAGGCTGAAAGGCTAGCGAAAGGAAAAGGGAAAGCGGTTGAGAATGTTCCGGTACAAGCAAATGAAAAAGAAGCAGCATCAAAGGATGTAGAAGAATTCATGCGCTTAATTCGGAAAAGTGATTATAAGATTGTGGAGCATCTGCAGCAGACACCGTCCAAAATATCTATCTTGTCATTGCTGTTGTGTTCGGAAGCCCACAGAAATGCTTTGCTGAAAGTCTTGGACACCTCTTTTGTACCCCAGGATGTCTCCGTAAATCAGCTAGAAGGAGTATTGGCACATGTGAATGCAGGCCACAGTCTGGGCTTTACTGATTTCGACTTGACTCCGAAAGGGAGGGATCATAATATGGCATTACACGTATCTGTTGAGTGTAGGGGATCGACAATGTCGCACGTATTGGTTGACACCGGATCATCTTTGAATGTGCTGCCCAAGAAGGCGATGATGAAGCTGGATGTTCGAGGGATTTTTTGTACACCCAGTGATTTGGTAGTCAGAGCGTTTGACGGCACGCGGAGAACAGTCTTCGGATCGATTACTTTGCCTCTGCAAGTGGGGCCGGAAGTGTTTGCAACGGAGTTTTATATCATGGATATACAGCCTGCGTACAGCTGCTTGCTTGGAAGACCTTGGATTCATGGGGCAGGGGCAGTCACGTCTACCCTGCATCAGAAGTTAAAGTATATGGTCGGAGACAGTGTAGTCACCGTGTGCGGAGAAGAAGACATCCTGGTCAGCCATCTATCTTCGTTTAAATATGTGGAAGTCGACGGAGAGATCCACGAGACGCCATGCCAGGCATTCGAAGGTTTGCGCATCAAGGACAAAGGTCCCGGGCCGAGCAAAGTGCCGGAGATAGCTGTCTCTTCGTATAAAGAAGCTCAAGCGCTAGTGGAAGCAGGAGAAGCCAAGGGCTGGGGCAAAGTGCTGGACATTCCTGTGAAAATGGACCGGTTCGGACTGGGGTACCGACCGTCGTCATCAACTCCTTCCGTGGGGGCCCCCCATTTCAGAAAGTCAATCACCATCTCTGCCAGTGGAGTATGTCATGAAACTGTCAATGCTGCTTCAGAGTCTGATGAAGGAGACAGCGACTGTGATATGGATGCCTGGATTCAGCCAAGCACGCCAGGACAAGGACTGTGCAACTGGTCTATTCAGGAGCTTGTTCCTGTGACTTTTAAACAGTAATGCTTTGCTTTATTAATTGTTGAATAATCTGATGTCTTGCCCGGGGCATCAGGATTTGCTTAGGGCTGTGTTGTTATAAACATTGCGTGTCAATCATTAAATAAATGGCGTTTTTATGTGCAAATACCGTAATCCCTGTCTTTCCTGTTTTATATTTTTCAATAAAATGGCAACGTGGTTATTCGCTTTATACGCATTTTGAAGCACTTAACCATTCCTTTTGCAGGATAACATTTTCAGATGACATCCTTGAGCCACCTATGACTCGTCCCGACTTCGATCACCCGGTATTCCAGACCGAAGAAGAGGTTGTCGAAGATAGCGACGTTCCTGAAGAACTGTCTTGGTTGGTGAAGCAAGAGGAAAGAGCCATTCTGCCTCACGACGAGATTATCGAAATTATCAATTTGGGGTCGGAAGGGGTTGAGAAGAATATTCGTATCGGAGCCGCACTGCAGAGTGATATCAAGCGAAGACTGATTGAAATGCTCCGAGAGTATAATGATGTATTCGCTTGGTCGTATGAGGATATGCCAGGGCTTGATACTGATATGGTTGTGCATCGCCTGCCACTGAAAGAAGATTGCCCGCCAGTCAAACAAAAACTTCGTAGAACTCGACCAGATATGGCAATGAAGATCAAAGAGGAGGTTCAGAAACAGTGGGACGCTGGGTTCCTGGCTGTGACAAAGTATCCCTCATGGGTTGCCAACATCGTACCAGTGCCGAAGAAAGATGGCAAGGTTCGAATGTGCGTGGATTATAGAGATTTGAATAAAGCAAGCCCAAAAGACGATTTTCCACTTCCTCATATTGACGTGTTAGTTGATAATACTGCTCAGTACTCCGTATTTTCCTTCATGGATGGCTTTTCAGGCTATAATCAGATTAAAATGGCGCCAGAGGATATGGAGAAGACTACTTTCATAACACCTTGGGGAACATTTTGCTATAAAGTGATGCCCTTTGGTTTGAAAAATGCTGGGGCAACATATCAGCGTGCGATGACGACTCTCTTTCATGACATGATGCATAAAGAGATCGAAGTTTATGTTGACGATATGATTGCTAAATCCCAGACGGAGGAAGAGCATCTGGTGAATCTGTTGAAGTTGTTTAAAAGACTTAGGAAGTTCAGGCTGAGGCTGAACCCTAATAAATGCACCTTCGGGGTGAGATCGGGTAAACTGCTGGGGTTTATCGTAAGCGAAAGAGGAATAGAGGTCGATCCTGCTAAAATAAAAGCGATTCAAGA
This sequence comes from Lathyrus sativus, assembly GCA_963859935.3. Classification (NCBI taxonomy): domain Eukaryota; kingdom Viridiplantae; phylum Streptophyta; class Magnoliopsida; order Fabales; family Fabaceae; genus Lathyrus; species Lathyrus sativus. Next base: position 421,097,402 of record OZ012740.1, read on the forward strand.
AATGCCGACGCCTAAAACAGAGAAAGAGGTGCGCGGGTTTTTAGGGAGATTGAACTACATTGCCCGGTTCATATCTCACCTAACTGCTACGTGTGAACCATTGTTCAAGCTGTTGAAGAAAGATCAAGCTGTAACGTGGAACGAAAATTGTCAAAAGGCGTTCGACAAAATAAAGAAGTATCTGCAGGAGCCTCCTATTTTGATACCCCCAGTGGCAGGGAGACCCTTGATAATGTATTTGACGGTTCTTGAGGGGAGTATGGGTTGTGTTCTCGGTCAACACGACGAGACGGGGAGAAAAGAGCATGCGATCTATTACCTGAGTAAGAAATTTACAGACTGTGAATCTCGATACTCAATGCTGGAGAAAACTTGTTGCGCGCTAGCCTGGGCCGCCAAGCGTTTGAGGCAGTACATGCTGAATCATACAACCATGCTCATCTCGAAGATGGATCCAATCAAATATGTATTCGAAAAGCAGGCGTTGTCAGGAAGAATTGCCCGTTGGCAGATGGTCTTGACTGAATATGACATTCAATACGTCTCGCAAAAGGCTATAAAGGGGAGTGTGCTGTCTGAGTATCTGGCGGAGCAGCCTATTGAAGAGTACCAATCGATGAGGTTTGATTTTCCTGACGAGGATATCATGTACCTCAAGATGAAAGACTGTGAAGAGCCGTTGCCAGACGAGGGACCAGAGTTGGGGTCCAAGTGGCAAATGATATTTGACGGAGCTGTGAATGCTTACGGTAGCGGAATAGGGGCAATTATCACCACGCCGCACGGGTCGCACATCCCGTTTACTGCCCGATTGACCTTTGCCGTTACCAACAATGAGGCCGAATACGAAGCTTGTATAATGGGGCTTGAAGAAGCCATTGATTTGCGAATCAAGCATCTAGACGTATACGGAGACTCAGCTCTAGTGGTGAATCAGATCAAAGGGGAATGGGAGACACGTCAGCCCAATTTGATACATTACATGAATTATGCAAGGAGATTGTTGCCTTTCTTCGACAAAGTTGAATTGCATCACGTACCGCGGGCAGAAAATCAAATGGCTGACGCCCTTGCCACTTTGGCTTCCATGTACAAAGTCAACTTCTGGAACGAAGCTCCCCAAATCACTATCTCTCGGTTGGACAGGCCAGCTTATGTATTTGCTATTGATGAAGCATCTGATGACAAACCGTGGTATTTTGATATCCTTAATTTCCTGAAGAATAAAGAGTATCCGGCTGGGGCATCCAGTCAGGATCAGAAGACTCTCAGGAGATTAGCGGGTAATTTCTACTTGAACCCGGATGGCGTCTTATACAGAAGAAACCACGATTTGGTGTTGTTGCGTTGTGTAGACGAGAAGGAGGCAAAGCTTCTCATGGAGGAAATTCACGAAGGTGCCTTTGGTACGCATGCTGGCGGGCATGCTATGACGAGAAAGCTGCTGAGGGCAGGTTATTTTTGGCTGACGATGGAAACTGATTGTTTCAAGTTCGCGAGGAAGTGCCACAAGTGCCAAATATATGCTGACAAGATACACGTGCCTCCGAGTCCTCTAAATGTGATGTCATCTCCATGGCCATTCTCGATGTGGGGAATCGATATGATCGGAAAGATCGAGCCGACGGCTTCTAACGGGCATCGGTTCATCCTAGTAGCAATCGATTATTTCACCAAGTGGGTGGAAGCGGCGTCTTACGCAAATGTAACGAAGCAAGTGGTGGCTAGATTCATCAAGAGAGATATCATTTGCCGATATGGGATTCCCGAGCGGATAATCACGGATAACGGTTCTAATCTGAACAACAAAATGATGAAGGAGCTCTGTCAGAATTTCAAGATCGAACATCACAACTCCTCCCCTTACCGACCCAAGATGAATGGCGCTGTCGAAGCGGCCAATAAAAATATCAAGAAAATCGTCCAGAAAATGGTGGTGACTTATAAAGATTGGCATGAAATGCTACCTTTTGCTTTGCACGGTTATCGTACGACGGTACGCACATCAACCGGGGCAACTCCGTTCTCGTTGGTATACGGAATGGAAGCGGTACTACCATTGGAAGTTGAAATCCCTTCTCTGAGGGTATTGCGAGACGTTCAGCTGGACGAGGCAGAGTGGGTAACGAATAGATTGAACCAACTGAGTTTGATGGATGAGAAGAGGCTAGCTTCTCAGGCATACGGTCGTTTGTACCAAAGACGAATGAAGAAAGCGTACGACAAGAAGATAATTCCGCGAAGCTTTCAGACGGGCGACCTTGTGCTGAAAAGGATTCTCCCGCCGCAAGCAGATCACAGGGGCAAGTGGACCCCCAACTACGAAGGGCCATACGTTGTCAGTAAGGTCTTTTCAGGAGGAGCGTTGTTGTTGTCCATCATGGACGGAGAAGACTTTGCGTCACCTGTGAATTCGGACGCAGTTAAAAAATACTTTGCTTGAAATAGACCCGCTGGACAAAAAAAAAAAGAGTCCAGGCAAAAATGGGGCATCCTGGCGAACCAAAAACAGAATGAAAGGTTCGGGCAAAAGTTAGGGATAAAATTGAAAAAATGTACACCCGCGAAGTCGAAAACCTACACTGGGCGGCTTTGGCAAAAAAGGGTATCCCGGTGAACTGAAAACCCGTAAAGGGCGGTTCACGCAAAAGTTAGGGATTTGAAAAGCAAATGACTGCGGTCCGAATTTGATATTGCAATGAGCATCAATGCGGGAGAATATATTTGAGGAGTCAGTTATCGGATACAACCTCTTCAGAAGTGGGGATACCGGGAAAGTATTAGAGTCGGACGAGTCGTGGGAGGATCAGTTCATGGTGTTCATCTGCATCCCGTTGCCGATATGTGTACAAAATTTAATTTGTCAAAATATTTATGCTTCTTGTGCATACTTGTATACTTGTATATTTGCTTTGCGTAGCTTCCTCATTTCAGGAGTTACATCCCGTGTACAAAAACTCCGCCCATTCAGGGGCCCAATCAATGAAAATGTGATTCAGTACTTGATGCCTGTTCTTTACTGTTTTGTGCATGATAAAGCGCCTAAGTTTATTGAAAATAGCATGAGTATAACATCACTGGCCCTTGCCGACAATTGCTAAAGCTTTGAATTAACTGGGTGTAACGTCACTAACCTGAATTGATTTGATTGCATAGGCTTGTCGTGTATTGTTTGTGTTGTTGCAGGTTTCATAACCATGCGAGGAGGATGATTAAAAGATTGCGATAACGAAAGACTTGATCCCCACGCAGGTCATGCATGTTCTTCCTGAAGAAGGATGGAATTCCCCAGCTAGCCGTAGCTTATCCAAAGGACGTGCTCCAGAAAAGTTATTCGTCCTCAGCAGAGTTTGGCGATTCCAAGATCATAAGGCTGTATTTAGACAGGTTCATCTTTCTCCGCAGGGTCATGCACTCTCCCCCCATTGGAGTCAGTTAATTGTTCCCAAGAGAATCATCCTATCCCCAACGGAATTCTCTTTGCAAGTGTTTTCATTCCTGCCAGTGGAATTCGAAGATTATAACTCTCCAAAGCAGAGTTGATGGTGGGTCCTGTCATTTATTTTGTCAGAGGTACTGGTGATATCAGTTCACGTTCCAGCAGAAAGTCCGATCATACTATGCGTATCTGCTATTCCCCAGCAGAGTTATCTTCCCCAGCAGGGGGTTACCTCAATAGGGTGTGTGGTTTGAGTTCCCAATTTCCCAGCAGGGTTGACTTCACCCTTCCAACATTTATTTTGCTGGGATAATTCTGTAGCATCTGGCTATCCCCGGCGGAGTCGGCGTTATCCTTCCAGCATTTATTTTGCTGAAGCAGTTTCTGTACTCTAGCAGTTCAGGTGGAGAGAGCTCTGGCTCAGGTGAACTACCAAATAGTCAAGATTTCGGCACGAGATATTCAATGATGATGTCAGTTTCGGCGGTATTCCCCCACAGAGTTAGCATGAAGAGATTCTCTTTGTCTCTAACGGAGTCGTTTATGCAAATGTCTCTTATTTTCCCCGCAGAGTTACCAGGATAAGTTTCTCCTTATCTCCAAGCAGAGTTTGTTTGTCATCAACAGGTTCCATGAGTCAGAATTTCAGAGGCCACCGCCGGTTATCAGAACAGGCGTCCGATAGTTGGGTTTCCAGACATCCCCAGTAGAGTTCATCTCAAAGTCGCTGTCACGTCAGTGCTAAGAAGTTTGCGGGTGAGGATCATTGGAGAACTAAGTCCTGACGCGGACAATTTACTCCTAGAATGACGGGTTTTCTTCAGAAGTGGGCGTCCTAACGTGGACAGGTTTATTTCCCCGGATCGGTGAGGTGTGTTAGTCCTATTGTGGGCAGATTCAGTTTCTCGAAATTAGTGGAATGGGAGGTCATGACGTTGACAAAAGTGGTTACTCTTTGTGTTGGTGTCCTGACGCGGACAAATCAGACCAGCATGTGAGTCCTTACGTGGACAAGTTTCATTTCCTCAGCGGGTCGAAGACGCCTGAGTCCTAACATGGACAAATCAAGACGAGATCAGTGTCCTTACGTGGACAAATCGAAGAAATTATTATTCCTAACGTGGAGAAGTGGGTCCTAACGTGGACGATGTAGTCCTTACGCGGACATATCAGAAGAGGATTCCTTACGTGGAAAAAGATAGTTTCCTTACGTGGAAATGACAGCATTCCTGACGTGGAAAGATTGAAGTCCTTACGTGGACAGCTTAAGATAGCATTCCTTACGTGGAAAGACGGGTTTATTCCCTACGTGGAAAGATTAAGTCCTGACGCGGACATATCAAGATTGATTCCTGACGTGGAAAGATTGAGTCCTGACGCGGACAGATCAAAGAAGATATTCCTATTGTGGAAGAAGAAGTTTATTCCTTACGCGGAGAAATTGGGGTCCTTACGTGGACAGATTCAAGAAAAGTTGAGTCCTGACGTGGACAGGTTCAGAACCAAAAGTTGGATTCCTTACGTGGAAAGATTGGAGTCCTGACGCGGACATGTCAAGTGGTATTGGAGTCCTTACGTGGACAGATTGATATAGTTCTCCTTACACGGAAAGAGGATTGCTTCCTGACGTGGAAAAATGAAAGGCAGATACAGAAAAGATGATTCCTGACGTGGACAGGTGTTACTCCTAACGTGGAAGAATTTTATTCCTAACGTGGACGATTCAGTTTATGAAAATGCAGACGAATTATCCCCAGCGGAGTTGCCGAGATTCTTCTGGGTTAACAGCAAGTGGAGTCCTAACGTGGACAGGTTTTAGTTGAGATTTCTTCGTATTGATGACAGATAGAGTCTTAACGTGGACAAGCAAGCAATCTGTTATGACAGAATCCTCTTCAGAACGATGAAGACAATCCCCGGCGCAGTCGCACGAGATCAGTGGGATGCCATAGCAGTCAGATTCAGCTGATGAATGTCGTTCCTCAAGCAGGAGCGCAATTTAATTTTGTGGTTGGCAAATTTCTGGTTTCACTAGTATTCAACTGTCTCGTACCGCGAATGTCTGAAGGCTCCGGGCTCTTCACCCAATCGGGTCCAAGTCGCTTGAATAGGGGCAGCTGTTGCACCCTAAAATTTGCCCAACCTTATTCACTTGGATTATGTTTCATTATCATTAGCATTTGCATATAGAGTCATGTACATAGACTAACCATCTGCATAGCATAAGCATAGCAAGTCATTCAACAGGGGACCAATCATTATTTTCATCTCTAGAAGCCTATCAAGAGGTTATTATCCCAATTCAACCTCATTCAAGTCATCAGGAAAGAATTTGAAAGCAAAGAGTTCAGCAGATCAAGCCTTGAGTCCATCTCCTAGCTGAGGGTATCTGAGGGTCAGCAAGAGGGTTGTGAGCTGTGAGTTGAAGGCATGGAGAGTATCTAGACATTATGAGAGACTTATAAAGTCATTTGGAGAAGGAGACAAGTCATTGATGAGAGCACAAGAGCTATAGTTGAAGACAGTCAACTAGGGTTTCATCTGGGTCAACCCTAGGTCAACCCTAGGTCAATTGACTGATTTAAGGGGCATTCAAGGCTATTGGAGAGATGTGGGGTTCATCATTTGACATATAAAGAAGGATATGGAGATATGCCAAGGAGAATTCAAGAGAAATCAAGGAGAAGAGGAGTTACTAAATTAGGGTTTCTCTGTAAAGTCCCCTAGTTTAGGTCAAATTTCCAAGCAAGATAAGTCAAAATGCTAGCTTCAAATGGCTTCTTGGCCAACATGAAACTTGTAGAGGATCTCAAGACCTTTAATTTGAGTGGTGGAAGACATCAAGGAGATTTATAGAACTCAAGTTATGATCCTTTCAAGTTACAGGTCATCTGAGGTATCTGAATTTTTGTCTGTGAAAGTGACTTGACTTCCAAGCAATTTTTACCCCTCAAGGAGATTTCAAATGAATTCTTGGTCAACATGAGAATTGTTCCTCATTGTCTTAGCTTTCTAGAATGGTATGGCATGCCTTCATATTATGTGTGGAACTCAACTTATGCTCTTGGCAAGCAAAGGGCATTTTGGGCATTTGTGAATTACAGGTCATTTTAACCTATGTCCAAAACTCATACAAGGAGGCCTCAAATGGAAAAACTTGCAACATCAAACTTGCTCCAAATGGGATTTTAAGTCTAGAAAGAAGGTCACAAGTTATTGGAGAAGCTCATAACATGAAGTTGCATAATTGGTCAAAATATGAACTAAAATGGCTTATAATTCAAAGAAATTCAAAGTGAAAAATGGTTTGGGAGATTTATGAGTCCAAATGGAGACTTCCAATATATGATTTTGAATGGAAAAGCAATTCTAAGGACAATGGTTCAAACACTTTTTTGAGTTTAGAAGGAAAAAAGAAAGTTATCTTTGGTTACTTGTAATTGAAGAAACATGACCAAAATGGATCAAAGTTGGAAAGCAAGGGAAGGTGTAAGATGGATCTAGAATGTTCATGTGCACACTATATATTCATGAAATGAGGATTGATCAAGGGTTGGCTTCATTTTCACCAAGAATTTCACAAACTTTCTCATTCTTTCTCTTGGCAATTTCACTTCAATCTCTCAAAATCTTCACCAATTATCATCAAAATCAACTTCATTCTATTGATTCATCATCATAGAGTAGAATTCAATCAAGAACAAGGTGGTTAGAATCCATTTTCGTGCACTTTCTTCAAGAACATCAAAACTGCAATCTCCATTGGACAGCACAATTCAAGCCAGGAATCATCAAAGTATTGCATACAGAATTGAGTATTGAGCTAATTGATCAAGATCCAAGCCTTGGAAGCCTCAGATCTACAAGTTTCCATAGCTGTCTTCAAGCTTTTACACCAGGTATGTTTTCATTCACACAGCTTGATCCAGTTGATTTGGCATGTTGTTGTTAGTTTAGATATGATCTAGGTGGTTAGTAGAATAGTTAGGATGAATTTGAGGCTGAATAGAGACCATTGTTAGCAGGTGGTAGAAACTGTTAGGGCTTGAAACTCGTGGCTTAATGCATTAGAATTCTAGGTTGTTAGCGCAGGTTGATCACCATTAGGCATAGATTAGTTTAGTCTAGGTTTGAGGGAGAATTATCATGATGCATCTCAGTGTACTTCCATGGTGACCAGAGCTTGATGCCATCGGGTTGAGTGATCTATTGAATTTCAAATCAAACTGAGACCATAGGATTGTAGAGGGAAGAATTCTGAGCATTTTTCATGTTTATAGCGTGATGATTCATGGCTTGTAGAGTGAGAACAGATTGGTGTAAGCTTGGTTCGTGCATGGACATTTATGGTGAAACCCTAGGTCTAACAGATGCAATGAGGAAGACATAATCGTGGCCATCCATCTTGCCTTGGACCCTTGACTTGGAGAGCCATCGTGTGGCTATTATTTGATTTCAGATTTGGAGGGAATTGACTGGGTGCCAAACGCACCGTTTCATTAATTGAAACGGGCGGGCCTCAGATTCTGTTGCTAATCCCACCCCCAGTAATAGGCCCATTTCCAATTTGAACGTGATATCTGATGCTATTTTCACCCCCTGGCGCTTCTTTTATTTTTCATTGTTGCTGAGTATTCTGGGCCTGGTATGAAATGCTACGCGCACCCCTGTCTGTGTGGCCCATCCTGAATTGAACTAAGCGCGCCTACTAAACACACCCCTCTCCCATTTATTTCTTGCATTTTGTTTTTATTTCTCTTAATTTTTTATGCATTTTCATTAATTCATAATAAATTCATAAAAAATCATTTTCACTTCATTCTTTTTACACTATTTTCTCTAGGATGTCTAGAAAATTATAGGAAAATAAAATTGCATTTTTAGTTTTACTTCATATTTTTTCCATATTTTCTAAATAAATGTCATATTAAATAGTTCATTTCATGCATCATTTTAATAATTTTTGTTCTATTACATGCTCCTATATTTTTTGTTCATTCTTTTTATATTGTTTAGATTAGACATTAAACTTGTAGAAACAATTTAGTTCCCTTTTTTAGAAATTAAATTTAGGGGCTTAGTGTAGGTGTGAACAACATGGATAAAATTAGGGTTTTTTAGGTGATGACTTAGGAGGTTTGATTCTTTCCCTTAGGACTTAGGGTTTAACTAGATTAGTTATGGGACTATAGGGGCTATGGGTAGTTACTAGATCCCTTAGAAAAAGTCAGGATTCCCCTACTGCTATTACTGTATTGTATATATCTGATTGACTGGTGTGGTGTGCCCTCTGGGGATTATTGCTTGCTTGCTTGGGTATTGGGTTTGTCTGGGGACCTGGGAGAGCTGAAATTTGTGAAGATGAAGACCATTGGAGATCCAAAGATTGAAGATCAACTGCCAGAGTTGAAGAGGAGGTTCTTGCTAGCAGCTGCTGAGGAGACTAGGGTTTAGGAGCCAGGCAGAGCTCTAGGTTAGAAAGCTTGTTTCTCAAACATGGATTACCTTGTCTGCATCCATTCTTCTCTGTGATTCAGAGTCTCTCTAAGACACTCACCCCCTTCCTTTGGAAGGCTTGGTGATGGTGTCTATGAGATAGAACTCTTGAGAGAAAATGTCTCTTGTGTTAGAAGCAGTCTGTTCACCACCTTTGGTAGTCAACTGATTGCTTAACACCCAATTCATTCTTGTGACTAATCCCTCATCCTGGAGGTTTGAGCATGAAGAAAAGCCATTGCAGATGGAAGATAGATGATCAAAGCCCTTGCCTGAAGGCCATGAAGATGGATATTGATGCTTGTTGAAGCCTGTAGCTGAATGGAGATTATTTGAAGCCAGATGTTGATTCAGAGCTGCTGATGTTGTTTCTTTTATTGCTGTATTTCATTTGCTGATGTATTGATTGGTTTTCTGAACTGTATTGTTTGCTGTTTACCCTGCTGGGTTGAAAGTGAAGCCAGTTCACTTTTGCCTATTGTTTTTAGGTTCGAGGTTGAGTAGGACTCCCTTGCCTCGCTTGTATTGTTGCATCCATGCATTTTACTGTTTTACTGTATATATCTGATATTGTTTCTGTTTCTGCCTATCCCGTAGGATCTCTGTTTCTCTCTGCGCAAGAGAGGAGCATGATAGACACTAGGTCTTAACCCATGCATGATAACATTAGGATAGTTTGTTTCCCTTCACAACCGTAGGTTAGAGTTCTGTCTCTTTCTTCCTCAAAACAAACAGAAAAACACAATAAAGATTTCAAACACGATAAAAGACACTTCTTCCGTAAAAGAACGTGAACTCATCAAGACGTCATTTTTGTCCGCTTGGACTGTTAATCAGAAAACCTTTTTTCAGAAGGAATAAAATCAACCAAGACAAGCTTGTGTCGTACGTGGCCCGAACTACGTTTGCTCTGATCTTTCATGCTGTATGAAAGTACGTAGGCATAGGATGCGATATCCTAGCGAGCAACCTTCCCCTCCTTTCCCGTAGGTAGGCGAACTACGTTGACTCTGATTTCTCGTTCCAGACGGGAATACGTAGGCATAAAGTGCGATACTTTGCCGAGTCATTTTTATTTTCATTTTATTTTCTTTTTAACCCTTGACCTATAGAGTAGATAGAATAACAATCCATACCCGAAAACAAGCGTGGATCCCGTCGAGTACGACGGACGTGAGGGGTGCTAATACCTTCCCCTTGCGTAACCGACTCCCGAATCCAGGTTTTGGTTGCGACGACCATACCTTTCCCGTGTTGTGCGAGGTTTACTCTGAGCGTTTCCTTTCCCTCCCGTGGGATAAATAACGCACGGTGGCGACTCTTCTGTTCAGCCGGCGCCGATTTTCGCAGTAGCGACATAGACTACCAGGCGAGAACTGATAGCAAAATAGATTAGGAAAATTGAACGAAAATTGGTTTTGTATGTTTTGAATGTCAAGCGGGGCTGACTGGATATAAGCTAAGGAAAAGACAACCAGGCGAGAACTGGCTGAAAGCTGACATGTACCAGACGAGAACTGATACAACAATAGGTTAAAGAAACGAAAACAACCAGACGAGAACTGGTTGGAAGTTGACATGCATCCGGCGAGAACTGATGTCTACGGAAAAAGATCGACCATACGATAATTGGTTAAACGAAGACAGGTACCAGGCGAGAACTGGTATTTACAGAAATGTGGGCCAAACGAGAATTGGTTACCGGTTTTCCAGGCGAGACCTGGGCTTTGGAAACGAATTGGTTACGGAGTTCTGACAGGTAAAAAATTTAAACTGTAGGACAACAATCCACCGACAACACGGCTCTCTCTTTTTTGGAAGGTTCAGGTTTTTATAAGGGTATTGACACGATTCCCCGATACTCAACTCTGGCTGGGGATAAACAAACTTGCTTGAATAACTTGCCCCAGTACAATTCAACTTGCCCCAATCCAACTTTTGGGAATATTTGCACTGAATAGCTTGCCACCAGAAGACTTCGAGAATATTTGCCCCGGTATCTGTACCACAAAAGGATTCAACCTCAATCAAACAATTGCCAACCCAGTTGGTCTTCATTATCTCTGAAGTGACTTTGCCCTTGAATGAGCGCATAAGCGACTTAACCTGATCTGATTACCCACTGGAAGGTTCTGCTTTCAAATCACAACATTCTAGATGATTGCCCCCTGATTGGCTCTCGAGAAGACTCACTTCTGATCGACTGCTTCTCAAACAAACTGCCCCTGATCCACTGATGCTTCGGGACTTGTCCTCAGACTAACTGATTCTGAACTTACTGGAATTCAATGCCCCTGATTCACAGGTCTTCACAACATACACCATTCTGGTTCAGATTACTGTATTTTTCAGTCTGTTCGATTATTCCCTGATGGAATCTCCTTCATGTCAACTACTGGCCTGCAAGTAAAATTGTCTATTCACGAATGGTAATCTTAATGCAATGTTTATGCAGATTTTGAATAATTTTGTGTTGTCACTCATTTATGTGTCATGATAGTGAGTGACGAATGAACCAGAGTTCAAACGCAGTGCTGATTTGATCAGTGAAAAATACAACAAGGAAATGACTAGCAAATCAAGAAGGAGTCAGGTTACTCAACCTTATCGTAATGCGCTTTCAGAATAAACCCTACCTCAATTAGGTCTTTTAAGGGTTGTATCGTGGTCGGGTTCACGGTTCATGAAACAAAGGATATTTGGCTCAAATTTTGATTTGTACCCACCCCTTCTACGTGATGATCTCCGATCCTAAAGTTCAGTTTACTTAGCACGAGCGCTCGCCTCTTCGAGAGGTATGCTGAATGATAAGGACCATAACTAAGAAATTCACAAGGTTTTTTTCGGAGTGACAGTTACTCCTTCTTCGTTTTTCGGTGTCTGTATACACGACTTTGTCTTTCACTGGGGATCTATTTTTTTTCTATCCCTTCTTTTTCATTCTTTTTGATTCCCTAATTTTTGCCTGGACTGACTCCTTTTGAGTTCTTTTCGATTTTTTCGATTTTGAAGTCCAGCGGGATGCCCTGATTTTTGCCTAAGTATTAGCTTTCCAGCTTTTTCATTTCTTTTTACTTAGCGGGCTTTCTCGTTTTTCTCTTTCTTTTGGAACAAAGTCGTGTAACACTGGTTGTCTTGATTGCTCCGAAAGGTTGGTAACTGTTTCACTCCTGGTTGATGAGTTTTAACCATTGTGGTTGACGAGATACGACCTCTTGAGAGGTATAAACTATTATTGGTCTTCGAACGGAAACACTCCTCTGTAAGACTTGAACGCTCGGTCAAGCTAACTGACAACTACCCTGCCCCGGGTTAAGATGTGACAGTTTGAAAAGTCCGAAAAAACTTCTACTTCCGGGCTCGAAGTGGTTAACAAGGGACTAACTCCTTATATCTCCAGTGTTTGGGGGATTTGAAACAATGCCTTGTACGTCATCGGTAAGCTCTTATCTGAAAGCATACGATCATCGGTCATGAGTATATTTCGTCATCCTCCCTCCAATCTTTGCTTATCATGGTGATAAAGTGGAATGAATAAAATGCAAGTGTCAGTACAATGCAATAAATGAGCGACAGCGACATGATTAATTCAAAAAAATGCACAGTCACCTTATTAATATCACCATTCGAAACATACAATGTTTACAGCAAATAGTAACTGACAGAAAGAAAACTACAAATGCAAATGATATAAAAGTCTGAGGACTGCCAATGCCGAGGCGCCCGCCTGTCTGAATCACTGGCTCCTTTGAAAACAACCTTCTGAATCTACGAGCTTAGACAGTTGAGCGGTTGGTATGAACAAACAGAAATCCTTCTCGAAAGGAAATGCGATCTTGGTCGATCAACTGTTGTACTTTCGCCTGAAATGCTTTACAATCTTCCGTCGAATGCCCTGGAGAGCCACCATGGTAACCACACTGAACGTGGGGATTGTACCCAGGAGGGTAAGGTTCTGGAACTGGCTTAAGAGCTTTAGGTTCCACCAAAGAACTCTGGACCAAAGATGGTAGCAGCTGGCTATACGGCATAGGCACTGGGTGAGAAGGAGCTTTCCTTCGTTCCAAATTGTTGCGAGGTCGATTCTGATTCTGACGCTGATTCTGATAACCTCAACCACGAGTTCGCTGATTTGCAAGGGAAGCGACATAAGATTCCTGATAGGGTGCCCCAGGCACAGCTGTCTGTTCAGCATAACAAGCCATAGGAGGTACTGATCTCTGATAGGATGAAGAACCAACAAAACTCACTGATTCGTCTCGAGGATATTCAACATTTGGCATGACTGCATTGATCACAACTCCTCCTTCATTCTGATAGTCACAAGGGTATTCAGTTTCATCAGCTTGATTGTTCGAAATAATCTGAATTTTCCCGATTCTTATGGCATACTCAAGGCGTTCTCCCAATATTACCACGTCAGAGAAACTTAACGGAAGTCCAAGCAGTCTTTCGAAGTACGGATCTTGTAGGGAATCTACAAACATACTCGTTAACTCTCGGTCCAAAAGCGGTGGGTGCACTCTAGCAGCAAATTCTCTCCATCTCTGAGCATACTTCCTGATAGGTTCATTGTTCTCTTGAGACAATTCTTGCAACTGCATGTGATGAGGAGCTACGTATAGGTTATAATTGTACTGCTTCAGAAAAGCTCTGGCTAAATCCACCCATGATCGAATCTGATTTCTCTCTAACTGCATATACCACCTCAAAGATGCCCCAGTCAGACTATCTTGAAAGCAATGGATCATCAATTTGTCATCTCACACAAACGAAGTCATTCTTCGACAGAACATCATTAAATGTTGCTTCGGACAGCTATCTTCCGTGTACTTCTCAAATTTCGGCACTTTGAACTTATAAGGCAACACCAGGCCAGGAACCAAACGTCTTCAGCATTCAGGTTAACAACATCTTTCGCTTTCAAAGTTTCCATTCCTTCTTCTAACGCTCGGAGTTTTCTATCCATCTCAAGAGCTCTTGGATCTACGGTCCTAGCTATTGGAATATCTCTTCGGTAATTCATCATAGGGAAAATAACACCTTGATTGTTAACAGGAGGAGGACGTTCATTCCGGGTATCAAACTGCTCATGTCGATCTCGGTTCTCAACAGAAGGTTGTACAACTTGGTCTGCAGTAACGTTGTTCACTTGCGGGAAGCCTTCCATAGAATCATACAGAGGGTTGGACGTCATAGTGAACCCTGTCCAGGTATTAAGAGATTGGAAATTGCCTTCATACATAGCTACCAATAATCTTCAGCTGACTTCAATGCTCGATTCTGCTCAAATCTACTCAAATCTACTCAGCTCTGTTCAAATCTACTCAAATCTGTTTCAATCCCTTGGTCGTCTTCTGACAATCAACAGTTGCTCAATCCAAACTCCGGGTAATCACCTTCAGGAAACAAAGGCTGGATCAGAACTCTGGCTAACTGGAGGATGATATGCAATATGATGAAACACGTTTATGCAAATGATATGCAAGATGCAGCCAACAACGGGATCACAGCCCCCCACACAATCTGAACACTGTTGCGCTGCTGACGGAGTACATTTGCTCTGAAGAGAGACCAAAATAACGGGTAGGTTGGAAGTCAAGGTTCCTGCAAAAAACCCTCCCACTCACGGGTATAGACCTAAATCTGTCAAGGTACGGCATCCTATGCGGCCGTCAGCGTCACAGACTTTCAAGACTGACGATACGATTCCCAGAAGGAGTGGCATCATCAAGTCTTGAAGAGGCCTCACTTAGCTAACTTCCAAATGATCGGTTCCCAGAGTCGACAATCCAACTAACCAGCAACCCGAGCCACCCAAAGGGTGGGACAAGAGGCCAACCAGAAGAACCTCGTCTGAGTGTGGATTTCGCGGGACACTAGGACATGCAAAGCATGTGCACGCCCACTAATTTCCACTCTAATTCTAAGGTGCCCTCAAGCCCAGGTCCGGCTTATCTCTCAATCATAGAACACCCGTCACACCCCAACATCACAACAGCAACAGATAATATAAATAAACCCCAATAGACAAGCAAACAAGCGCTAGGATTGACTCTCTTAGGGGACGTTGGATCCCACATGCATAAGGAACTATCGCAGTCCTTAGCAGCCAGGGGATGTTGGGTCCCCAGCAGAGTCGCCAGCTGTCGCTACTGCGAAAATCGGCGCCGGCTGAACAGAAGAGTCGCCACCATGCATTATTTATCCCAAAGGAGGGAAAGGAAACGCTCGAAGTAAACCTACCGCAAAGACGGGAAAGGAATGGTCATCGCAACCAAATCCTGGATTCGGGAGTCGGTTACGCAAGGGGAAGGTATTAGCACCCCTCACGTCCGTCGTACTCGACGGGATCCACGCTTGCTTGGGTTGTCTAAAGGATGCAAAACAATCTATCTACGACTGCTAAATCTAAACGGAAGGGAATTGACTCGATAGAGCGTCGCACTCTATGCCTACGTATTCTCAAGAGAGAAAGTCAGAGTCAACGTAGTTCGAGAAACTACAGGGGAATTGGCTCGCCAAGACTTCACGTCTTGTGCCTACGTACTTCCACACAACATGGAAGATCAGAGCTTTCGTAGTTCAGGCTAACTACGGCTAGACTGGGTGTTCTCACACAGGAGTGAGATATTAAACTGGTTGCAAAGGTACGGGAACCTACGGGAACTAAAACTACGGTCTGGTCTCAAATGCACTCGGGCAAGAGAAAGGGAAAACAATCAGTCGTCAGCGGGAAAGTCTCGATCGCACAGCAGCGAGAGAACAAAAGGTTAGTTGTTAGTGTGCTCGCTAGGATATCGCATCCTATGCCTACATATTCTCGTTCAGTACGAGAAATCAGAGCAGCTGTAGTTCAGCTACTTTCGGGACCACAACTCAAATCTCGTTTTATTAACATTCTGAAAATGGGTTACAATGATTGAATACGGGAAATAAACTCCTAGAAAATACTATCCTATCTATCTATAATGGAAAATCAAGTGGAAAATAGTCCCCTAACAAATGGACTTCTAAAACTACCTCGAAAAGGGTAAACTAAACTCCTATGAGGAAAATATCTATTCTAAAGAAAATATTGAATCTACAAAAGTAATATTTCTATATTCCCCCTTTTTTTTTTACCATTTTTCTTTTATTATTTTCAATATTTCTTTTTCTATATTCTTTTTTTCTTTTTCAATATTCTTTTCACATTTCTTTTCATATATTCTTTTTTTTCATATCTTTTCATATTTTCTATTTTTTTTATCACATATTTTCTTTCGGCACTATCAATCCACTTCTGACCAGATCTGGCAACAACTGGTTGTACGACACCGGTAGCTGAGTAAACTGCCTTTCAGGTTTCCTTGGTCTTCGTGGGGCGTGCTGACGCGATCGACGACAGGATGACCGTTGACTTGAAGTGTCTGAAAACTGATCCTGAGATGCTAGAGATTCTGAGACGACGTCATTTCCTTCTTCCCACTTTTCTTGAGAATCGACAACTGACTCATTCTTATCAACTGGGATATAAGGAACATCTCGAAGCTTTCCACTTTTGAGTCCTCTCTCACCAAGCTCCCCCACTCTCATCAGGCCCACAAAGCTTGTACAACCGAACAATTTGTCATAATAATGGCCTTTCAGAGTACCCAAGAAGATGTCAACCATTTCTCTTTCCTGAAGCGGTGGTTGAACACTAGCAGCCAATTCTTTCCATCTTTGCAAATACTCTCTGAATGATTCATTCTCCGCCCGAGATAATTCTTGCAGATGTGCGAGACTAGGAGCCATATCCAGGTTGTACTCGTACTGCTTCAGGAAAGCTCTGGCTAAATCCACCCATGATCGAATCTGATTACTCTCTAACTGCACATACCACCTCAAAGATGCCCCAGTCAGACTATACTGAAAGCACTGGATCATCAGCTTGTCATTTCGCACAAACGAAGTCATTCTTCGACAGAACATCATCAAATGCAGCTTCGGACAGCTATCTCTCGTGTACTTCTCAAATTTTGGCACTTTGAACTTGTAAGGGCACACCAGGTCAGGAACCAAACACATGTCTGTAGCATTCAGGTTAACAACATCTTTGACCTCCAAAGCTTTAACTCTTTCTTCCAGTGCTCGGAACCTTCTAGTACCTTCAAGAGCTCTTGAGTTTACAGTCCTGGCTACCGGGATACCTCTGCGTGGATTCCTCTCAGGGAAAACAACACCTTGATTGTTGACAGGAGGAAGACGTTCGTGTCGGGCAACAAACTGCTCATGTCGATCTCGGTTCTCAACAGTAGGCTGTACAACTTGGTCTGCAGTGACGTTGTTCGCTTGCGGGAAATCTTCCATAGAATCATACCGATGGCTGGACGTCATAGTAAACCCTGTCAAGGTGTTAGGAGACTGGAAATTGCCTTCAGACATAGCTACCAATTACCTGTAACCGACTATACTGCTTGATTCTGCTCAAATCTGCTTCAGCCCCTTGGTCGTCTTCAACACTCCACTCTTGCCTCGAACAATCCCCCGAGAATCACCCTCTGGTGAAAACAAAGGCTGGATAAGTGCTCTGGCCAGCTAGAGAAATGATATGCAATATGATTTATGCAGACAGAATACAAAAAATGCTAACGTGCATGTGTGCATTAGGGATATTTCCCCTCCAATTCCCGTGTCAAGGTAGCAAGACAAGATAAACCATAAAGACAATATTTAGAAAAACCCTCATATATTCATTGGAATAACAGTCTCTTCAAGACATTACACAGCTATGTTCCATACAACTGAGATGATAAAGGAGGATCCCAACCAACATGCCTGGTGGTGATCTCAACACACAGAATACAAGAGAGAAATCAAGTGCGGGTACGGTTGCAGAAATCCTCGAGCAGCTTCCTCGTCTCTGGGTGATCCGGTCGATAAATCAAGCCTTCTATCAACTGATCCCTTTTCCTGACCGTTCCATGGATATCTCTGACAAAATCTTCCCAAGCCTTATCCTGGGCACCATCCTCAGGTTTGGGCCTCTTGATGTCTGCCCTGCGCTGACAATCTTCCAGATTCTTCAAGGCATCAATCAGTTGGCGTTCGGCCTCGTATCGACGGCATGCTTCTTCTTCAAGCTCTTCAGTCTTCACTTTAACCTGTTCTCCCAACTGAGCAACCTGTGTCTTTAGCTCTTCTTCCCGTTCTTTGCGTTTGGCCATAGTGAGATCTCAGTGCTCTCTGAACTTAGCTAACTTCGTGTAGGCCCTTTCCAGCTCTTGTTTCTTGGTAGCCAATACACTGCTAACTGAGTCTACATCTAACTCCAGACGCTTCTTGGTTCCAGTCAACTCCAATAAAGTAGTCTTCAGATGTTTCAAAGTCTCGGCCTGTTGCTTGGAAAAATATCCTGTTTCAATCTTTTCATGACGAAGCTGGGCATTCTCTTTCTCTAAAGCTTCTTTAGCCTTTGCTAACTCTTCTTTCTCCGCCATCAGCTGCTTGTATACCTGCATGTCTATAGTGGTGGGCTCCTCCACCGGAGAAGGATACAATGGCTGAACTGCTGGATAAGGCATAAGGAATTTCGTAGCTCGTTCACGAATCCATTCCACATACGGACCACGAACTCGAGTACCTCCTCTGTTACCTGAAGGCTTCCCTCTCTTATGCAGGTTCTTCCATGCTTTCTCAAGCTTGATCAACATCTCTTCCTCTATTGCCCCAGTGAGATACAGAGATTCCTGTATCTCTTCGGGCTTCGGTGCTTCCTGAGGTGCATACCCAAACTGCCTGATTAATAAGGAAGGGTTGTAATTGACACACCCTTTCCTTCCTATCAAAGGAACATTAGGGAATCCTTCGCCTCTGTATATGACCTCAACTCCGAACACCTCCTCATTGACCCACACCACATTCTCAGAAGTCAACCCCATCAAGCGCTCAGGCCATCCTAAAGAATCAATAGAAGTGACAAAAGGCCCTGACTTCGGCATATGACTAGTAAACCATCTGCACAGTAGAGGTACACATCAAGATACATTCCTTCCTCGCCGTTTTTCATTTTGGTAGTGAGTGGAATGGTGGATATCTCCCAGCAAGGTAGGAACTGGGTTCTTTGCAGCCAGAATATAGAAAGCATCTGCATCAACAAAATCAGGAATGTTTGGGAACAATACAATGCCATAAACACACATAGCTAGGATGGCGTCAAAAACAACCCAGCCACCTTTCTTGGCATACTCCCGAGCCTTCTCCACCAAAACATCCAACGAAAATCCCCACACATCTCCTCTTCTGATCATCTTCCCTGTCAGCTCAAACTCTCTTAAGTGCAGAATATCAGAAAGCTCAGCCAGATCAGCCTTAGCGTCTGTGTGATAGAAAGGCATCTGCTCGCGAATCGGTATATCCAAGAGTGCAGAATACTCCTCCAGGGTAGGAGCCAAGACAAAATCAGGAAATACGAAACACCTGAGCTCAGCATCATAAAACTGCAACAGGGTGTAAATGCCGCTGATCTCATAAGCCGAGGGCTGGTAAACATAAGTCAGGATCCTCCCATATGTCTTCCTGAAATCTCCCATCACCTTCTTCTTAGCAATAGTAATTAACTCTGACAACAGACTGATATCTAGAGACGGGAATTTGTAGGGTAACACTCTCTTCATGGCTTCCATGTCTTGCTAGGAAACAAACACCGGAACTGGGAGGGAAAATATGTACCTGCAATACACACACGTTAGTTGAATGCAAATGGTAATGCAATAATGCAATATGATAAATGATGCAATCAATGAACACAAGGGCTATGTTGTAGCCTGAAGAGGAACATCTCTGTGATATCAAGAACAGAAAACCACCACAGTCACCAGAACCTCATGACACTGACTATCATCTGACACTCAGAATACCAATCCCCTGGTAAGAAATCCATCTGAACCTCTGTAACTGACGAGAAAACCATCTGATAATAGTATCAACCTCAAACAAGAAACCCATCTGATCCAGACAACACACCTGGAGATGAATCAAGAACACCGTCTGATAAATACTGAATCATGGTTTCTGAAGGCCAGTTTTCCTGCAATAACCCAATCCCCCTCACAGGTATGGACCTAATCCACGGACAAAGTTACGACATCCTATGCGGTCATCAGCGTCACAGACTTTCATGAGTGACGATACAATTCCCAGAAGGAGTGGCATCATTAAGTCATGAAGAGGCCTCACTTAGCTGACTTCCAAATGATCGGTCCCCAGAGTCGACAATCCTCACGTCTGGACTCCCCTCAGATCCTCAGGACCGGAAAGGAGCACCTCTGCGAGAACCTCGTCTGAGCGCAGATTTCGTAGGGAACTGTGCCTGCTCAGCAGACAGGTCCGTCTACTACTCTCCGCAACTATGTCTAGGTGCATACTCAAGCCCAGGTCCGGCTTCTCACTCATAGTAACCTCCCTTTCCCACAGCAATAATCATAATAATATAGTGCTGAAAGTAAATGCGGAAAGGTAAAGGTGCGGGAAAATAAAGTGCGGAAAGATAAAACACATATGCACAACACCCAACAGATAAACACCCAAGCGCTAGGATTGACTCGCGTAGGGGATGGGAAACGGTCCCAGCATAAGGGATGGGAAAAGTCCCTAGATGCTATATGTCCCCAGCAGAGTCGCCAGCTGTCGCTACTGCGAAAATCGGCGCCGGCTGACAGAAGAGTCGCCACCGTGCGTTATTTATCCCAACGGAGGGAAAGGAAACGCTCGAAGTAAACCTCGCAAAAAAAGGGAAAAGGTATGGTCATCGCAACCAAAACCTGGGTTCGGGAGTCGGTTACGCAAGGGGAAGGTATTAGCACCCCTCACGTCCGTCGTACTCGACGGGATCCACGCTTGGTGTTTATAAGGAAAAGGGTGTGTTTATCTATCTACGCTAATGGTCAGTCTGAAAAGAAAAGAAAAGGACAGGACTCGACAGAACATACGGTGTTCTGGGCCTACGTACTCCCTCGTGCAATGGGAAAGTCAGAGTCAACGTAGTTCGACTACCTACGTCTAGACGGGGGAAAGGTTGCTCGCCAGGACATCGTGTCCTGTGCCTACGTACTTCCACACGGCATGGAAGATCAGAGCAAACGTAGTTCGACTAACTACGGCTAAACTGGGCGTTCTCACACAGCAGTGAGAAAATCAAACTGGTTTTAAAGGTTCGGGAACCTACAACTACGGTCTGGTCTCAAATGCACTCGGGCAAGAGAAAAAGGGATAACAATCAGTCGTCAGCGGGAAAGTCTCGATCACACAGCCGCGAGAGAACAAAAGGTTAGTTGTTAGTGTGCTCGCTAGGATATCGCATCCTATGCCTACATATTCTCGTCTGGTACGAGAAATCAGAGCAGCTGTAGTTCGGCTAACTACGACACAAGCTATTCAAGTGTTTTCTATTGCTTTGAGAAAGGAAAGAGACACCCTAAAACTATGGTTAAAAAGGGGAATCTACCTAATGTTATCATGCCTGGTTGACCCACCTAATGTCTATCATAACCCCTCCGCAGCGGAGAAGTTAGAGCTCCTAAGGGATCATGGCAACAGGACTAAACAGCAAACAAGAATCAACTGCAAAGTAAAGAAATACTGGAAATATGCATGAATGCAACAACCAAACAATCAAGGCACAAAGGCCGCAAACCACAGAGGTAAGGGAGCTCAGCTCTACCAAATACCAGCAAGCAAAGCCACTCAATAACAAACAAGCAGAAGGAGGACCACCTCAACTTCTCATGCACACAAAACCTACTTCTAAGATGCACCTACCTCAGAAATATCTAGATGAACCCCTAGATCTAATGCAGCACAACACCGCACAAGTCAAACAACACAAAGAGAAGGCGAACCAGCCTGACAAGCCCCTATCCAAAACTTAAACCAAAACCCTGAGCAGGACCCCTAAACAAAACACTAATCAAACCCCTAAGCAAAGCCCTATGCAAAACCCTACACAAGAGAAATCAATCCCAGTCTTCAAGCTTCAAGGCAAGCTTACCAAAGAAAGGGAGCTAAGCAGACAAACCCATAGTGCCTTCCTCAGGAAAGTACCAGGAGGTTACCACTCAGGAATCATATCCTATGCGGCTCAACAACTGTGAACGGTTTACATTCCTCCTCAGGAGAAACTAAACTCACATGAGGGCTCCGACATCATTAGATATTTGAGAAATCCTACCTGAACTAAGGGAACTAAGTGAACAGGCCCATAGTTCCTTCCTCGGGAAAGTACTAGGAGGCTTCCACTTAGGAATCATATCCCATGTGGCTCAACAACTGTGATCAGTTTACATTCCTCCTCATGAGAAACTAAACTCACATGAAGGCTCCAACATCATTGGATACTTAAGAAAGTCCTACATGAACTAAGGGAACTAAGTGAACAGACCCATAGTGCTTTCCTCAGGAAAATACTAGGGGGCTTCCACTTAGGAATCATATCCCATGTGGCTCAACAACTGTGATCAGTTTACATTCCTCCTTAAGGAGAAACTAAACTCACATGAAGGCTCCAACATCATTGGATACTTGAGAAAGAGGTGAGAAGAAAGAATGAAAGACATCCATAGTGCCTTCCTCAGGAAAGTACCATAAATTTCCCTCAAACTTCAGGATCTCAAACCTCACAAACAGAGAGCAAGCTCCTAGACTAGGCCCCAATCCATGCATCCTTGCAAGCTCCATCAAGACTTCATCCATCCTCCACCTTCAAGAAGAAACCACAGGCCCTCAACCCAAAGGAAACTAACTCTGAAGTTCAACCACAGTTGAACTTCAAAGTCAGAAGCCATCAAGACTTCTCCTATTCTCAGGCTCAAACAAAAATAACAGAACACCCTATAAAAATCTACTAAAAATCTAGGGGAAACCTACATGGCTCTATGATCCCAAGATCAAATCTCAAAGCCTAAGTCAACTTCTAAGGCTACTAAACAATCCCTAACATATGAATGGTCAAGGGTTACCAACAAGTTATGAGGTCTCTATTCTCTAACCCTAAAACAATATCAATCAATCTCTAAAAAATCCACTAAAATCCTATGGGGAACATGCATTAGTCTAGTATAACATACTAAAAAACTAGAGCAAAATTCAATACCAAGCAAGAGAAATAAAATCAGCAAGGCAGACACACCACAAACCAATTATTCAATATCAATTAAAATATAAAAATGCAAAATAAAAATGAAAATGCATGATCTAATCAATATTTTTGTACTATAAAATTCTACATTGAAATATGAGTCTACAGAAAAAAGAATGGAATTATTTGGACACTCCTAGTATTTTTTAGGAATTAATTTCTAACATGCATGAAAACAAAGAAAATAAAAGAAAATAAAAAAGAAATAAAACAGGGGGGGTGCAGCGCTAGCAACTCTCTAGTTGCTTCAGCCTTGGGCCTATACACGGGGGGTACGCCCAGCAATTAGGGCCTAAGCCCAATCCACATCCTATTCAGTTCTCACACTCAGGGGGGGACACGAGAAAATGGAGGGGATACTACCAGCAAATCAAATTTGGGCTTGGGCCCAACCCAAACCCTAATCCAAGTACTAACCAGCAAAAACCTAACTCTCCTCTCCTAGCCCGGTCTACTGTTCATCATCTAAACCCTAACCTGCCGCTTGCAAGCTCTCTCCCTCAAACCCTCCCTGAGAAAATCTCTTAAAACAATCTCAAACGCACTTGCGTTCATGAAACCACCAAACAGCAAACCCTTACAAGCTCAGTACGACCAGCAATCCCTAGTCTAAACTCACGATCTACCTACACAAACAGCTGTTCAAACATGCAAGATTTTAGAGGAACAAGAATGAAACCTGGAGAACGTCGCTGAAGGAACACGTGAAGATCTTGGAAGGCGTTGTAGCGTTGAAGATATACAAGTTTTCTGAAGAAGATCTTCAAAGAATCTGGGTGGAAATTGCTGGAGGAACGCGTTCGTAGACAAATTACGAAGATGAAGTTCTGGATCTTGAAGGTTTGCTTGAAGATCAACAATTTTCTGGGGAAAACTAAAGTGTTCTTGGATAAAGAAGCAACACGATTGAAGATCTTGGCGTTTTTCTGGGAATATTGATGAAGATCTTAGGAGTCACGATGGAGATGACGATTTCAGGAAACAAGCGTTGATGAAGATTTGATGAGGAATAATACGTGAAGTTTCCGGCGAGGAGGAACTTTCCGGCGTACGGTGGTTATTGTTGAAGATCGGAGGAGAAAGAAGGACGATGAATGAATTTCTGGAAAATCCAGACGAACACGATGAGTGTTCTTGATGAGAATTCTGGAAAATGATGAGTATTCCGAGGAGTTTTTCGACGATGCACTATTTTTGGCAGGTGGTTGATGGAGGTGGACGGAGGAGGAAGGGGGAGGAAGAAGAAGAGGGGAGGATTCTGGGCAAAAAAAAGGCTCTGGTGGGTTATTACGGTGGCCGGAGGGCGTTATGGTGGCCGGCGGTGGGGCGGTCACCGGATTTGCATGGCCGGCGACGAGGGGTTCCGGTGGGGGCTTGGTGAAGACAGGTGGCAAGGCGAGGGAGATGGTGGATGGCATGCACGAAGCCACGTGGTGTGGTGTGGCAGAGTGAGGGAGTAGTGGGAAACGTAGCAAGAGGAGGGGAGTTCTGAGAATTGAGGTGGGTCCTCCTGGTGTGAACGTGTGGCACGTTATATAGCTGACAAGTGTCATCTGCAATTCTGGACAAAAAGATGAACAAACAAATGGACTGATAAGCACTGGGCCTCCAAAAACTCTTCTGGGCCCAAACGAAAATGATAGTAAAACCCAAAAAATCTGATTTAAAATGATTAGTATGAAAATGGATTAAAAACCTGATTAAGTCTAATTAAAACTAATTAAAGCCTAAACCTAATTAACTAAAAATGATTAAACTACAATTAACTCTAACTAAAAATTAAACTAACCTAATTAATTCTAAACAAACTCAATTAAAACCTAACTCATATTAAACTCTAATTAAAAGATTAAAATCCTAATTAAATCTAAAAGATGATTAATATCTACTTAAACCTATATTAAACTAAAACTAATAAAATTCTAATAATCCCTATTTAGAAAATCTATTAAATTTCTATTAATTCTAATAAAATCTACATTATTTATAATATCTATTAAAATTCTATTATTAATAAAAGAAAAAACTATATTCTTTCTATATTATTCTAAAAACATTTAAAAGCTATTTAAAATCTATTATATTCTAAAAATGATTAAAAAACTATTAAATCTATTAAAAATTCTATAAAGCTCTAAAAAAAAAGATTTAAACTATTAAAAAAATGTAAAAAAAATCTATTTAAATTCTAGAAAAATCTAAAAAGCCTATTTAAAATCTACAAAGGCTATTAAATCCTAAAAAAAACAGACAAATGCAAATGACCAACATAAAAGATAGCGCGAGACCAGATCGAAGCAAACAGTAAACCCCCGGGCATCAGAATATCCCAAAAACCACCATGTGAGCTGCAAACACCGAGGAGCGCACAATTCCCCGAAAATAAAACCCTGATTATCTAGATTGGATCTGAAATATCCGGTAAATGAAACCCAAGCTGTAACCCTGACATCCTCTGTCTGTGCACAAATGTCATGCATCTGATATGCGAATACGAATTGAACCATGACCCAGATAGGAGAACCGGTTGGTCAAATTTTAGGGTGCAACAGCTGCCCCTATTCAAGCGGCTTGGACCTGAAGGGTTGAAGAGCGCTCAACCTTCAAACATTCGGAGGTACGAGACGGTTGAATACCAATAAAACCCGAAAATTTGCCAACCGCGAGAATATACTGTAAAACTGCTTGGGGAATAAAATCCAGAACCGAGCCCAGCCGTCACGGCAACAAACTGATCAATCATCTGGTAAGGAACTCCTGTTTTTAACACCCGTTACCTGTGATATCCTAAATAACAAACCCGAGGGTTGCAACAAAACACCCGATCTTCTCACATCGTCTACTGATAGACAGGAAGAGAAATATACTCACATCGTTTAAAGATAGACCGAAAGACACCCATGAATCCGTACTCACTTCGTCTAAAGATAGACGGAAAGACACCCAAAATTCAAGGAAAACTTCAGTACTCACATCGTCTAAGGATAGACGGGAAGACACCCCGATCCCGAAGGAAAACTTCAATACTCACATCGTCTAATGATAGACGGGAAGACACCCAAAATCCATACTCACATCGTCTAAAGATAGACGGGAAGACACCCATGAATCCGTACTCACTTCGTCTAAAGATAGACGGAAAGACACCCATAATCCCGAAGAAAAAACATCAATACTCACATCGTCTAAAGATAGACGGAAAGACACCCACAATCTGAAGAAACAGACCAATACTCAAATCGTCTAAGGATAGACGGGAAGCTACCCAAATCGATACTCACATCGTCTAATGATAGACGGGAAGACACCCAAAATCCATACTCACATCGTCTAAAGATAGACGGAAAGCTACCCAAATCGATACTCACATCGTCTAATAATAGACGGCAAGACACCCATAATCCAATACTCACATCGTCTAAGGATAGACGGAAAGACACCCTGATCCATACTCACATCGTCTAATGATAGACGGGAAGACACCCAAAATCCATACTCACATCGTCTAAAGATAGACGGGAAGAACACCACATGTTAGAGAACCCCATCTTGAAACCCCACTGAAAAATCACCTGAAACTTTACATCCTCTACTGATAGACGGAAAGAATACCACTTAGAGAAACCCCATCTTGAAACCCTACTGAAACAATCACCTGAAACTTCACATCGTCTACTGATAGACGGAAAGAACACCACTTAGAGAAACCCCATCTTGAAACCCCACTGAAACAAATCACTCGAAACTTCACATCGTCTACTGATAGACGGAAAGAAAACCATATTCGAACTCAAGACGTCTAATGATAGACGGAGAAATCCACTTATTGGAGGAACACATCGTCAATATGAATTGACGGGAAGAAAAGTTTGTCGATACCAGATGACTGATTGATCAAAGCATAACTGTTGTATGATCTGAAATACGAATAAACCGCTGAATTGTCCGAACACTGTTGTTGGACGAATGCCCCTGAACTGATCACTGAGTAATTCACGCGCCATATGAGGCTGATAGAAAACCTGGCTTATGCTTCGTATGCATATGCGTATGCTTGAATCTTTCTATGACGTAATGCTCCATTTGGGATGGAAATGCTACGCATTTTGAAAATGGAATGCAAGTATGATGCAAATATGATGATGCCTGCAATATGCTAATGCAGGCTCGGGCTGCTGGAGAAAGTCGGGTACAGAACACCACTTCAGCAAAATAAATGCTGAAGACGAAGCCAACTCCGCTGGGGAAATTGGGAACTTAACCAGGCACCTTGTTGAAGTAATACCCTGCTGGGGAATATAACTTTGCTGGGGAATAGCAGATGTGCCAAGTATGATTGGACTTCGCTGGGGATAGCTTACCCTTGCCAATGAAAAATTGGACTTTGCTGGAGAAAATAGCCGGAGTCTTCCCGCATACTGACGAAGATCGGATTTGGAAACTGATGCGCCAACACGGATGGGCCTCACAGTGATCGTCAATATGGACTTGAGCTTTTAGCCTATCTGTGATGGGTCAGGTACAACTGACGCTAGAAAACGTTCTGTCTGCATACACAGTTTTCTGGTTGAAGTGTCAAGGGAGAGTAACACGACTTCCCGACATTCATCTCGCACTTGAAAATTGGCTGAATCTGCTCGAATAGCTCTGAATAACCCTGCTGATACGGAGAAGAACAATCCTTTCGCTTCTGATATGCCCCAGCCTGCGGGACCTCTGTGGGGATAGTCCTCGAAAGAAAGTCTGAAAATCTGTACCCTGATGGCCTGATATGAAATGCTCCAGCGTTCTGAACTTCGGAGAGGTACTTCCCATCAAATGCTTCTCGAATAAAGAATAACTTCTGCGCTCTTACGATGGCCTGCCCCTGACTGCAATGACATTGCTCCTGATTATCTGATTCAGAATAGTGCCCCTGACTACGACATATTTACCGAATCTCAACCTGATTGCCCCAGGAATAAATGACTTTGAAAGGCTGACTTGACTGGGGATCACTGGATTGTAGCTTGCCCCTGCTCTCGGAACATTCGGCGCTCTGTATTCTATCCTGACCATACCTTCCATTGTAGAAAAAACTTTCCTACTGTCAAGCGCTTACTCGCAAGTAAAACAAGTTGTTCTGCGTAAAAGATATACTAATGCAACACATATGACAGCTTTGACATCCAATTTGTTCACTGGGAATAGGAAAACACAGTTTATGGCATAAAATGCACAAAACATTTATCAAGAATATCAACATCAGTACCAACATGGTAAGAGGAACCCTTTTAGGAGTCAGAATCGACGCGACCTTTACCGAAGTATGCTTTCGAAACAACCTGCTTCAATTAGGACTTTTGAAGGTTATAACGTGGCCAGGTTCACGGTTTTGAAGGAAAGGATAAAGGCTCAAAGTTTATTTTAACCCACCCATTCTCCTTGATGTTCTCCCACCCACCTATATTAAAAAAATGTAAAAAAAATCTATTTAAATTCTAGAAAAATCTAAAAAGCCTATTTAAAATCTACAAAGGCTATTAAATCCTAAAAAAAACAGATAAATGCAAATGACCAACATAAAAGATAGCGCGAGACCAGATCGAAGCAAACAGTAAACCCCCGGGCATCAGAATATCCCAAAAACCACCATGTGAGCTGCAAACACTGAGGAGCGCACAATTCCCCGAAAATAAAACCCTGATTATCTAGATTGGATCTGAAATATCCAGTAAATGAAACCCAAGTTGTAACCCTGACATCCTCTGTCTGTGCACAAATGTCATGCATCTGATATGCGAATACGAATTGAACCATGACCCAGATAGGAGAACCGGTTGGTCAAATTTTAGGGTGCAACAACTCCTCAATGCTCCATAATGAGATACCAAGCTTTCCAAGCCCACAAAGCAAAGCAAACTAAGCAAACATGCCCTAAAGGCAACACAAACAATCAATCAATACAAAAATCAACTAAAAATAGCATACTATTATATTAAATCCTAATATAATTTCTAAGGGATCCTACATACCTGCTCTTAATACCCATATATGCCTCATAGTCTAACTTGTCCTAAAAACCTAAAATCTAAAGTTATTATGGACCTATGTTGAAGTTTAACCTAATTCTACACAACCTAGAATTATCTAATCAAAACTATCCTAAAAGTCATCACAAAAATATGGAATTAATCCAGGGGGGACCTAAAACATATATCTAACTGCCCTAAAAGGATTGAACTAAAAATATTAAGGGAGCTACCTAAACTAAATTCTACAAATTAAGGTATCAACTTAAAAGCATTAAAAAGCAATTAAAATAGAAAATATGCAAAAAATATTAAAATGCATGATATGGCAAATGTTTTTATTTTTTAATTTTCTATACAAAAATATGAAAAGGGAGAAAAAACTCCCATTAAAAAATATTGATTTTTCTATTTGATATGAATTTCTAAAGTATGAGAAAAAATGGAGAAAAAATATAAAATGACAATTAATGGCTGGGGTGCAAGAAGCAACCATATGCAGTTCTATTTACGCGCTTGGGCCCAGAGGGGGGTTCAAAAAGAAAAGCGCTTAGGCCCAATTTAAAATCAGAAATTAAATGAAAAATCATAAAGAAAAAGAAAAAACAGCGGTGCAGATAGAAGCAATATTCAGTTCATTTCGGATTTGGGCCTGATAGGGGGTGGGGTTAGAAGTTTCACTTAAGCCCAGAATTCCTATTTTAAATGAAACGCGGCGTTTCATTCTTTCAGCTTCCCCTCTAAAACGAGTTTAAATGCAAGCCGTTGGATCCGTTTCTCAGTCCATGGTCAGCGCGTGATCTGACGGACGTAACTTCGTCTTCTTCCTTAGGTTAGCTAGGGTTTCTGAAACACCATTAAAACACAGCCCCATGCAACAAACTTTCGTCCATTCGTACGCACTCATTTCTTCATCAAATATCAACATGTAAAACACAATCTTGCTTCATTTTCCACGCTGAATACGACTATGGTCCTAGTTTTCAGTGAAATGCTCTCTATCACCAAACCCGAAGGTGAGCCCAAACCAATCTCAAAATATCGTCAATCTTCGACCTCAACCAAACTCAACTTTCTTTGCATCAAAATGATCCTCACATTCTGTGGTTTAAAATCATCTAATAATCTTGCATTAAAACGCACTATATCACTAGTTCTTACTCCATCAAGAAATGGCATCCATGACTGAAACTTCACCAATCACTCGTAAACCCATCATACATGATCACCTAATTGTCTCTAACAATTCTAAACTAATAAATTAACCTAACCATGCCTAGATTATGAGGTGGAATAGATTTTGCAAACCTGGCTTCTTGGTATGGTGGATGATGAAACCCTAGCTTTCAAGGCTTGAAACTCTTCAAGAACACTCCTTGGATGATGAAAACTCTTCTGTATGCAAAAGATTTGGAGAAGAGAGCTTGTACTTCAAGATTCAATGTGATTTGCTTTCTTGCAATTTCCAATGGAACACTTTCAATTCTTCATGGATGGAGCTACAAATCAGTATGAACACGCTCAGAAATATCTATGGAGAAGGTTTGTGGAGAAAAAAAGGATTACAATGAAGAAGAATCAAGAGATTGAATGTAACTTGCAATGGAAGCTTTTGGATTTCACTCTCTCTCCTCTACACCAATTAACACCAACCTTGCATCTGAGCAAGTCACAATGGTTATATAGAATGGTTTAGAACAGTCTAGAACCATCTAGAATAATCCAATGAGAAATTCATCTTTTCATGTCATGGTATTTTGAATTTTCATTTCTCACCACATGGTATCTCATGCCAACCCTTGTAATCTTTGTAACCAACTTGAATTTATCCCCACATGATACTTTGGGTCAGCTACAATGCATAACCAATGTGCTTGTTAAGTTTTTCCTTGTTTTGGTTTGGTACCCTAATATGCAAGTAATCAAATTACAAAGCAGCCCTATGATGCAAGCCTCAAATCAAAATTGTGGCTGAACCATTGTTCTTAGAATGTCATTTGGAGTCAAAATGATCTATTACATGATATGGTTTGGACTTATAACTTAGGATTTCCATTTTTCAAATTCACTTGAATTAACTTATGCCTCATTTTTAGGCCATTTTTATCACTTTTTGATATGAGCCTTTTCAACATCTCATGACCTCCCTACTAGCCTTAAAACATCATTATAAGCAAGTTTGATGTTGAAGATTTTTCATTTGAAGCTTGGAAGTAGGAGATATGGCCTTATGCTTGAAATGACCTATAACTTCCAAATGACCAAAATGCCCTTGGCTTGTCAAAGCCATAAGTTGAGTTCTACAAATTCTATCAAGGACTTCTAATACTCTCTAGAAAGCTAAGAAGATGCTCTTCAACATCCATGTTGACCAAGAATCCATAGGAATCATCCTACTAGGGTAAAAGTTGTCTGCAAGTTGGGTGACTTTCAAGGACCCAGATTCACATACCTCAGATGACCTGTAATTTGTCAAAACCATAACTTGAGCTCCACAAATCCTATCAAGGACTTTTACTACTAAAATTAAAGCTAAGAACAAGCTCTACAACATTAATCTTGTGGAGAAGATGATATGACAATCACATCTTGAGCTAAACTGCCTTGAAGATAGGGATCAAACTAGGGGATTTTACACTGTTAATCCTTAGAAACCCTAGCTTGAAACTTCTCAAACTCCTCAATCATGATGAGTTGGTATAGGAATCATCCTTATAGTATCTCAATACATCATTCCATGATCACATGGCTCTTGGATTAGGTCTCAACCCTCTCCAAATCATTAGTTGACCTAGGGTTGACCCAGTCAAACCCTAATTCTACCACTCATGGTTGAATCTTCTGAATTCTTGTAAACTGACCTCTCTAGGCTTCATGATGGCTTTCAAGACTTCTCATAAGCTTTCTCAAAGCTTCAAGTCTATCCTCATAGTCTCAGAATCATCTGAGGAGCTCCCACAACTCTCAAGTTATGAGGCACACAACCTTGGTTTCAACCAATTCCTCTGAGGATCTCTTGAGTTCTCTGATAAAGGCATCAACCTTTGAACATTGAAATAACTTTCTTGGCTAGCTTCAAAGCCTCATACAACTCTTGATGGTTAAATAAATGTTGGTCAAATTTTGGGGTGCAACACTATCCTTTTCTCTTTAAGAGGTTTTCTCGATATTTTCCTCTCCCGTTCATTCCGGAAAAATAAAGTTTGGTGGCGACTCTGTCGAACCGCATTTCCGCGCCTTTCGCACGAGGGTCGTTTCCTTGAAATGTCTCCTTGATTTTTCGAGGTGCGACATCTGGCGACTCTGCTGGGGACTTTTGCTCCATGCAAAGAGAGAGTCGAGCCTATATTTTGGTTTGTGAGGAGTGTTTGTTTTTTATTTGTTTTCTTCTTGTTTATGTATTTGTTCTCTGGTGGATTTTATTTGTGCTTGTTATCTTGGTTGCCTGTTGGTTCTTGGGATGACATCATGATTAAAGCTCTACGCCCGAGCTTTGGTAAAAGCAGAGAGAACACATAGTTTAGAATTGGTAGTCGAGTAGTGTTAGTCTCCGAGGACTCGCTCCTTGTGGGCCTAGCATGAAAGCTCCTCCAGAGGAGACCTATTCGTGGATCTTGTTGTAACACAGCTAGCCTGTTGCATGACTTGATTAATGAAGGGTCCATGATTCTGGGAACCTGATAACACGAAATCGTATATATATTTTGATGCATAATTCAACTAAAGTTTAACTGTTTTCGATCCGATTTCGGGTTATTTCCGTGTTATTTGTCTGATGTTTTACAGGTATTTAACGATCACGTCTAAACAAGGCAACATGAAGAAAAGAAGCAATCTCAGATGAAATATGGACGAAAAAGGAGTGAAAACATCATGAAAAGCGCAGAAGGCTGTTTTTGCTTATGTGACGACCGTCACAACTCCATGACGACCGTCACACGGGTGACGACCGTCACACCTTGTGACGACCGTCATGCAGGCAAAAACGCCCCATTTCAATTACACGTTAAAGAAGCAGTTCCAAGTCCCAAATAGTGGACCATTACTCCCTGATTTTTCTACCTCAAAGTCCACTCTCTCCAATTATAACCGTTAGAGTTCCATCTCTATAAAAGGGGAAGAAGGGGACCTCAGAAAGGGAGCCGCATTCATACAACGAAGTGCTGCCAAATTTATTTCCAGAGCAAACCTTTCCAGTTTAATATTCTTATTTATTTCTCTTTACTTTCTTCTGCATTCCATTTCATTCTTCTGTAATTTCTACTTTTATTGTACGATCAATTTGGCATAAAGACCAGAATCCTGCCAACATCTGTGGAGGATCTGCCCAAAGGCCAATTGGAATATTTACAGGTTTCTCATTTCAATCGTAATTCCAGTTTTATTATAATGCAAATTATTATTTATTGTTTTTATTTATGTTTTATCTTTCCCAAATCCATGTCTAGCTAAACTTAGGTAATCGATATGTAGTAATAATTCGAAAGGGATTTGATAATAACTGGTTGAAAATTGTCTTTTCAAAAGTAATTTATGGTCTGAGTGTTTAAAATTAATTTACGAAATAAACTTCGTCACGAAAGCGAGAACTTATTTAAAAGTAGTTTTGCCACGAAAGTGGGAAATTAATTAAGATACGAACCTACAAGCGAAAGTTGCGGTAAGATCAGATAGTAAACACTAGTCATCCATTTTAATAACAGCGAAAGCACTTTAAAATGAATTAGAACTTAGAGATTTCCAAAAAATAATTTTAACCCCGAATGGGATACGAAAGTGTACGTTTGGCCCTTAGGATTATGATTAGCGTCAATAACCATCGTGAGGCGAGAGTCTTTAAATCACCATTTTCTGCTTAAATAAACTCTGAAAATTATTTCATACACCGGTAACTTGTCAAATCCCTGAAGAGCCGAATTACTGCATATCGATTCAATCAATTATAATCTAAGTAGCATTCTTAGTTCCCTTTTAGTGACAATCTTATTCCCTTAAACATATTCTACCTAGCTAAACATAGTAACTCCCGAGAACACTAGTTTGATTACGAGTCCCTGTGGGATCGATATCTATTATTACTACGCGATAGACTGTGCACTTGCAGTTAGGTTGTATTAGACATAGAAAGTCGCGATCAAGTTTTTGGCGCCGTTGCCGGGGACCCGTTTAGTCAATAGTGTAACCTTCTGTTACGCCGTATAGACTAGGTTAACAATTTTCATTTTTCCTTTACTAGTGTTGTCGATTGTATGCCAAGTAATCGCTCACAAGGCGATATCTTGAAACCTTCAGTCGCAGAACTAGAGCGCTTCTTACATTTAAGAAGCCGAATCATTGAGTACCAACTCAAACATAACATTCCCGATCCTCTCACTCCCATTCCCAAATTCGAAGAAGAATCAAACATGGCTGAAGGACCTCCAAACAAACCGCTGAAGGCATACGCTACGCCCTCTCAGATGGAGCCTAGAAGTAGCATTGCTGCCCCAGCTATTACCCGAAATGATTTTGAGCTGAAACCTTCATTGTTGTCAACTGTACAACAAAACCAATTCTCAGGAAACGCAACTGAGGATCCGAACGAACATCTAACGAAGTTTGTACAATACACGGACACAGTGAAAGCAAATGGAGTAACTCCAGACGCGATAAGACTTCGTCTTTTCCCATTCTCTCTTAGAGACAGAGCGTGGACATGGTTATAATCTTTACCATCCAACTTCGTTATGACGTGGGAACAATTGAAGAACGCCTTCTTAGCGAGATATTTTCCGCCAAGCAAAACTGCTATGCTTAGAGCTCAAATCAATAGATTTCGACAAAAAGATACTGAATCTCTTTACGAAGCATGGGAACGATTCAAAGATATGATGAGAACATGTCCTCACCATGGTCTAGAAGACTGGGTGACAATCCATACTTTCTATAATGGGTTTCTATACAATACTAGATTGACAATAGACGCTGTCGCAGGCGGTGCGCTTATGGATAATCCATACGATGAAGCCTATCAATTAATCGAAAACATGTCACAAAACCATTGCCAATGGGGAGGTGAACGAACTCCAACAGAGAAAACCACAGCGAAAGGTGGGATGTACGAGATCAGCAGCCTTGAAAAGTTCAACGCTAAAGTAGATGCTCTAGCACAGAAGATTGATAGTCTGACCGTTAACCCCACTACAACCGTCGCTGCCGTAACTCCAAATTGCGAGTTATGCGGAAGCACCACTCATAATGCGCCTGAATGCCCATTGCTAGCCGGAATCCCACCAGACCAGGTAAATTATGCTCAAGGAAATCCTTACGCAAATACCTATAACCCAGGTTGGCGAAACCATCCGAACTTTTCTTACAAAAGCGAAAATGTATTGCAAATGCCTACTGCTCCGCCAGGATATCAGAAACCAGCTGCTACTCAGACTGCACCTAGGAAATCAAACCTCGAATTGATGATGGAAAAATTCATAGCTACTCAAGCTCAAACAAACAAAGAATTCCTGAATCAAAACATACACACTAGCGAGCAGATTAAACAGTTGACGGGAAAAGTAGACGCTTTAGCCACCCACAACAAAATGCTAGAAACATAGATATCACAAGTGGCTCAACAACAAGCCTCTGTTGCCGCACCCGCTGGCACATTTCCTGGACAACCTGAACAGAATCCAAAAGGCCAAGCAAATGCTGTAATACTAAGAAGCGGAAAAGAATTGGACGAACCGATCGATCCGAGTGTTGCACCTCAAAATTTGCCCAAACGTTTCTAACCTAGGTCTATGTTTCAATTGCATAGTCATTTGCATTGTCATCATGTACATAGTGTATTCATCTGCATTGTATAGCATGAGCAAGCTATCTTAACAGGGGATCAAAGTTCTATTCTTATCTCAAGAGGCATATACAAGGGTTTCATTCATATTCAAGTCTACTCAGGTCATCAGGGAAGAATTGGGGCTTGGAAGTGTTGCCAGGTTGATCAGTGAATTCTCTCCTATCTTGAGATTGTTTGGGGATTATCAAAGGAAATGTGAGCCATGAGCCAAGAGCATGAGGTGTGTATGGATGTTATGAAGAGCCTAGATTATCATTTTTGAGGAGTAACCAGGTCATTGGGATGATTGCAAGAGCCTCAGTTGAAGTCAGTCAACTAGGGTCAACACCAGGTCAACACTAGGTCAAAGAAGTGTTTTGAAAGGCATCAAGGAGCATTTGAAGAATGTGGGATTCATTATTTGCTACATGGATATGGATATGATGTTGTGTTAAAGAAAAATCAAGAGGAGTCAAGGAGAAGAGGAGTTACTAAATTAGGGTTTCAGTGTAAAATCCCCTGATTTAGGTCAAACTTCAAAGCAGTGTAACTCAAGATGCAAGCTTCATATGGATTCTTGGTACACATGAAACTTTTAGAGTATCTTCATAGCTTTAATTTGAGTGGTGGAAGTAATCAATATGATTTATAGAACTCAAGTTATAGCTCTTGCAAGTTACAGGTCATCTGAGGGCACTGAAATTTGTCTGTGAAAGTTGTCTGTCTTCCAAGCAACTTTTGACCTTCAAGGATATTTCAAATGGATTCCTGGCCAACATGAGAGTTGTTCCTTATTGTCTTAGATTTCTAGGAAGGTATGGTATTCCTTCATATGATTCGTGGAACTCTACTTATGGTCTTGGCAAGCAAAGGGTATTTTGGTCATCTAAGGATTACAAGTCATTCTTAGCCTATTCCTAAAACTCATACAAGGAAGCTTCAAATGGAAAACTTTACAACATCAAAGTTGTTCAAAATGCCATTTTAAGTCTATAAAAGAAGTCATAGAAGTTTGGAAATGCATATAACAAGACTTGGTAAAAGTTGGTGAAAAATGACCTAAAAAAGGCATATAAGGTGAAAAAGTTGAAATGAAAAATTGGTTTGAGAGATCTACAAATCCAAAATGGGTCATCCAATATACCAAATTGATTCCAAACATCATTTTAAAGACATTGGTTCAGCCACTTTTTTGAGTTAGGGGTTAAATTTTGGACTTGCTTTGTATTTTTGTTACTTGCATAATAAGGCAAGTATGGAAAACTTGGCATAAGGTGAATTTTCAAGGCAAGGAGCTTGCATATCATTCCAATTTGGCATGTAAGGAGATTTTGAAGAGTTATAAGTGCATTGTAAGGAGATACCATGAGATATCAACATGTCATCAAGTGAGATTTTCATGAACTTTCCACCACATTCTAGAATCATTCTAAGATCAATCTAGAAACTTCTAGATCTGTCTATCATCATCTATATATTGGATTGAACTCATTGGTGCAAGGGGTTGGTGAAAAGAGAGAAAAGAGAGAGTGATATACCATTTCTTCCATTTTTGCAAATCAATCTCAAACTCCATTTTTTTCTTCATCTCCATTGAATTTTTCTCACCAAATCAATTCCTTGGATCCTACTGAACAAATGCATATAGATTGGAGTGGCCATTGATGAGTGTTTGAAGGTGTGGCTTCAAATTTGCAAGTGAATCAAGTTGGATCCAATCTCACAATCCAAGCATTGTCCATCCAAGATCTTGCAAACAGAAAGGTTCTCATCCATTGAAGATCATTTGTGGCAAGTTTCAAGCATTGGATTGGAGTGTAGCTGCATCTGCCATCACCATTTTTCAGGTTTGCAAAAGCATTCGAATCTCTCTATTTATGCAGTACTAGATGAAATGGTTAGGGTAAATATGATTAGAGACCTTAGGTGATTGATTCCTGAGAATTAGAGAGAGTTCTATGAGGTTCCATAACAGGGTGATGATTCTTTGATGACCAAGATTAGGCTGGATATTGAGTTATAATGATCATGTAATAGCTTAATGAAATCAGTGCAACACCATGAGCAAGATAAGGCCATTAATACCAAGAAGTACCATGCTTGATCTCAGTGTAATTTGTTTGAACCCGTGCATTCATGCTTTCTGTTTGTGGGATATAGGAGGTTTTAATGGAAATTATGCGTGTAATCGTGTTCCTGGGAAAGAATAGACCAATTTTGGTTTTGGAATTTTTGAATTTCATTGAGAATTGAGAGAGCACGATGAGCTTGATTTCATGCATGGAAGCTGTAAAAAACTGAAACCCTAGGTGCTGATTGGAGAAGATGACTGATGACCCTTGGATTAGTTCATTTCAATTGAATTGTTAAGTTCATCGCACGGTCCAGATTTGAAGTTGAGAAACGGAGGGAGAGACCAAAGCGAAACGATGCGTTTCACTTAAACGCCATCCATGGGCTTTGGATCAGCGTGCTATCCCCACCCCCCAATTGGAAGCCCAATGGAAATGAACTGGGAATTGTCGCTATTTGCACTGTGGATCTCATATTTTTCTTTTATTTTCTTAATTGATTTTCTGAACTAACTGGGCCTAGCGCCAATTGATATTCGCGCCCCCATCTTCCCGGCCCATCATTATAATAACTAGGCGCATCTGCTAGTAGCACCCCCCATCCCATTTATTTCATTTTTGTGATTTTATTTTTCTTTAATATTCTTTGATCTTTAAAAATTCATAAAAAATTGAAAATAGCTTGTTTTTAATTGGTTCTTTTGGTTATAGGTTCATAATTTTGTCTAGAAAAATAATAAATAATAAAAATATCCTTTTATTTTGTCTTGATATTTTTTGTGTATTTTTCCTTTAAATAGCTTTTTAATGGATTTAGTTTGGTACTTAAATTTGTTGATTTTTGTTCTAATAGTTCCCCTTAGATTTAGGGTTCATTCTTTTTAGGGTGATTCACTTAGGACTTCAACTTGTATATAGGATTTTATTCACAATTTTAGAATCTAATCTTAGGTGATTTGTTTAGGTGTGATTAGCATGATGAAAATTAGGGTTTTAAGTGAGCATATGTGAGATAATTCATTTCTTTTAGGAATTTTTGATTTGATTTTGGGGTATGGGACTATAGGGGTAATGGGTATA
Source organism: Lathyrus sativus (assembly GCA_963859935.3). NCBI lineage: Eukaryota > Viridiplantae > Streptophyta > Magnoliopsida > Fabales > Fabaceae > Lathyrus > Lathyrus sativus. The sequence continues at coordinate 421,136,472 of OZ012740.1, forward strand.
AGATAGATCCCTTAGAAAATATTAGGATTCCCCTACTGCTATTAGTATATTGCTTATATTTGATTGATTTGTGTGGTGTGCCCTCTTTAGGGTTATTATTTTGTTGTGTGGGGTATTGGGTTTGTTTGGGGCCTGGGGCTTGAGCTGAAGACTGTGATGATGAAGGCCATTTGAAGATCAGAGAATGAAGACCAACTTCCAGAGTTGATGAAGAGTATCTCTTGCTGGCAGCTGCTGAAGTTTGTAGGATCTAGGAGTTAGGCAGAGCCCTAGAGTAGCAAATTTGATTCTCAAACATGGAAGGTCTTGATTGCCTCCATTCTTCTCTGTGATGCAAAGTCTCTCTAAGACACTCACCCCCTTCCTTTGGAAGGCTTGGTGATAATGTCTAAGGGATAGAACTCTTGAGAGAAATATTCTTTGTGTTGATAGCAGTCTGTTTGCCACCTTTGGTGGTCAACTAATTGCTTAACACCCAGTCCATTCTTGTGGTTGATTCCTCAGCTTGGAGGTTAGGACTTGAAGAAAAGCCATTGGGAGATTGAAGATAAAGTCTGAGGTTTGCTTGAAGACTGATGATTTGAAGTCAGATGCTGATGCAGAGCTGCTTTGCTGTTTAGCTTTTGCTGTTTTAATTTTTGATGTATTGTGTGGTTTTCCCTGACTGTATTGTTTGTTGTTTAACCTGCTGGGTTGAAAGTGAATTCTGTTCACTTTTGCCTATTTTTTTTAGGTTCGAGGTTGAGTGGGACTCCCTTGCCTCGCTTGTATTGTTGCATCCATGCATTTTACTGCTTTATTGTATATATCTGCTGTTTCTGTTTCCGTTTATCCCTTAGGATCTCTGTTTCTCTCTGCGCAAGAGAGGAGCATGATAGACATTAGGAGTTAACCCATGCATGATAACATTAGGGTAGATTTTTATCCCCTTTTCAACCCTAAGATTTGTAGAGTGTCATCTCTTCTTCCTTCAAAACAACAGAAAAACACTAATAAAGGTTATAACAGAGATTAATTCATTTCTTCCGTCAAAATATTTGAACGAACATCAACCTTTTTGCAATAAGAAAACCCTTGTTTAAGGTGAGATTTTTCATAAAAGACACTTGAACAACTTGTGTCGTGCGTAGCCCGAACTACGTTTGCTCTGATCTTCCATGCTGTGTGGAAGTACGTAGGCATAGGATGTGATATCCTAGCGAGCAATCTTCACCCACCTTCACCCGTAGTTAGGCGAACTACGTTGACTCTGATTTCTCGTTCCAGACGGGAATACGTAGGCATAAAGTGCGATGCTTTGCCGAGTCATGTTTTCTTTTCTTTTCCGACCTCATCCTTTAGTTTAGATAGAAGTGTAATTCGTACAAACCAAGCAAGCGTGGATCCCATCGAGTACGATGGACGTGAGGGGTGCTAATACCTTCCCCTTGCGTAACCGACTCCCGAACCCAAGTTTTGGTTGCGATGACCATACCTTTTCCCGTTTTTTGTGAGGTTTACTTCGAGCGTTTCCTTTCCCTCCTTTGGGATAAATAACGCACGGTGGCGACTCTTCTGTCAGCCGGCGCCGATTTTCGCAGTAGCGACAGCTGGCGACTCTGCTGGGGATCCAACGTCCCCTGGCTGCTAAGGACTGCAATAGTTCCTTATGCATTTGGGATCCAACGTCCCTTAAGAGAGTCGATCCTAGCGCTTGTTTTCCCGTCGAGGAATTTGTATGGATTTACATTTCTGTATTTACCTTCCTGCAGTATATTATTGATTATTATTGTTGTATTGTGGGGTGTGACGGGTGTTCCATGATTGAGTGATAAGTCGGACCTGGGCTTGAGTGCACCTAGACTTAGAGTAGAGATTAGTGGGCGCGCACGTGCTTTGCATGTCCTAGTGTCCCGCGAAATCTACACTCAGACGAGGTTCTTCTGGTTGGCCTCCTGTCCTGCCCTTTGGGTGGCTCGGGTTGCTGGTTAGTTGGATTGTCGACTCTGGGGACCGATCATTTGGAAGTTGGCTAAGTGAGGCCTCTTCAGGATTTGATGATGTCACTCCTTCTGGGAATCATATCATCACTCCTGAAAGTCTGTGACGCCGACGACCGCATAGGATGCCATACCTTTGTCAGTTACTAGGACACCTACCTGTGAGAGGGTTTGGGGTTATGCAGGTAACTAGACCTTCAGATACCGGTTATTTCTTGATCTGAGACCCTGGGTATTTATGGACAGTGAAGAGGTCTATCAGAGACCAGTCAGGGTTATGGTTTGAGGTCTGTCAGAGACCAATCGGAGTTATGTTATGAGGTCTATCAGAGACCAGTGTTAGAGATTCATGATGGGTCTATCTGAGACCAGGGTTTGAGGAATTCTAGAGGGTCTATCTGAGACTTGTTGATATGGTTCAGGCTTCTCAGCTACGGCACTTGGTCCCTGTTGCATGTTGCTTGCATTGCATTATTTGCATAATCATTATCATTGCATCCCATTAACGTGTGTCTGTGCTGCAGGTGCATTTGCATATCCCCCGGTTCTAGTGTCTGGACTTCTGAGTATCGATCATGGCTGGTTTGAGGATGACAGTCGCCTATAAGCTACCTATTCCTGATATTACTCCGCTCCTGGGTCTGATTTCTCTTGCTGATGAGGATGTCCGTAGAAGCTTCAGACAGAGTTATGGACGGCTGTTGAGTTTGGTTCACAAATCCACTGATGATGAGTTGAATGGGCTGTACACGCTGATGCAATTCTATGACCCCGCTTTGAGATGCTTCACGTTTGCTGACTTCATTTTGGGGCCTACCATGGAGGAGTATGTGGAGTTTACTAAGCTGCCGGTGCAGAATGCAGTTCCCTTTATTCACTCTGTCGCTGAACCTAAGTTGGAGGATTTAGCTAAAGCCTTGCATATGAATGCTTCTGAGTTGTTGATGACTTCTTGGCGAGGGGTTCCGGGTTTCTCTCTCCAGTTTCTGGTTGGTAAGGCTCAAGAGTACGCTAAGAATGGGTGTTGGGTGGTCTTTAACGCTATTTTGGCTCTATGCATTTACGGGATAGTGTTGTTTCCCAACTTCCCAAACTTCGTGGACATGGATGCATTTCACCTGTTTGCTGCTGGTAACCCAGTACCTACACTGATCGGGGACTTCTACCATTCAATGCACTACAGGAATGAGAATAGGAGAGGCAAGAATATCTCTTGTTGCGTGCCTTTGTTGTACATGTGGTTTAAGAGCCATCTTCCCTTAAAGGGACCTTTGTGGATAGTGCGACTACATCCGACTGGCCAGAGCGTATGATGAGGCTATCTTCTGAAGACATTGAGTGGTTTGACCGAGACTTGCTGGGGTCTGAGCTTATTTGCAGTTGTTCTGGGTATCCTAATGTTCCGTTGATAGGGAGAAAAGGGTGTATCAACTACAACCCATCTCTATTTGTCCGCCAGTTTGGATATGCGCTGAAGAACCCACCTCAGGAGGAAGAAGTACAGGAATCTCTGTACTTCACCGGTGATTTGAGTGGAGAGTTACTAGCCAAGCTTCGGCATGCCTGGACGCGTATTAACAGAAAGGGGAAACCACTGTTGGGGAAGAATGATTGCCAGACATATGCACCCTACAAAGTTTGGATCCAGGAGAGATCCAGACAGATATTGATGCCATTTCCAGCTGCTCCGGTCCCTGTTCATATTCCGGTAGAGGAGCCAACCACTGTCACTAGGGAGGTCTACGAGCAGGTTGTGAGAGAAAAGGAAGCCTTGATGAAGATTAACGAAGAGTTAGAGAAGGAGCTAGCTCAGATGAGGAGTGATAAGAATAAGGTTGTACGTTCTTTCCAGCAGCAGATTGAACTAGTAAACAGGCTAGGAGCTGAGTTGACTGAGGAGAAGAAGAAGCGCGAACGTCTAGGTCAAGAATTCAGGAGCTCCCATGACATGTTGGAGTCCAAAAAGAAAGCACTCGACGCCGCTCACCGAGAAATCTCTTCTTGTAACAAGACATGTAATGCTACGCTAACCAATAACAAAAAGAGGGAAGATAAATTGAAGCAGCAAGTTTCTGACCTCGAAGCGCAGTTGAAGGCTAGCATTGAGAAGCATGAAGAAGAAGTGATGACCAGGTATAGTCTCCAGAATGCTTTGAACAAGGCCATCGAAGGCAGGAACGAAGCTGTGTCTCAGAAGCGGAAGCTAGAAGATCGCTTCGGAGAAGGGGCATGGGAGGAAACTGCTGGTGACGTGCGACGTGTTCTCAAGAGAAGAAACCAGCTTGTCGAGGGTCTGCTTACCCGACCAAGCCATCCAGAGACCAAGAAGTTAATAGAAGAGTACCGGGCCTATGGGAGTACTTGACCACTTCATGTATTAGCTTGTATGCTTTATTTGCATTTGTGCTGACCATCACCAGGATTGTTGGTTGAGGTCATGCCTTCTTATTATACTCTCAGTGATATTGTATTCTTGGATTTCTCTGCAATATACGAGGTTTTCTATGATTCGGCTCTAATCACTGTCTTGCTAGCACTGTCACTGCACTGGCACCCTCACACTAGAATCGGGGAATGATAATCCCTAATGCACAGACACATTGCATTTTGCATACATACTCATATTTGCATTGCAGGTTTATGATATGTGTATCTTATCTCCTGCATCAATTTTCAGGTATTTTCAGGATTGCAGAAAAGCGGGTCCACCGTTACTCTACAAGGATTAACCAGAAGAAGATCATGGACAACGTGCAGAGTGAAATGCAAGAGATGCGTGACAGGATGGCCCTGCTCATGCAAACCATGGAGACTATCGCCAAAGGACAAGAGCAGCTGCAGAATCTGGTTCAACCGATAGTCGCACGGGCTGAAAACAACGGGACATCGCAGGGTGAAAATATTGCTGCTTCTCCCCGAGTTGAGAATCGTCAAAGTGCTGATGCTATTCCCGTAACCGGTTTGAATGCTGGAGAAACTGGTCCTATAGGTGGGAACACCGGTAATATGAATGTCAATACAGATACTGCTGGGGTATTTGTGGGCAATGTCAACCAGGGTTTCAATGGGGGTGTTGAGAATGTCGGAATGAATGGTATTAATGGTAACCAGGGCTTCAATGGTGTGAATATGGGGTATGGCAGCATGGCTAGCGCCAAGGCTGGGTTTGGTGGCTATGGTAATCTCGGATATGGAGCTGGCGCGTACAACGCTCAAGAGATGGGTAACCTAAGGTATAACCCCAGGTACGTCCAAACGGGTCTGGGTCGCGACGCAGATTATGTTGGATACGATGCAGTACCTCGCTGGGAAGATCGTCAGGAGGATGTGTTCTCTGGTCAGAATGAGGGCTATGAAAGAGCCAAGGAGGACAACCATCGGATGAGATTGCTGGAAGAGAAAGTGAACGGGCTGGCCAGCCAGAATGCTCTCGGGCTGGATATGTCAAATATGGGGTTAGTCCCAGGGTTGAGGGTCCCGCTGAAATTCAAAGCACCGTCATTTGATAAGTACAAAGGGGATACATGCCCTAGGGTGCACGTGCGCGCGTTTTACAGGCGTATGTCTGCATATTCTGAGGATGAAAAGATGCTAATGCACTTTTTCCAGGATAGCCTGTCAGGGCCATCGCTGGAATGGTACATGAGCTTGGAGCCTACTCAGATCAGGAGTTGGAAAGAACTGGCAGAGGCCTTTGTTCGACATTATCAATATAATAGTGATCTCGCTCCTAACCGAGTCCAGTTGCAAAGCATGTCTCAAAAGTCTAGCGAGAGCTTTAAGGAATACGCCCAGAGATGGCGAGATTTGGCTGCTAGGGTACACCCTCCGATGGTGGAGCGCGAGATGATGGATATGTTCATAGGAACTTTCTCTGGAATGTACTACGATCGGTTGCTCAATTTTTCGATGAGTACTTTCTCTGAGTTGATATTGATGGGGGAGCGCATTGAAAACGGGGTGAAGATTGGTAAAATTCAAGCGGGTGAGTCCAGTTCTGCAGGAGGTAATAAGAAGACATTCGGTGGTAAAAGGCAGGGTGATACCAATGTTGTATACAATGCTCGACGAAAGAATAAAAGTCAGAACTGGCGTCAGCAGTCGCAAGTTGCAAGTGTAACCATTCCAGGGCCTTCTCAGCAGCAGAGACAACAACCACAGCAGCAGGCTCAGCAGCAGCCTAATAATAATTAGCGCAGGCTTCAGAACCCACGACCGAGGAGAGTATTCGAGGTACCGCCGGTATCATATGCAGAACTCCTTCAAACTTTGTTGAAATTGCAGCTAGTCGAGAAGAGGACCTTAGCACCGCCAACTGGTCAGCCACCAGTCGGATATGATGTTAATGAGCACTGTGACTTCCATTCGGGTGCACCAGGGCACAATATTGAGAATTGCCTAGCTTTCAAGCATAAAGTACAGGATTTGCTTGATAGTACGGCTATTAACTTCGGGAAGGAAGGTCCCAATATCACGCAGCAACCAATGCCCAAGCATGGTGGGGCTGGGGCCAATGCAATCATGTTAGATGATGAGTTGAACTTGGTTTCAGAAGTGAGTGAGCTGAAAACCCCTTTGAGTTATGTAAAGCAGCGTTTGTTGAAAGGAGGAATCTATCCCGGATGCGGCGAAGAGTGTGCTGACTGTTTGGTCCAACCTGAGGGCTGTGAGAAGCTGAAGAGGGGAGTTCAAAGTTTGATTGATGAAGGAACTTTGCAGTTCGACAGGGCTGTGGGGCGAGAGAAGTCTGTTGAGACAGAATCTGAGAAGGAGCGTGGGGAGATTGCTACGATCACTATTCCGTTCAAATCAGTGACAATTTCGGCGTCATCGAAAAGGCCGACCGTTACTATTACCAAGGCTAAGCCAGTCCCTTTTGAAAGCACAAAAGCAGTCCCGTGGTGCTATGGTGCTGAAGTGTATTGTAATGGGGAAAAGATTGACTTGAATGATCCGCCAGCGGGATCCGTGGATAATATAGTGGGAGCGGGTGGTATAACCCGGAGCGGGAGGATTTTCACTTCACCTGAGGTTGAAGCAGAGAGGCTTGCCAGGGGTAAGAACAAAGTTGTTGAGGGGGAATCTTCGGGGAGTAAAGAGAAAGAGTCGATAACCAAAGATGTGGAAGAATTCATGAGGTTAATCCGCAAAAGTGATTACAAGATTGTAGATCACCTGCAGCAGACCCCGTCAAAGATCTCCATATTATCGCTGCTGTTGTGTTCTGAGGCGCATAGAAATGCCCTGTTGAAGGTACTGGAGACATCTTTCGTGCCGCAGGAGATTTCAGTTAATCAGCTGGAGGGGGTTATGGCACATGTTAACGCTGGGCATGGACTGGGGTTCACGGATTTTGACTTAACGCCTCGAGGGCGTGATCATAATAATGCTTTGCACATCTCTATCGAATGTCGGGGCACTGTTTTATCCCATGTGCTGGTGGACACTGGGTCCTCGTTGAATGTGTTACCAAAGAAAGCCCTGCTGAAATTGGATACCCGTGGGTTGCTGTGTACACCTAGTGATTTGGTAGTGAGGGCCTTTGACGAAACAAGGAGGTCAGTATTCGGGTCAGTGACGTTACCCATTCAGGTAGGTCTGGAGGTGTTTGATACAGTGTTTTACATCATGGACATACAGCCCGCATATAGCTGTTTGATCGGGAGACCTTGGATTCATGCCGCTGGGGCAGTAACTTCTACGCTCCATCAGAAGCTGAAATATATGGTCGAGGGGAGTATTGTGACGGTGTGTGGCGAAGAGGATATTTTAGTCAGTCATTTGTCTTCTTTCAAGTACGTGGAGGTAGATGGAGAAATTCATGAAACGCTGTGTCAGGCGTTCGAAGAGGTGAAAGTTAAAAAAGAATCTCCAGGGAAGAGTGAAGGGCTAGAGGTGGCAGTCTCCTCATATAAAGAAGCCAAGGCGCTGGTACAAGTAGGAGAGACTCAGAAGTGGGGGCAGGTTCTGGACATCCCAGTGAAGCAAGACAAGTATGGCTTGGGGTACCGCCCATCTGCCTCGCAGAGTGTGCCTAAGTACAAGGGACCTGTCGTGTTCACGTCCGGAGGAGTCAGCTTCGAGAGGATTAATGTCGTGTCTGATACGGAGGAAGTGGATAGCGATTGCGACATGGACTCATGGATTCAGCCCAGCACGCCAGGGCAAAGCTTATGCAACTGGTCCATCCAGGATTTCATCCAAGTCACCAAACAGTAATGCATTGTTTTTTCAATCATTGTATGATCACATGCCTTGCCCGGGGCATCGATGATTTTGTCTTAGGGCTTAACTGTTTACCTGTATGTTTGCATGATTAGTAAATGATGGCGTTTTTTACATTCAAATGTTGTGATCCTTTTCTTTCTGTTTTTTATTTTTTCAATAAAATGGCAGCGCGGTTATGCATTTTGCTTGTTCATCATCTTGAAGCACTTAACCGTTTCCCTCGCAGGATTCATGAATTTTCAGATGACACCAACCAAAAACTTCCTATGACTCGTTTAGACTTCGAGCATCCGATCTTCCAAGCTGAGGAGGAGATTGTAGAGGATAGTGACTTACCAGAAGAGCTTAGTCGGTTATTGAAGCAAGAGGAGAGGGTCATTCTGCCTCACCAGGAAGAGATTGATATTGTCAACTTGGGGTCTGAAGAATGCGTCAGGAATATCCGTATCGGGGCCGCGTTGCAAGTCGACATCAAGCAAGAGCTTATTGAGATGCTGCGTGAATACAGTGATATATTTGCTTGGTCTTACAAGGACATGCCGGGTTTGGACACTAATATGGTTGTTCATCGTCTGCCGTTGAAAGAGGATTGCCCGCCTGTGAAGTAGAAGCTCAGAAGGACTCGTCCTGACATGGCTGTAAAGATAAAGGAAGAAGTGCAGAAGCAATGGGATGCTGGATTCCTGGCTGTTACCACTTATCCCACTTGGGTCGCTAATATCGTGCCTGTGCCAAAGAAAGATGGCAAGGTTCGAATGTGTGTTGATTATAGGGATCTAAACAAAGCGAGTCCGAAGGATGATTTCCCGCTACCGCATATTGACGTGCTAGTTGACAACACGGCTCAGTTTTCGGTATTCTCCTTCATGGATGGATTTTCGGGGTACAACCAGATCAAAATGGCTCCGGAGGATATGGAAAAAACGACCTTTATCACCCCGTGGGGAACCTTCTGTTATAAGGTGATGCCCTTTGGTTTGAAAAACGCTGGGGCAACGTATCAGCGGGCCATGACAACGCTTTTTCACTACATGATGCATAGAGAGATCGAGGTGTATGTCGATGACATGATTGCCAAGTCTCAAACTGAGGAAGAACATCTGGTTAATCTGCTGAAGTTGTTCAAGAGGCTGAGGAAGTTCAGGCTGAGGCTGAATCCTAATAAATGTACCTTCGGAGTGAGATCCGGGAAGCTACTGGGGTTTATTGTGAGCAAGAAAGGAATCGAGGTCGATCCTGCAAAAATAAAAGCAATACAAGAGATGCCAGCACCGAGAACAGAAAAAGAAGTTCGTGGGTTCTTAGGGAGGTTGAACTACATTGCTAGGTTCATCTCTCACCTAACGACTATGTGTGAACCATTATTCAAGCTGTTAAAGAAAGATCAAGCGGTGGTCTGGAACGACAATTGCCAAAGGGCATTTGAAAAGATAAAAGAATACTTGCAGGAACCTCCGGTGTTGATACCCCCAGTAGCGGGACGACCACTGATTATGTATCTGACGGTTCTTGAGAACAGTATGGGTTGTGTTCTCGGTCAACATGACGAGACAGGGCGGAAAGAGCATGCAATTTACTACTTGAGTAAAAAGTTCACAGACTGTGAATCTCGATACTCTATGCTCGAAAAGACATGTTGTGCATTGGCGTGGGCTGCCAAACGTCTAAGACAGTATATGCTGAATCATACAACCATGCTGATATCGAAGATGGATCCGATCAAATATGTGTTTGAAAAGCAAGCACTCTCTGGAAGGATTGCTAGATGGCAGATGGTATTGACAGAATACGATATCCAGTATGTTTCCCAGAAAGCCATTAAGGGAAGTGTTCTGTCCGAATATCTCGCCGAACAGCCAATTGAGGATTATCAGCCTATGAAGTTTGAGTTTCCTGACGAGGACATAATGTACTTGAAGGCTAAAGATTGTGATGAGTCGTTGCCTAGTGAGGGACCTGAGCGGAGTTCCCAGTGGCAAATGATTTTTGATGGGGCTGTCAATTCGTACGGTAGCGGGATCGGGGCAATCATTACAACTCCCCATGGGTCGCACCTCCCGTTCACAGCCAGATTGACTTTTTCAGTGACGAATAATGAAGTCGAGTATGAAGCTTGCATTATGGGGTTAGAGGAGGCTATCGATATGAGGATTAAGAATCTGGATGTATATGGGGATTCAGCGTTGGTCGTGAATCAGATTAAGGGAGAGTGGGAGACGCGCCAACCTAATCTGGTACCGTACATGAATTATGCGAGAAGGTTGCTACCTTTCTTTGATAGGGTGGAGTTTCATCATGTACCTCGGGCGGAGAATCAAATGGCAGACGCCCTTGCAACGTTATCCTCGATGTATAAAGTCAACCGCTGGAATGAGGCTCCCAGCATTGTCATCTCTCGCCTTGATAGGTCGGCCTTCGTGTTTGCAATTGATGAAGCATCTGACGGTAAACCGTGGTATTTTGACATACAGAATTTCCTGAAGAATAAGGAATACTCGGCTGGGGCATCCAGTCGTGATCAGAAGACTTTAAGGAGATTAGCTGGCAACTTCTATCTGAATCCCGACGGCGTGTTATATAGAAGGAACCACGATTTGGTACTCCTCCGGTGTGTAGACGAGAAGGAAGCCGACTTACTCATGAAAGAAGTCCATGAAGGAACTTTTGGTACACATGCTGGTGGGCATGCTATGACCCGAAAGTTGTTGCGAGCAGGGTATTATTGGTTGACGATGGAGACGGACTGTTTCAAATTTGTCAAGCGGTGTCACAAGTGCCAGATCTATGCAGATAAGATCCATGTGCCACCAAGTCCTCTGAATGTTATGGCGTCACCGTGGCCCTTCTCCATGTGGGGAATCGATATGATTGGCAAGATCGAGCCTACTGCTTCTAATGGGCATCGCTTCATTCTGGTTGTGATCGATTACTTCACCAAGTGGGTGGAAGCAGCATCTTACGCCAATGTGACGAAACAGGTGGTGGCCAGATTTATCAAGAAGGATATAATTTGCAGATACGGTATTCCTGAGCGAATCATTACTGATAATGGTTTGAATTTGAACAACAAGATGATGAAAGATCTGTGTCGGGATTTCAAGATCGAGCATCATAATTCATCTCCCTACAGACCCAAGATGAATGGCGCTGTTGAAGCAGCCAACAAGAACATAAAGAAAATTGTTCAGAAGATGGTGGTAACGTATAAGGATTGGCATGAGATGTTGCCATTCGCTTTGCACGGTTATCGTACTACAGTGCGTACATCAACCGGGGCAACACCGTTCTCACTAGTATATGGCATGGAGGTTGTCCTGCCATTGGAGGTTGAGATACCATCTTTGAGGGTTTTGCTTGATGTTAAGCTGGACGAGGCAGAATGGGTGAAAAGCAGATTGAATCAGCTGAGCTTGGTAGATGAGAAAAGACTGGCATCCATTGCGCATGGTAGGCTGTACCAGAGCCGGATGAAGAAAGCGTTCGACAAGAAGATTCGACCTCGAAGCTTTCAGACGGGTGATCTGGTGCTGAAGAAGATTCTCCCACCGCAATCGGATCACAGGGGCAAATGGACTCCCAATTACGAAGGTCCATACGTCGTGAGAAAGGTCTTCTCCGGAGGAGCCTTATTGTTATCCACCATGGATGGTGAAGACTTTTCGTCCCCTGTGAACTCGGACGCAGTCAAAAAATACTTTGCTTAAAATTGACCCGCTGGACAGTAAAAAGAGAGTCCAGGCAAAAATGGGGCATCCTGGCGAACCGAAAAACAGAATAAAAAGGTTCGGGCAAAAGTTAGGGATATAATTGAAAAAGTGTACACCCGTGAAGTCGAAAACCTACACTGGGCGGCTTCGGCAAAAAAGGGTATCCCGGTGAATCGAAAACCCGCAAAGGGCGATTCACGCAAAAGTTAGGGATTTAAGAAGCAAATGACTGCGGTCCAAGTTTGATTGTTAGCGGTTTGGGAGCATCTGGGGGTCAATTATCCAAAGCAATTTCTTCCGAAGACAGAGATCGGGGAAGCGTCAGAGTCCGACGAGTCATAGGAGGATCGGTTCATGGTGTTCGTCTGTAACACGTTGCCGACATGTGTACAAATTTTATTTCTGTATATTTGTATACTTCTGCATTTTGTTTATGTGTGACTACCTCTTTTCAGGAGTTGCATCTGATGTACAAATCTTGCCTATTCTCAGGCCGTTATCAATAAAGTGTGTTATTCAGTGTAATGTGTGACTTTGATTTTAATTTTTTACAGTTTTGTTTGTAAAAAGCGCCGATGTTTTTGATAAACTTACATGCGTGTAACCAGGCGGGCCTCGGCCGATGATTGTTAAAATCGAAAAATTACCTGAATGGTGGTCGTGGGGGACTACCAAGATGTTTATTTTTGCATAGATTGCCTTGTGTTTGCTTGTTGATTGTTGCAGGTATTCAAAAATTCGAGAAGTTCCCCGCCAGAGCCCATGGCAGGCTGGTGTCGCTACCGCGAAAATCGGCATCGGCTGAACAGAAGAGTCGCCACCGTGCATTATTTATCCCACGGGAGGGAAAGGAAACGCTCAGAGTAAACCTCGCACAACACGGGAAAGGTATGGTCGTCGCCACCAAAACCTGGATTCGGGAGTCGGTTACGCAAGGGGAAGGTATTAGCACCCCTCACGTCCGTCGTACTCGACGGGATCCACGCTTGTTTTCGGGTATGGATTGTTATTCTATCTAAACTAAGGGTTAAGGGTTAAAAAGAAAATAAAATGACTCGGCAAAGTATCGCACTTTATGCCTACGTATTCCCGTCTGGAACGAGAAATCAGAGTCAACGTAGTTCGCCTACCTACGGGAAAGGAGGGGAAGGTTGCTCGCTAGGATATCGCATCCTATGCCTACGTACTTTCATACAGCATGAAAGATCAGAGCAAACGTAGTTCGGGCCACGTACGACACAAGTCTGTATTGATTGTTTTTATTCCTTCTGAAAAGGTTTTTCTGATTACTGGTCCAAGCGGACAAAAATAACGTCTTGATGAGTTCACATTCTTTTACGGAAGAAGTGTCTTTTATTGTGTTTGAAATCTTATTGTGCTTTTCTGTTTGTTTTGAGAAAGAAGAGACAGAACTCTAACCTACGGTTGCGAAGGGAATCAAACTAACCTAATGTTATCATGCATGGGTTAAGACCTAGTGTCTATCATGCTCCTCTCTTGCACAGAGAGAAACAGAGATCCTAAGGGAATAGACGGAAACAGAAACAATAGCAAATATACAGTAAAGCAGTAAAATGCATGGATGCAGCAATACAAGCGAGGCAAGGGAGTCCCACTCAACCTCGAACCTAGAAAACAATAGGCAAAAGTGAACAGGATTCACTTTCAACCCAACAGGTTAAACAGCAAACAATACAGTCCAAAAAACCAATCAATACACCAGAAATGAATAACAACTAAAATAAACAGCCACAGCAGCTCTGCATCAACACCTATCTTCAAGTCATCTCCAATCAGCTACAAGCTTTTGGCCAGCCTCAGTCTCCATCTCCACAACCTTCAAGCAAGGCCTTTGTCATCAATCTTCAGTCTACAATGGCTTTTCTTCAAGTCTCAAACCTCCAGGATGAGGGATCAATCACAAGAGTGAATTGGGTGTTAAGCAATTAGTTGACTACCAAGGGTGTCGCTACTGCGAAAATCGGCGCCGGCTGAACAGAAGAGTCGCCACCGTGCGTTATTTATCCCACGGGAGGGAAAGGAAACGCTCAGAGTAAACCTCGCACAACACGGGAAAGGTATGATCGTCGCAACCAAAACCTGGATTCGGGAGTCGGTTACGCAAGGGGAAGGTATTAGCACCCCTCACGTCCGTCGTACTCGACGGGATCCACGCTTGTTTTCGGGTATGGATTGTTATTCTATCTAAACTATAGGTCAAGGGTTAAAAAAGAAAATAAAAATGAAAATAAAAAATGACTCGGCAAAGTATCGCACTTTATGCCTACGTATTCCCGTCTGGAACGAGAAATCAGAGTCAACGTAGTTCGCCTACCTACGGGAAAGGAGGGGAAGGTTGCTCGCTAGGATATCGTATCCTATGCCTACGTACTTCCACACGGCATGGAAGATCAGAGCAAACGTAGTTCGGGCCACGGAAGACACAAGTCTGTCTTGGTTGATTTTATTCCTTCTGAAAAAGGTTTTTCTGACTAGCAGTCCCGGCGGACAAAAATGACGTCTTGATGAGTTCACATTCTTTTACGAAAGAAGTGTCTTTTATTGTGTTTGAAATCTTTATGTGTTTTTCTGTTTGTTTTGAGAAAGAAAGAGACAGAACTCTAACCTACGGTTGCGAAGGGAAACAAACTAACCTAATGTTATCATGCATGGGTTAAGACCTAGTGTCTATCATGCTCCTCTCTTGCACAGAGAGAAACAGAGATCCTACGGGATAGGCAGAAACAGAAACAATATCAAGTATATACAGTAAAGCAGTAAAAATGCATGGATGCAACAATACAAGCGAGGCAAGGGAGTCCCACTCAACCTCGAACCTAGAAAACAATAGGCAAAAGTGAACAGGCTTCACTTTCAACCCAACAGGGTAAACAGCAAACAATACAGCCAGGAAAACCAATCAATACATCAGGAAATGAAATACAACAGCAAAAATAAACAGCCTCAGCAGCTCTGAATCAACATCCATCTTCAAGTCATCATCAAACCACTATAAGCTTCAGGCAAGCAGCAATCTCCATCTCCACAGCTTTCCAGCAAGGGCTTTGATCATCAGTCTTCCATCTGCAATGGCTTTTCTTCAAGCTCAAACCTCCAGGATGAGGAATTAGTCACAAGAGTGAAGTGAATGAATGTTAGACAGTTAATTACCTACCAAGGGTGGTTCATCAACTGTTAACATTAAACAGAAAGTTTCCTCTCAAAAGTTCTATCTTTCAAATATATTCACTGATCCTTCCAAAGGAAGGAGGTGGATACTTGAAAGAGACTTTGAATCATAGAGAAAGGATGGATGCAGACAAGGCATTCCATGTTTGAGAAACAAGCTTTCTAACCTAGAGCTCTGCCTAGCTCCTAAACCCTAGTCTCCTCAGCAGCTGCTGGCAAGAACCTCCTTTCCAACTCTGGCAGTTGACCTTCAATCTTTGGATCTCCAATGGTCTTCATCTCCTCAAGTCTTCAGCTCTCCCAAGTCCCCAGACAATCCCAATACCCAAGCAAGCAAGCAATAATCCCCAGAGGGCACACCACACCAGTCAATCAGATATACAGACAGTATTAATAGCAGTAGGGGAATCCTGACTTTTTCTAAGGGGATCTAATAACTACCCATAGCCCCTATAGTCCCATAACTAATCTAGTTAAATCCTAAGTCCTAAGGGAAATGAATTGATTCTCCTAAGTCATCACCTAAAAACCCTAATTTGTTCATGTTGTTCAAGCCTACATTAAGCACCCAAAATTACTTTCTAAAAATGGGAATTAAATTGAATCTACAAGTTCAATATCTAATCCAAACAACCTAAAAAGAATGAACAAAAAATATTAAAGCATTTAATAGAACAAAAATTAGCAAAATCATGCATGAAATGAAACTACTTAAAATGACATTTATTTAGAAAATATGGAAAAAATATCAAATAAAAATGAAAATGCAATTTTATTTAATGACAATTTTCTACACATTCTAATGAAAATGATGTAAAAAGAATGGATTAAAAATGATTTTTTATCTATTTATTATGAATTTTTAAAGTTGGTAAAAATTAAAGTGGAATTAAAAACAATTAAATCAATTAAAATGATGGGGGGTACTAATAGAAAACACGCCTAGTTAAAATCAGGATGGGCCAAGCAGTGGTGGGGTGCGCATAGCAAATTACACTAGGCCCAGAACAAAGTCAGAAACCATGAAAAATAAAAACACGCAGGGGGTGAAAATAGGAACGAAATCACGTTCAAACTGATTGGGCTTGCCATTGAGGTGGTGGGATTAGCAAAACATACTTAGGCCCGCCCGTTTCAATTAATGAAACGGTGCGTTTAGGGCACCACTCTTCCCTCCAAATTCAGAATCAAATGAGAGCCACAGGATCTAAGCTCTGAGTCAAAGGTCTTGCATGAAATGGACCGCCACGATTTCGTCTCCTACCTTGATTCATCTAGGGTTTCTGAAACCCTCACGCGCATGCCATGAACGTCCAAGTTCAAGCTCTCGGTTCTCCCTCTCCAGGCCATGAAACGCCACGATATAAACATGAAACTCACTCTAAATCTCTCCCTCTATACGTCTATGGTCTTTGTTTGCTTTGAAACTCAACCAATCAATAAACCCGATCGAGACAAATTCTGACTCCATGAAAATACACTGAGATGCATCACAACAATTCTCAACCAAACCTATACTAATCTACTCTATGCATAATGGTGATCATCCTGCGCTAACAACCTAAGATTATAATGCACTATGCTGCAAGCTCCAAGCCCTAACAGTTCTAGCAACCTGTCAACAATCATCACTAAACTACTCCAAACTCATCCTAATTGCTCTACTAACAACCTAGATCACATTTATACTAACAAAACTATGCTAAACTAACTGAACTAATCAATTTGAATGAAAACGCACCTGATGCAAAAGCTTGAAAACAGCTATGGAAACTCGTGAATCCACCAACACCAATGCTCAGATCTTGATCAGTGAGTGAAGCTCTTGCTTCTGTATGCAACAACTCTTGTTTCTTGGCCTTGGATCTTGCTAACCGATTGATTCCTCACTTTTGAAGAGGATGATAACAGCACATGAGAATGTATCAAAACCAGCCAGATATTGAGTGATCTTTGATCTTTGATGATTATGGAGTGGAGTAGAATCAAGGATTATGAGAATTGATGGAGAATTGATGAAGTTTGGAAAGAATTTGCAAGAGGAAGAATGAGAGAATTTGGGAGATTTTTGGTGAAAAATGAATCCAACCCTTGCTCAATTCTGATTTCATGAATATATAGTGTTCAATGGTAACTTCTAGATCCCTCTTACAATTTCCCTTGCCTTCCAACTTTGATTCATTTTGGCCATGTTTCTTAAAATGCAAGTAACCAAGGATAACTTTGAAATCTTCCACTAAACTCAAAAAAGTGCTTGAACCATTGTCTTTAGAATGTCTTTTCCATTCAAAATCATATATTGGAAGTCTCCATTTGGACTTATAAATCTCCCAAACCATTTTCCACTTTGACTTTATTCAAATTATAAGCCATTTTAGTTCAAATTTGGACCAATCATGCAACTTCATGTTATGAGCTTTTCCAACAATTTGTGACCTTCTTTCTAGACTTAAAATCACATTTGGAGCAAGTTTGATGTTGTAAGTTTTTCCATTTGAGGCCTCCTTGTATGAGTTTTGGACATAGGTTAAAATGACCTGTAATTCACAAATGCCCAAAATACCCTTTGCTTGCCAAGACCATAAGTTGAGCTCCACACATCATATGAGGGCATGCTATACCATTCTAGAAAGCTAAGACAATGAGGAACAATTCTTATGTTGACCAAGAATTCATTTGAAATCTCCTTGAGGGGTAAAACTAGCTTGGAAGTCAAGTCACTTTCACAGACAAAATTTCAGATACCTCAGATGACCTGTAACTTGCAAGGACCATAACTTGAGTTCTATAAATCTCCTTGATGTCTTCCACCACTCAAATTAAAGGTATTGAGATCCTCTACAAGTTTCATGTTGGCCAAGAAGCCATTTGAAGCTAGCATTTTGACTTATCTTGCTTGGAAATTTGACCTAAACTAGGGGATTTTACACAGAAACCCTAATTTAGAAACTCCTCTTCTCCTTGATTTCTCTTGAATTCCTCTTGGCATATCTCCATATCCTTCTTTATATGTCCAATGATGAACCCCACATCTCTCCACTAGACTTGAATGCCCCTTAAATCAGTCAATTGACCTAGGGTTGACCTAGGGTTGACCCAGATGAAACCCTAGTTGACTGCCTTCAGCTATAGCTCTTGTGCTTTCATCAATGACTTGTCTCCTTCTCCAAATGACTTTCTAAGTCTCTCATAATGTCTAGCTACTCCCCATGCCTTCAACTCACAGCTCACAACCCTCTTGCTGACCCTCAGATCCCCTCAGCTAGGAGATGGACTCAAGGCTTGATCTGCTGAACTCTTTGCTTTCAAATTCTTTCCTGATGACTTGAATGAGATTGAATTGGGATAATAACCTCTTGATAGGCTTCTAGAGATGAGAATAATGATTGGTCCCCCTGTTGAATGACTTGCTATGCTTATGCTATGCAGATGGTTAGTCTATGTACATGACTCTATATGCAAATGCTAATGATATTGAAACATAAACCAAGTGAATAAGGTTGGGCAAATTTTAGGGTGCAACAGCTGCCCCTATTCAAGCGGCTTGGACCCGATTGGGTGAAGAGCCCGGAGCCTTCAGACATTCGCGGTACGAGACGGTTGAATACTAGTGAAACCAGAAATTTGCCAACCGCAAAACTAAATTGCGCTACTGCTTGAGGAACGACATTCATCCACTGAATCTGACTGTTACAGTAACCCACTGATCTCGTACGACTGTACTGGGGATTGTCTTCATCGCTCTGAAGAGGATTCTGTCATAACAGATTGCTTGCTTGTCCACGTTAGGACTCTGTCTGTCATCAATACGAAGAACTCTCAACTAGAACCTGTCCACGTTAGGACTCCATTTGCTGTTAACCCAGAAAAATCTCGGCAACTCCGCTGGGGATAATTCGTCTGCATTTCCATAAACTGAATCGTCCACGTTAGGAAAAACACTCTTCCACGTTAGGAGTAACACCTGTCCACGTTAGGAATCATCTCTTCTGTACCTATCCACGTCAGGACTGAACCTTTCATCTTTCCACGTCAGGAAGCAATCTTCTTTCCACATAAGGAGAACTATATCAATCTGTCCACGTAAGGACTCCAATACCACTTGACATGTCCGCGTCAGGACTCCAATCTTTCCACGTAAGGAATCCAACTTTGGTTCGATTCGTCCGCGTCAGGACTACATTTTTCCACGTAAGGAATGCCATCTTAATCTGTCCACGTAAGGACTCCACACTTTCCACGTCAGGAATGCTGTCATTTCCACGTAAGGAAACTATCTTTTTTTCCGTAAGGAATCACCATTTTGATATGCCCGCGTAAGGACTACATCGTCCACGTTAGGACCCACTTCTCCACGTTAGGAATAATAATTCCTTTGATTTGTCCATGTCAGGACTAAACTCTTCCACGTAAGGAATCTATCTCGTTCTTGATTTGTCCACGTTAGGACTCAGGCGTCTTCGACCCGCTGAGGAAATAAGACTTGTCCGCGTAAGGACTCACACTGGTCTAATATGTTCCACGTCAGGACACCAACACAAAGAGTAGTCACTTTTGTCAACGTCATGACCTCCCATTCCACTAATTTCGAGAACTCGAATCTGCCCACATTGGGACTAACACACCTCACCAATCCGGGGAAATAAACCTGTCCACGTTAGGACGCCCACTTCTGAAGAAATCCCGTCAATCTGGGAGTAAATTGTCCGCGTCAGGACTTAGTTCTCCAATGATCCTCACCCACAAACTTCTTAGCACTGACGTGACAGCGACTTTGAGACGGACTCCACTGGGGATGTCTGGAAACCAAACTATCGGACGCCTGCTCTGATAACCGGCGGTGGCCTCTGAAATTCTGATTCATGGAACCCCTGATGACAACTAATTCTGCTTGGGAATAAAGAGACACTTATCCTGATAACTCTGTGGGGAATACAGCCGAAACTGACATTGGATGTCCCATGCCGAGATCTTGAACATTTGGTTGTTCATTTGAGCAAGAACTCTCTCTACCTGAACTGCTAAAATACAGGAACTGCTTCAGCAAAATAAATGCTGGAAGGATAATGTCGACTCCGCCGGGGATAGCCAGATGCTACAGAATTATTCCAGCAAAATAAATGCTGGAAGGGTGAAGTCGACCCTGCTGGGAAATTGGGAACTCAAACCACACACTCTATTGAGGTAACCCCCTGCTGGGGAATAGCAGATGTGCATAGTATGATCGGACTTTCTGCTGGAACGTGAACTGATATCACCAGTATCTCTGACAAAATAAATGACAGGACCCACCATCAACTCTGCTTAGGAGAGTCTTGATCTTCGAGTTCCACTGGAAGGAATGAAAACACTTGCAAAGAGAATTCCGCTGGGGATGGGATGATTCTCTTGGGGAAAATTAACTGATTCCGCTGGGGGAGAGCGCATGACCCTGCGGGGAAAGATGAACCTGTCTGAATACAGCCTTACGATCTTGGAATCGTCAATTCCCTCTTGCACATGCTACGACTAGCTGGGGAGTTCGATCCTTCTTCAGGAAGAACATGCATGACCTGCGTGGGGACTAAGTCTTTCGTTATTGCAGTCTTTTGATCATCTTCCTCGTATGGTTATGAAACCTGCAACAACACAAGCAAGACACGACAAGCCTATGCAATCAAATCAATTCAGGTTAGTGACGTTACACTCAGTTAATTCAAAGCTTTAGCAATTGTCGGCAAGGGCCAGTGATGTTATACTCATGCTAGCTTCACTAAACTTAGGCGTTTTATCATGCACAAAACAGTAAAGAACCAGCATCAAGTACTGAATAACACATTTTCATTGATTGGGCCCCTGAATGGGCGGAGTTTTTTTGTACACGGGATGTCACTCCTGAAATGAGGAAGCTACGCAAAGCAAATACACAAGTATGCACAAGAAGCATGAATATTTTGACAAATTAGATTTTGTACACATGTCGGCAACGAGATGCAGATGAACACCACGAACTGATCCTCCCATGACTCGTCCGACCCTAATGCTTTTCCCAGTATCCTCACTTCTGAAGAGATGGTATCCGATAGTCGACCCCTCAAGAATATTCTCCCGCATTGATGCTCATTGTAATATCAAATTCGGACCGCAGTCGTTTGCTTTTCAAATCCCTAACTTTTGCGTGAACCGCCCTTTACGGGTTTTCAATTCACCGGGATACCCTTTTTTGCCGAAGCCGCCCAGTGTAGGTTTTCAACTTCGCGGGTGTACATTTTTTCAATTTTATCCCTAACTTTTGCCCGAACCTTTCATTCTGTTTTTTGTTCGCCAGGATGCCCCATTTTTGCCTGGACTCTCTTTTTCTGTCCAGCGGGTCTATTTTAAGCAAAGTATTTTTTAACTGCGTCCGAATTCACAGGTGACGCAAAGTCTTCTCCGTCCATGGTGGACAACAACAACGCTCCTCCTGAGAAGACCTTTCTGACAACGTATGGCCCTTCGTAGTTGGGGGTCCACTTGCCCCTGTGATCTGCTTGCGGCGGGAGAATCCTTTTCAGCACAAGGTCGCCCGTCTGAAAGCTTCGCGGAAGTATCTTCTTGTCGTACGCTTTCTTCATTCGTCTTTGGTACAAACGACCGTATGCCAGAGAAGCTAGCCTCTTCTCATCCATCAAACTCAGTTGGTTCAATCTATTCGTTACCCATTCTGCCTCGTCCAGCTGAACGTCTCGCAATAACCTCAGAGAAGGGATCTCAACCTCTAATGGTAATACCGCTTCCATTCCGTATACCAACGAGAACGGAGTTGCCCCGGTTGATGTGCGTACCGTCGTACGATAACCGTGCAAAGCAAAAGGTAGCATTTCATGCCAATCCTTATAGGTCACCACCATTTTCTGGATGATCTTCTTTATATTTTTATTGGCCGCCTCAACAGCGCCATTCATCTTGGGTCGGTAAGGGGAGGAGTTGTGATGTTCGATCTTGAAATTCTGACAGAGCTCCTTCATCATTTTGTTGTTCAGATTTGAACCATTATCCGTGATTATCCGCTCGGGAATCCCATATCGGCAAATGATATCTCTCTTGATGAATCTAGCCACCACTTGCTTCGTTACATTCGCGTAAGACGCCGCTTCCACCCACTTGGTGAAATAATCGATTGCTACTAGGATGAACCGGTGCCCGTTAGAAGCCGTCGGCTCGATCTTTCCAATCATATCGATTCCCCACATCGAAAATGGCCATGGAGATGACATCACATTTAGAGGACTTGGAGGCACATGTATCTTGTCAGCATAGATTTGGCACTTGTGGCACTTCCTCGCGAACTTGAAACAATCAGTTTCCATCGTCAGCCAAAAATAACCTGCCCGCAGCAGCTTTCTCGTCATGGCATGCCCACCAGCATGCGTACCAAAGGTACCTTCGTGAATTTCCTCCATGAGGAGCTTTGCCTCTTTCTCGTCTACACAACGCAACAACACCAAATCATGGTTCCTTCTGTATAAGACGCCATCCGGATTCAAGTAGAAATTGCCCGCTAATCTCCTGAGAGTCTTCTGATCTTGACTGGATGCCCCAGCCGGATACTCTTTGTTCTTCAGGAAATTAAGAATATCAAAATACCACGGTTTGTCATCAGATGCTTCATCAATAGTAAATACATAAGCTGGCCTGTCCAACCGAGAGATAGTGATTTGGGGAGCTTCGTTCCAGAAGTTGACTTTGTACATGGAAGACAAAGTGGCAAGGGCGTCAGCCATTTGATTTTCTGCCCGCGGTACGTGATGCAATTCAACTTTGTCAAAGAAAGGCAACAATCTCCTTGCATAATTCATGTAATGTATCAAATTGGGCTGACGTGTCTCTCATTCCCCTTTGATCTGATTCACTACCAGAGCTGAGTCTCCGTATACGTCTAGATGTTTGATTCGCAAATCAATGGCTTCTTCAAGCCCCATTATACAAGCTTCGTATTCGGCCTCATTGTTGGTAACGGCAAAGGTCAATCGGGCAGTAAACGGGATGTGCGACCCGTGTGGCGTAGTGATGATTGCCCCGATTCCGCTACCGTAAGCATTCACAGCTCCGTCAAAAATCATCTTCCATTTGGACCCCAACTCTGGCCCCTCGTCTGGCAACGGCCCTTCGCAATCCTTCATCTTTAAGTACATGATATCCTCGTCAGGAAAATCAAATCTCATCGATTGGTACTCTTCAATAGGCTGCTCCGCCAGATACTCAGACAACACACTCCCCTTTATAGCCTTTTGCGAGACGTATTGGATATCATATTCAGTCAAGACCATCTGCCAACGGGCAATTCTACCTGACAACGCCTGCTTTTCGAATACATATTTGATCGGATCCATCTTCGAGATGAGCATGGTTGTATGATTCAGCATGTACTGCCTCAAACGCTTGGTGGCCCAGGCTAGCGCACAACAAGTTTTCTCCAGCATTGAGTATCGAGATTCACAGTCTGTAAATTTCTTACTCAAGTAATAGATCGCATGCTCTTTTCTCCCCGTCTCGTCGTGTTGACCGAGAACACAACCCATGCTTCCCTCAAGAACCGTCAAATACATTATCAAGGGTCTTCCTGCCACTGGGGGTATCAGAACAGGAGGCTCCTGCAGATACTTCTTTATTTTATCGAACGCCTTTTGACAATTTTCGTTCCACGTTACAGCTTGATCTTTCTTCAATAGCTTGAATAATGGTTCACACGTAGCAGTTAGGTGAGATATGAACCGAGCGATGTAGTTCAACCTCCCTAAAAACCCGCGCACCTCTTTCTCTGTTTTAGGCGTCGGCATTTCTTGAATCGCTTTTATTTTAGCAGGATCGACCTCTATTCCTCTTTCGCTTACGATAAACCCCAGCAGTTTACCCGATCTCACCCCGAAGGTGCATTTATTTGGGTTCAGCCTCAGCCTGAACTTCCTAAGTCTTTTAAACAACTTCAACAGATTCACCAAATGCTCTTCCTCCGTCTGGGACTTGGCAATCATATCGTCAACATAAACTTCGATCTCTTTATGCATCATGTCATGGAAAAGAGTCGTCATCGCACGCTGATATGTTGCCCCAGCATTTTTCAAACCAAAGGGCATCACTTTGTAGCAAAATGTTCCCCAAGGCGTTATGAAAGTAGTCTTCTCCATATCCTCTGGCGCCATTTTAATTTGATTATAGCCTGAAAAGCCATCCATGAAGGAGAATACGGAGTATTGAGCAGTATTATCAACTAACACGTCAATGTGAGGAAGTGGAAAATCGTCTTTTGGGCTTGCTTTATTCAAATCTCTATAATCCACGCACATTCGAACCTTGCCATCTTTCTTTGGCACTGGTACGATGTTGGCAACCCATGAGGGATACTTCGTCACAGCCAGGAAACCAGCGTCCCACTGTTTCTGAACCTCCTCTTTGATCTTCATTGCCATATCTGGTCGCGTTCTGCGAAGCTTTTGTTTGACCGGCGGGCAATCTTCTTTCAGTGGCAGGCGATGCACAACCATATCAGTATCGAGCCCCGGCATATCTTCATATGACCAAGCGAATACATCATTATACTCTCGGAGCATTTCAACCAGTCTTCGCTTGATATCACTCTGCAGTGCGGCTCCGATACGAATATTCTTCTCAACCCCTTCCGACCCCAAGTTGATAATTTCGATGACCTCGTCGTGAGGCAGAATGGCTCTTTCCTCTTGCTTCACTAACCAAGACAGTTCTTCAGGAACGTCGCTATCTTCGACAACCTCTTCTTCAGTCTGAAACACCGGGTGCTCAAAGTCGGGACGAGTCATAGGTGGTTCAAGGATGTCATCTGAAAATGTTATCCTGCAAAAGGAATGGTTAAGTGCTTCAAAATGCGTATAAAGCGAATAACCACGTTGCCATTTTATTGAAAAATACAAAATAAGAAAGACAGAGATTACAGTATTTGCACATGAAGGAACGCCATTTATTTAATGATTAACACGCAAGGTTTATAACAACACAGCCCTAAGCAAATCCTGATGCCCCGGGCAAGACATCATATTATTCAACAATTAATAAAGCAAAGCATTACTGTTTAAAAGTCACAGGAACAAGCTCCTGAATAGACCAGTTGCACAGTCCTTGTCCTGGCGTGCTTGGCTGAATCCAGGCATCCATATCACAGTCGCTGTCTCCTTCATCAGACTCTGAAGCAGCATTGACAGTTTCATGACATACTCCACTGGCAGAGATGGTAATCGGCTTTCTGAAACGGGGGGCCCCCACGGAAGGAGTTGATGACGACGGTTGGTACCCCAGCCCGAACCGGTCCATCTTCACAGGAATGTCCAGCACTTTGCCCCAGCCCTTTGCCTCTCCTGCTTCTACTAGAGCTTGAGCTTCTTTATACGATGAAACAGCTATCTCTGGCACTTTGCTCGGCCCGGGACCTTTGTCCTTGATGCGCAAACCTTCGAATGCCTGGCATGGCGTTTCGTGGATCTCTCCGTTGACTTCCACATATTTAAACGACGATAGATGGCTGACCAGGATGTCTTCTTCTCTGCACACGGTGACTACACTGTCTCCGACCATATATTTCAACTTCTGATGCAGGGTAGACGTAACGGCCCCTGCCCCATGAATCCAGGGTCTTCCAAGCAAGCAGCTGTACGCAGGCTGTATATCCATGATATAAAACTTCGTTGCAAACACTTCCGGCCCTACTTGTAGAGGCAAAGTAATCGATCCGAAGACTGTTCTCCGCGTGCCGTCAAATGCTCTGACTACCAAATCGCTGGGTGTGCACAAAATTCCTCGAACATCCAGCTTCATCATCGCCTTCTTGGGCAACACATTCAAAGATGATCCGGTGTCAACCAATACGTGCGACATTACCGATCCTCTACACTCAACAGATACGTGTAATGCCATATTATGATCTCTCCCTTTCGGAGTCAAGTCAAAATCGGTAAAACCCAGACTGTGGCCTGCATTCACATGTGCTAATACTCCTTCTAGATGATTTACGGAGACGTCCTGGGGTACAAAAGAGGTGTCCAGGACTTTCAGCAAAGCATTTCTGTGAGCTTCCGAACACAACAGCAATGACAGGATAGATATTTTGGACGGTGTCTGCTGCAGATGCTCCACAATCTTATAATCACTTTTTCGAATTAAGCGCATGAATTCTTCTACATCCTTCGATGCTGCTTCTTTTTCACTTGCTTGTACCGGACCATTTTCAACCGCTTTCCCTTTTCCTTTCGCTAATATTTCAGCCTCCACTTCAGGAGATATAAAGATCCTGCCGCTCCTCGTCATGCCTCCTGAACCAACAACATTATCCACAATCTCCGCTGGCTGCTTGTTAACATCAATCTTTATCCCATCACAATACACCTCTAACCCATATGACCATGGGACTGCTCTCGTGTTCTCATACGGGATTGGCCCGGCCTTAGTTATGGTGATCGGTGGTCGCTGAGCTGGTGCTGCAATAGTGATCGTCTTCCGAGGAATCGTCACTGTGGCCACATCACTCCGATTATCCACTACTGCCCCTGCAGGCTCGTCAGTTGCCGCTCGATCAAACTGCAATATGCCCTCATCAATTAAAGCCTGAACGCCTTTCTTCAAATCCTCACACCCCCCAGCTAGGGTCCAACAATCTAAGCAATACTCGTTACATCCTGGGTAAACACCCCCTTGTAACAGTCGGCTCTTTATCTCGCTCAGCGGCGTCTGTAAATCTTCCACATTCATAATAAGATTCAGACCTTCCTCAGTCAGAACGGCGTTTGCCCCATGATTAGGCATGGGTTTCTGGACTATGTTCGGACCTGCCGTTCCGAAGTTGATAGTCTTGTTGTCTAAGAGATCCTGCACAGCGTGCTTAAAAGCATGGCAACCTTCTATAT
This sequence comes from Lathyrus sativus, assembly GCA_963859935.3. Classification (NCBI taxonomy): domain Eukaryota; kingdom Viridiplantae; phylum Streptophyta; class Magnoliopsida; order Fabales; family Fabaceae; genus Lathyrus; species Lathyrus sativus. The sequence goes on from OZ012740.1 coordinate 421,163,463, forward strand.
CGTGGCCCGGGGCCCCAGAATGAAACTCACAGTGCCTGCTTGCATCGTAGCCGAACGGGGGAGCTCCCGTTATTGGTGCCAGAGTTCTTTTCTCTACCAGATTCAATCCCAGCAATGTCTGCAATAAATCGGCATAGGTTGAGGGAGGTTTCTCAAACACTCTCCTCGGTTTACTACCCTGGAATCTTCGCTGAGCCTGCTGTGCCCCCTGCTGAGGCTGCTGCTGCTGTGGCATTGGCTGTTGCTGCACCGGTTGTTGTTGCTGGAGTGGTTGTTGCTGATAGGGAATAGTAACACTCGACACCTGCTGCGGCTGACGATATTGACCTCTTCCCCTGCCTCGGCCTCGGCCTCGGCCTCCAAATACTGCGCTGGCTTCGCCCTGACGGCGCCCACCATAAGCTTTCCTGTTACTGCCAGATGCAGCTGATTCCTCGACTTGGAACTTTCCTTGCTTAATGTTACGTTCAATCTTTTCTCCCATCAGAATCAGGTCTGAAAAACTGGCCAGAGACGTATGAAACAGCATGTCATGAAACAGCCCTGTGAATGTGCCGACAAACATATCATTCATTTCCTTATCTTCCACCGGAGGACGGACCCTGGCAGCCATATCGCGCCACCTTTGCGCGTACTCTTTAAAGCTCTCCCCCTTCTTCTGCGAAAGCCCGGCCAACTGGACCCGATTGGGTGCCAAGTCGCTGTTATACTTGTAGTGGGCTACAAATGCCTCTGCTAATTGCTTCCATGTCTTGATATCAGTTGGCTCCAACCCCATATACCACTCTAGGGAAGGACCCGATAGACTATCCTGAAAGAAATGCATTAGCATTCTTTCATCAGTTGAGTATGCAGACATCTTTCTGTAATAAGCTCGTACATGCACTTTCGGACATGTGTCTCCTTTATACTTGTCGAACACAGGAGCTTTGAATTTAATTGGCACCCTCAAGCCAGGTACCAGGCCCATTGTTGCCATGTCCAAACCCACGGCACTCTGGTTCAGGACTCCCTTCATCTGCTCTTCCAGCATTCTAATCTTTTGGGAATCATCCATCGGCCCTTCAAAACCTCCTCCGGAGAAGGCGTCTTCCTGCTGGTCTTCTTGCCACAGACCGTTTCCAGCTCCGTACCCATCATATGCATTATTACGTCCAGCTCTGATCTGATTCATCCCCGGACCTCGGCCTCTGTTGCCGTACCCTTGAACACCTCCAGCAGGACCAAAAGCCATAAATCCAGTACCATTTCCGTTTCCAAAGCCTCCGTAACCCTGATTGACCATACCATAACCATCTTGCCCAAAGCCTTGAGCATTAAAGCCATACTTCCCAGTGTTATCGAATCCCTGATCGTTGAATCCGAACCCAGTATTGACAAAGCCATTGCCTCCTAGATTATCTCCCAAATTGACATCACCCAGCCCAGCATTATGGACAGCAGTTTCATTCCCAACTTCGACGTTACCGTTCACAGCAGCGGTAGCGTTGTTGACATTAGCAGCAGGTATATTGACTACGGGCGGAGCCACTGGCGTGGGAGTGCCGTCTCCATGAGCAGTATCAACCCGGACAGACTGATGATCTTCATTACCATGACCAGCATTTCGAGCCAACAGAGGCTGGACCATGGCCTGCAAATTCTCCTGCCCTTTCGCTATAGCTTCCATGGTCTGCATGAAGAGAGCGAGCTTCTCGCGCACATCTTGCATCTCGTTCTGCATTTGGTCCATGATTTTTCGACAGTTGGAGCGGGTAGAATAGCGGTGCGGATGTTGATCTGCAATCCTGGTAAGTACCTGGTACAGAGCAGGAAATAAGACACCATCCAAAGATTACCTGTAATGCAATATGAATATGAATGCAATGCAATGTGTCTGTGCATTAAGGAAGTTCATTCCCCCAGTTCTAGTGCGAAGGTGCCGGTGCAGTGACAGTGCTGACAATAGGAATATCGGAGCTGAATCATAGAAAGCCTCATATATTGCAGAGAGAATCAATAAGCCCAGGGTACAATATCGCTGAGAGTATAAAGAAGGCATGACCTCAACCAACAATCCTGGTGATGGTCAGCGCTATGCAAATAAAGCATACAAGTTATTATATGAAATGATCAGATCCTCCCAAAAGTCTGGTACTCTTCTATCAACTTCTTGGTCTTCGGATGGCTTGGTCGATCAAGCAGCCCTTCAACAAGCTGGTTTCTCCTCTTAAGGACACGGCGTACCTCTTCAGCAGTTTCTTCCCATGTTGCTTCTCTGAAGCAATCTTCTAACTTTCGCTTCTGAGACACTGCTTCATCTCTGGATTTGATTGCCTTGTTCAGTGCATGCTGGACACTATACCGGGTCATCACCTCTTCCTCACACTTCTTGATGCTAGATTTCAACTTCTCCTCGAGGTCGGAAATTTGCTGCTTCAGCTTATCTTCCCTCATCTTATTGTTGGTGAGAGTAGCATTCCAAGTCTTGTTGCAAGAGGAGATTTCTCGGTGTGCCGCGTCGAGCGCTTTCTTTTTGGCTTCCAGCATGTCATGGGAGCTTCTGAACTCTTGCCCCAGACGTTCGCGCTTTTTCTTTTCCTCAGTCAACTCAGCCCCTAGTCTGTTTAGCAGCTCGATCTGTTGTTGGAAAGCATATACGGCCTTGTTTTTCTCACTGCGTACCTGAGCTAGCTCTTGCTCTAACCCTTCATTAATCTTCATCAAGGCTTCTTTTTCTCTCACAACTTGCTCGTAGGCCTCCCTAGAAACAGTAGTTGGCTCTGCTACCGGAACGGGAACAAGCATTGGTGCATCTGGAAACGGCATCCTCAACTGACCAGCCCTCTCCTGAATCCAAACTCTGTAAGGTGCATAGGCCTGACAGTCATTCTTTCCTAACAACGGCTTCCCTCTGCGGTTAATACGCGTCCAGGCATGTTGCAACTTGGCTAATAACTCCCCCTTCACATCTCCAGTGAAGTACAGAGATTCCTGTACTTCTTCCTCCTGAGGTGGATTCTTCAGCGCATATCCGAACTGGCGAATGAATAGAGAAGGGTTGTAATTGATACACCCTTTTCTTCCTATCAGCGGCACATTAGGGTACCCAGAACAGTTGAAGATGAGCTCGGATCCCAACAAATCTCGATCAAACCATACAACGTCTTCGGAAGATAGCCTCATCAGGCGCTCTGACCAACTGGCTGAGGCTGCACTGTCTACAAATGGTCCCTTCATGGGGAGATGACTTTTGAACCACATATTCAACAGAGGAGTACAGCAGTAAACAACTTTTCCCCTTCGGTTTTCGTTCTTGTAGTGCAATGAGTGGTAGAAGTCTCCAATCAAAGTTGGCACTGGATTGCCTGCAGCAAACAGATAGAAAGCGTCTAGGTCCACAAAGTTGGGCAAGTTAGGAAACAGCACAATTCCATAAATGCATAAAGCCAAAATAGCATTGAAAACCACCCAACAACCGTTCTTGGCGTATTCTCGAGCTTTGACAACTAAGAAATCCAGGGAGAAACCTGACACCCCAAGCCAAGAAGTCAATAACAGATCTGCAGCGTTCATATGCAAGGCTTTGGCTAAGTCCTCCAGCTTGGGCTCAGCAGCAGAGTGAATAAAGGGAACCTCGTTCTGCACGGGAAGCTTGGTAAACTCCACATACTCCTCAATAGTAGGTCCTAGAATGAAGTCAGCAAAAGTAAAGCATCTCAATGCGGGGTCATAGAACTGCATCAAGGTGTATAGCCCGTTCATCTCATCAGCAGTGGGCTTGCAGACTAATCTCAGTAATCTCCCATGGCTCATTCTGAAGCTTCTCCTAACCTCCTCATCGGCAAGGGATATCAGACCAAGCAAAGAAGTAATATCAGGTGCAGGCAGCTTATACGCAACTGTTTTCCTCAAACCAGCCATAATCAATACTCAGAAGTCCGGGCACTAGAACTAGGGAAATGCAAATGCACCTGCAGCACAGACACACGTTAGTGAAATGCAAATGGTAATGGATATGCAGGCAATGCAATGCAAGTAACATGCAACAGGGACCAAAGCTGTAGCTGAATAGCCTAAACCCAATCAAGAAAGGTCTCAGATAGACCATCCAGAAGTCATCAAACCCTGGTCTCAGATAGACCTAACACAAAGCTCCAATACTGGTCTCTGACAGACCTCAAACCATAACTCCAACTGGTCTCTGGCAGACCTCAAATCATATCTCTAATTGGTCTCTGACAGACCTCAGAACACATCTCCAAATGGTCTCTGACAGACCTCAGAACACATCTCCAAATGGTCTCTGACAGACCTCAGAACACATCTCCAAATGGTCTCTGACAGACCTCATAACACATCTCCAAATGGTCTCTGACAGACCTCATAACTCTCCATAAATACCCAGGATCTCTGATCAAGAAATGACCGGTAGTCTGAAGGTCTGGTTACCTGCATAACCCCAAATCCCCTCACAGGTGGGTGGCCCTATAACTGGCACAAGGTACGGCATCCTATGCGGTCGTCGGCGTCACAGACTTTCAGGGTTGATGATACGATTCCCAGAAGGAGTGGCATCATCAATTCCTGAAGAGGCCTCACTTAGCCAACTTCCAAGTGATCGGTCCCCGGAGTCGACAATTCAGCTGACCAACAACCCCTTCGACCCAAAGGGTAGAAAAAGAAGCCAACCAGAAGAACCTCGTCCGAGTGTAGATTTCATGAGACACTAATGCAAGCGAAGCCGGCACGCGCCCACTACTTTCTACGCTAATTCTAGGTGCACTCAAGCCCAGGTCCGGCTTATCTCTCAATATCAGAACACCCGTCACACCCCAAATACAGCAATAATAATCAATATACAAAGCTGAAAATACAAGGTTAGAAATATACAATAACTCCATACAAAATCCTCGACGGGAAAACAAGCGCTAGGATTGACTCGCTCAAAGGGACGTTGGATCCCAAATGCATAAGAACCATCGCAGTTCTTAGCAGCCAGGGGACGTTGGGTCCCCAGCAGAGTCGCCAGCTGTCGCTACTGCGAAAATCGGCGCCGGCTGAACAGAAGAGTCGCCACCGTGCGTTATTTATCCCACGGGAGGGAAAGGAAACGCTCAGAGTAAACCTCGCACAACACGGGAAAGGTATGATCGTCGCAACCAAAACCTGGATTCGGGAGTCGGTTACGCAAGGGGAAGGTATTAGCACCCCTCACGTCCGTCGTACTCGACGGGATCCACGCTTGTTTTCGGGTATGGATTGTTATTCTATCTAAACTATAGGTCAAGGGTTAAAAAAGAAAATAAAAATGAAAATAAAAAATGACTCGGCAAAGTATCGCACTTTATGCCTACGTATTCCCGTCTGGAACGAGAAATCAGAGTCAACGTAGTTCGCCTACCTACGGGAAAGGAGGGGAAGGTTGCTCGCTAGGATATCGTATCCTATGCCTACGTACTTCCACACGGCATGGAAGATCAGAGCAAACGTAGTTCGGGCCACGGAAGACACAAGTCTGTCTTGGTTGATTTTATTCCTTCTGAAAAAGGTTTTTCTGACTAGCAGTCCCGGCGGACAAAAATGACGTCTTGATGAGTTCACATTCTTTTACGAAAGAAGTGTCTTTTATTGTGTTTGAAATCTTTATGTGTTTTTCTGTTTGTTTTGAGAAAGAAAGAGACAGAACTCTAACCTACGGTTGCGAAGGGAAACAAACTAACCTAATGTTATCATGCATGGGTTAAGACCTAGTGTCTATCATGCTCCTCTCTTGCACAGAGAGAAACAGAGATCCTACGGGATAGGCAGAAACAGAAACAATATCAAGTATATACAGTAAAGCAGTAAAAATGCATGGATGCAACAATACAAGCGAGGCAAGGGAGTCCCACTCAACCTCGAACCTAGAAAACAATAGGCAAAAGTGAACAGGCTTCACTTTCAACCCAACAGGGTAAACAGCAAACAATACAGCCAGGAAAACCAATCAATACATCAGGAAATGAAATACAACAGCAAAAATAAACAGCCTCAGCAGCTCTGAATCAACATCCATCTTCAAGTCATCATCAAACCACTATAAGCTTCAGGCAAGCAGCAATCTCCATCTCCACAGCTTTCCAGCAAGGGCTTTGATCATCAGTCTTCCATCTGCAATGGCTTTTCTTCAAGCTCAAACCTCCAGGATGAGGAATTAGTCACAAGAGTGAAGTGAATGAATGTTAGACAGTTAATTACCTACCAAGGGTGGTTCATCAACTGTTAACATTAAACAGAAAGTTTCCTCTCAAAAGTTCTATCTTTCAAATATATTCACTGATCCTTCCAAAGGAAGGAGGTGGATACTTGAAAGAGACTTTGAATCATAGAGAAAGGATGGATGCAGACAAGGCATTCCATGTTTGAGAAACAAGCTTTCTAACCTAGAGCTCTGCCTAGCTCCTAAACCCTAGTCTCCTCAGCAGCTGCTGGCAAGAACCTCCTTTCCAACTCTGGCAGTTGACCTTCAATCTTTGGATCTCCAATGGTCTTCATCTCCTCAAGTCTTCAGCTCTCCCAAGTCCCCAGACAATCCCAATACCCAAGCAAGCAAGCAATAATCCCCAGAGGGCACACCACACCAGTCAATCAGATATACAGACAGTATTAATAGCAGTAGGGGAATCCTGACTTTTTCTAAGGGGATCTAATAACTACCCATAGCCCCTATAGTCCCATAACTAATCTAGTTAAATCCTAAGTCCTAAGGGAAATGAATTGATTCTCCTAAGTCATCACCTAAAAACCCTAATTTGTTCATGTTGTTCAAGCCTACATTAAGCACCCAAAATTACTTTCTAAAAATGGGAATTAAATTGAATCTACAAGTTCAATATCTAATCCAAACAACCTAAAAAGAATTAACAAAAAATATTAAAGCATTTAATAGAACAAAAATTAGCAAAATCATGCATGAAATGAAACTACTTAAAATGACATTTATTTAGGAAATATGGAAAAAATATCAAATAAAAATGAAAATGCAATTTTATTTAATGACAATTTTCTACACATTCTAATGAAAATGATGTAAAAAGAATGGATTAAAAATGATTTTTTATCTATTTATTATGAATTTTTAAAGTTGGTAAAAATTAAAGTGGAATTAAAAACAATTAAATCAATTAAAATGATGGGGGGTACTAATAGAAAACACGCCTAGTTAAAATCAGGATGGGCCAAGCAGTGGTGGGGTGCGCATAGCAAATTACACTAGGCCCAGAACAAAGTCAGAAACCATGAAAAATAAAAACACGCAGGGGGTGAAAATAGGAACGAAATCACGTTCAAACTGATTGGGCTTGCCATTGGGGTGGTGGGATTAGCAAAACATACTTAGGCCCGCCCGTTTCAATTAATGAAACGGTGCGTTTAGGGCACCACTCTTCCCTCCAAATTCAGAATCAAATGAGAGCCACAGGATCTAAGCTCTGAGTCAAAGGTCTTGCATGAAATGGACCGCCACGATTTCGTCTCCTACCTTGATTGATCTAGGGTTTCTGAAACCCTCACGCGCATGCCATGAACGTCCAAGTTCAAGCTCTCGGTTCTCCCTCTCCAGGCCATGAAACGCCACGATATAAACATGAAACTCACTCTAAATCTCTCCCTCTATACGTCTATGGTCTTTGTTTGCTTTGAAACTCAACCAATCAATAAACCCGATCGAGACAAATTCTGACTCCATGAAAATACACTGAGATGCATCACAACAATTCTCAACCAAACCTATACTAATCTACTCTATGCATAATGGTGATCATCCTGCGCTAACAACCTAAGATTATAATGCACTATGCTGCAAGCTCCAAGCCCTAACAGTTCTAGCAACCTGTCAACAATCATCACTAAACTACTCCAAACTCATCCTAATTGCTCTACTAACAACCTAGATCACATTTATACTAACAAAAATATGCTAAACTAACTGAACTAATCAATTTGAATGAAAACGCACCTGATGCAAAAGCTTGAAAACAGCTATGGAAACTCGTGAATCCACCAACACCAATGCTCAGATCTTGATCAGTGAATGAAGCTCTTGCTTCTGTATGCAACAACTCTTGTTTCTTGGCCTTGGATCTTGCTAACCGATTGATTCCTCACTTTTGAAGAGGATGATAACAGCACATGAGAATGGATCAAAACCAGCCAGATATTGAGTGATCTTTGATCTTTGATGATTATGGAGTGGAGTAGAATCAAGGATTATGAGAATTGATGGAGAATTGATGAAGTTTGGAAAGAATTTGCAAGAGGAAGAATGAGAGAATTTGGGAGATTTTTGGTGAAAAATGAATCCAACCCTTGCTCAATTCTGATTTCATGAATATATAGTGTTCAATGTTAACTTCTAGATCCCTCTTACAATTTCCCTTGCCTTCCAACTTTGATTCATTTTGGCCATGTTTCTTAAAATGCAAGTAACCAAGGATAACTTTGAAATCTTCCACTAAACTCAAAAAAGTGCTTGAACCATTGTCTTTAGAATGTCTTTTCCATTCAAAATCATATATTGGAAGTCTCCATTTGGACTTATAAATCTCCCAAACCATTTTCCACTTTGACTTTATTCAAATTATAAGCCATTTTAGTTCAAATTTGGACCAATCATGCAACTTCATGTTATGAGCTTTTCCAACAATTTGTGACCTTCTTTCTAGACTTAAAATCACATTTGGAGCAAGTTTGATGTTGTAAGTTTTTCCATTTGAGGCCTCCTTGTATGAGTTTTGGACATAGGTTAAAATGACCTGTAATTCACAAATGCCCAAAATACCCTTTGCTTGCCAAGACCATAAGTTGAGCTCCACACATCATATGAGGGCATGCTATACCATTCTAGAAAGCTAAGACAATGAGGAACAATTCTTATGTTGACCAAGAATTCATTTGAAATCTCCTTGAGGGGTAAAACTAGCTTGGAAGTCAAGTCACTTTCACAGACAAAATTTCAGATACCTCAGATGACCTGTAACTTGCAAGGACCATAACTTGAGTTCTATAAATCTCCTTGATGTCTTCCACCACTCAAATTAAAGGTATTGAGATCCTCTACAAGTTTCATGTTGGCCAAGAAGCCATTTGAAGCTAGCATTTTGACTTATCTTGCTTGGAAATTTGACCTAAACTAGGGGATTTTACACAGAAACCCTAATTTAGAAACTCCTCTTCTCCTTGATTTCTCTTGAATTCCTCTTGGCATATCTCCATATCCTTCTTTATATGTCCAATGATGAACCCCACATCTCTCCACTAGACTTGAATGCCCCTTAAATCAGTCAATTGACCTAGGGTTGACCTAGGGTTGACCCAGATGAAACCCTAGTTGACTGCCTTCAGCTATAGCTCTTGTGCTTTCATCAATGACTTGTCTCCTTCTCCAAATGACTTTCTAAGTCTCTCATAATGTCTAGCTACTCCCCATGCCTTCAACTCACAGCTCACAACCCTCTTGCTGACCCTCAGATCCCCTCAGCTAGGAGATGGACTCAAGGCTTGATCTGCTGAACTCTTTGCTTTCAAATTCTTTCCTGATGACTTGAATGAGATTGAATTGGGATAATAACCTCTTGATAGGCTTCTAGAGATGAGAATAATGATTGGTCCCCCTGTTGAATGACTTGCTATGCTTATGCTATGCAGATGGTTAGTCTATGTACATGACTCTATATGCAAATGCTAATGATATTGAAACATAAACCAAGTGAATAAGGTTGGGCAAATTTTAGGGTGCAACAAAGGGTGGCAAACAAACTGCTACTAACACATAAGATATTTTCTCTCAAGAGTTCTATCCCTTAGACAGTAGCACCAAGCCTTCCAAAGGAAGGGGGTGAGTGTCTTAGAGAGACTCTGCATCACAGAGAAGAATGGAGGCAGTCAAGACCTTCCATGTTTGAGAATCAAGCTTTCTACTCTAGGGCTCTGACTAGCTCCTAAACCCTATAGCCTTCAACAGCTGCCAGCACAGAATCTCCTCATCAACTCTGGAAGTTGGTCTTCAGTCTCTGCTCTTCAAATGGGCTTCATCATCTCAGGTCTTCAGCTCTCCCCAAATCCCAAACAAACCCAATACCCATACAGACAAATTATAATCCCCAGAGAGGGCACACCACACCAGTCAAGCAAATATAAGCAATACTAATAGCAGTAGGGGAATCCTACCATTTTCTAAGGGATCTAATAACTACCCCTAATCCCTATAGTCCCCTACCCCAAAAATTCAATCTCTAAGTCCTAAGGGAAATGAACTAATTTACCTATATTATCACCTAAACCCTAATTTTTGGTCATGTTGTTCACACCTAAACAAATCTCCTAAACTTAATTTCTAAAATTGTGAACTAAATCTTATATACAAGAGAAATGTCTACTCTAATCAACCTAAAAAGAATGGATTAAAAATGCTAAAGCATCTATTAGAACAAAAATCAACAAATTTAAGTATCAAACTAAACTTAATAAAATGCTATTTACAAGAAAATGCATGAAAAATATTAAACAAAATAAAATGCCATTTTTATTTTTTTCACATTTTTCTAGACAGAATTATTGACCTACCACAAAAAGAAGGAATTAAAAATATCAAATTTCCTATTTTTTATGATTTTTTAAAGATGAGAAAAATATAAAAGAAAATAAAAAACAAAATATGAAATAAAAGGGGGAGGGGGTCTGAATAGCATACACGCCTAGTTCAAATCTCAGCTGGGCCATGTCGCTTGCGCGAAAATAAGGTGCCGGCACAACAGAAGAGTCGCCACCTTTCGTTATTTATCCCTCAGAGCGGGAAAGGAAACGATCGGAAAACCCTGACGAATAAGGGTAAGACAAGGTCATCGCAACCATTGTCTGGGTTCGGGAGTTGGTTACGCAAGGGGAAGGTATTAGCACCCCTCACGTCCGTCGTACTCGACGGGATCCTCGCTTGTTTGTTTACTTGGACGGGTTGGTTATAATTTATCTACCTATCAAGGCTGGCTGAAAAAGAAAAGAAAAATGACTCGGCAAAGCATCGCGCTTTATGCCTACGTATTCTCATCAGAGAATGAGAAATCAGAGTCAACGTAGTTCGGCCTACGAAGGATTATGGGGGAAAGGTTGCTCGCTAGGACGTCGCATCCTATGCCTACGTACTTTCATCTGGTATGAAAGATCAGAGCAAACGTAGTTCGGCTAACTACGGGTTATCTCCTAAAAGAAGTGTTTTTTATTGTGTTTGCGATCTCAACCGCACTAGAGACTATGACCTGAGAGGGAATGCGTCCTTTCTCAGATAGCTTAAGGCTCGTAACGTACGGAAGAAATCATTCATGATTACTGTATCTTAAACTGCTTCGAGGTGAGAAGAGAACAGGCCCAACTAGGAGGGAGACTATCAAGTCCTACTGTTATCATGCCATGGATTCATCCTATGGTTGAGGTTTGAACAGGGAACTCCTAGAAGTTGTCATGCATAGGTTTCAACCTAAAAGTCTATCATCAAATCCTCATCAGAAGAAATGAGAGTCCTAAGGGATCATGTCAATGATACACCAAAACAGCCAAAAGCATCAGCTTTAACAGTAAAATGCATGCAATGCAAGTGAGGGAGGAAATGTGTGTGGGGCTTCAGCCTCCACAAGCTCATCTCAACCTCAAGCCAGTCATGAAATAACAGTAATCATACTGAAAATAAACAACATGCTATCAAGCAATGTACAGATAAAAGAAATGAAGTGCCATCAGGCAAACAAAACACATGCTCGAGAAAGAATCATCTACTCTCTAATCCTAACCCTAACACAGAATCTGAATCCAATCTAAGCAAAACCCTAAAGCAAAACCTAACCAGAAGAAATCAATCCCAGCCTTCAAGCTTCAGAACAAGCTTACCAAAGAAAGGGAGCTAAGTAAGCAGACTCATAGTGTCTTCCTCAGGAAAGCACTAGGAGGTGTATACTCAGGAGTCATATCCTATGTGGCTCAACTACTGTGATCAGTTTATATTCCTCCTCAGGAGAAATTAAACTCACAAGCAGGCTCCAACATCACTGGGTATTTAGGAAATCCTATCTGAACTAGTGGAACTAAATGAATAGATCCATAGGACCTTCCTCAGGAAAGTACTAGGAGGCTTCCACTTAGGAGTTGTATCCCATGTGGCTCAACAACTGTGATCAGTCTACATTCCTCCTCAGGAGAAATTAAACTCACAAGTTGGCTCCTACATCATTGGATACTTAATAAATCCTAGATAAACTAATGGAACTAAGTGAATAGACCCATAGGACCTTCCTCAGGAAAGTACTAGGAGGCTTCCACTTAGGAATTGTATCCCATGTGGCTCAACAACATGTGATCAGTTTACATTCCTCCTCAGGAGAAATTAAACTCACAAGTTGGCTCCAACATCATTGGATACTTGAGAAAGAGGTGAGAAGAAAGCATGAAAGTCATTCATAGTGCCTTCCTCAGGAAAGTACCATGAACTTCCCTCAAACTTCAGGATCTTAAACCTCACAAACAGGGAACAAGCCAAGCTCTGGGTCTCTAAGTCTTGATCTACAATCTTCTCTCCATCATGCTCTCCAACAAGGTCTTCAAAACAAGCTAAGCCCCACAACAAATTCCCCAAAATAAGCCCTAGAAATGAACAGATAACCACAGGACAGACAAAATCATCAGGCAATTTCAGAAAATACCTAAAAATACTAACACAAAGGGGAAAAATTCTACCAATTATTCACAAGGGTCTACAACATCTATCCATAACATCCACATATGCCCCTACCCAAAAATCAAACAAAACTCTCTAAAGAAAATGAATTTCCTTACCTATGCATAACCTAAACCCTAATTAGGATACCCTAATGCTAACCTAATTAAACTAATCAAATTTTAATCTAAAAATCAAGAATTAAATCCTATGGGGAACTATGATTCAATATCTAATCACACCAAAAAGAATGAATTAAAAATCCTAAGGGAAAGTCTTAAAAGAAAATCTACAAAATCATGCACAAAATTAATCCTATTTTAAAAGCTATTAAAATGAAAAATATACTAAAAATATGAAAAGAATATAAAATGGAAATTTTATTTATTTATATTTTTCTAGACAAATTCATGAACACATAGAAAAAACAAGAATTAAAAAAAATTTAATTTTCCATTTTTTATGAATTTATTAAAAACAAGAAAAAATTAAAGGAATTAAAAATAAAAGAATGAAAATAAAGGGGAGGGGGGGTGAGAAAAGCAAGGGCGCGCTAGTTCAAAATTACATGGGCTGGATCATGGGGGTGCGGATAGAAGTGAATCCATTAAGCCTAGACGCGCTTCATTAAACCAAACGGCAGCGTTTGGCTGCTAGGGTTCCCTCCGTTTTTAAGTTTAAATGCTGGCCGTTAGATGAGATGATTTGGTCAAATTCCTGGGACCAATCCAACGATGGACAGCCATCGTCCCCAAAATGCATTAGGGTTTTCAGACGCAGCTTCCATGCATGCTTTTTCTTCTTGCTCGTTCTCTCTCCACACTTGATGATTTTCAAAAATTCCAAAAGGGAAAATAGACTACTCACTACAAGGAACAAAACTATACGCGTAGTTTTCATTAATTCTCCTTGAATCATTCAAACAGAAAACTTCAAAGCTCGGGTACCACCTATTTTTCCTGAGATCAATTCTTCTAAAACTCAAAATTAATGACCCAATCTTGTTCTACATGTTATGCTTATCACAATGAGCTATCAATCGTGCCTTGAAACCTAATATCCAGCTTATTCTTGATCATAACAGATTCTTGCACCTGCCATGAAACTCCATGAAATTCCCCCTAATTCTCAGGATTTGATCACCTATCCTAGCTTAACAAATCTACACCTAGAATCTAAGCTATATATGCATAATTAAAGAGGTATGAATGCATTTACCAACCTGTCAAGAAGTTATGGTAGAATGATGTAGGGCACGATTCAATGCTTGCTTTGTCTTCCAGATGATCCTCCAATGGTGGAAATGATTCTGTTTGCAAAAACTTGGATGGAGGAAGCCTCTAACAATCAATTCGTGGCTTTGCTTGCTCTTGAAGAATGCTTGAAAACATTACTTTTCTCTCACCTTCTGTCGCTACTGCGAAAATCGGCGCCGGCTTGACAGGAGAGTCGCCACCGTGCGTTATTTATCCCTCAGAGCGGGAAAGGAAACGCTCGAAGTAAACCTCGCAAAGACGGGAAAAGGTATGGTCATCGCAACCATAGCCTGGATTCGGGAGTCGGTTACGCAAGGGGAAGGTATTAGCACCCCTCACGTCCATCGTACTCGATGGGATCCACGCTTGGTGTTTATAGGTAAAAGGGTGTGTTATCTATCTACGCTACTGGCTGGTCTGAAAAGAAAATAAAAGGACAGGACTCGACAGAACATACGGTGTTCTGGGCCTACGTATTCCCTCGTGCAATGGGAAAGTCAGAGTCAACGTAGTTCGACTTCCTACGTCTAAACGGGGGAAAGGTTGCTCGCCAGGACATCGCGTCCTGTGCCTACGTACTTCCATCTGAAATGAAAGATCAGAGCAAACGTAGTTCGGCTAACTACGGGTAAACAGGGGCTCTCACACAGCAGTGAGAAAACAAACTGGTCCTAAAGGCTCGGGAACCTACAAATACGATCTGGTCTCAAATGCGCTCGGGCAGGAGAAAGGGGGTAACAATTAGTCGTTAGCGGGAAAGTCTCGATCGCACAGCCGCGAGAGAACTGAAGGTTAGTTGTTAGTGTGCTCGCTAGGACATCGCATCCTATGCCTACATATCTTCGTCTGGAACGAAGAATCAGAGCAGCTGTAGTTCAGCTAACTACGGGTCAAGCTACTCAAAAGCTCCTACAGAAAGGAAAGGGAAACCCTAGAACTATAGCTGAGAAACAGGGGAATCTATATACTGCTATCACCTGGCTAACCATCCTAATGTCTATCATAACAACTCCGCAGCGGAGAAGTCAGAGCTCCTAAGGGATCATGGCAACAGGATTAAACCACAAACGAGAAAATGCAACGTAAATGAATACTGAAAATATGCATGAATGCAACAACTAAACACACAAGGCGCGAAGGCCGCAAACCACAAAGGCAAGGGAGCTCAGCTCTACCGAATACCAACAAGCAAAGCCACGCAATAACAAACAAGCAGAAGGAGGACCACCTCAACTTCTCATGCACACAAAGTCTACTTCTAAGATGCACCTACTCAGAAACTATCTAGATGAACCTAAGTCTAATGCAACACAATATCACACAAGTCAAACAACACAAAGAGACTAACCCTGAGCAGGGCCTCTAACAAACCTGAAACAATCTCCTAATCTGTCTCTAAACAGAACTCTATGCAACACCTTAAGCAAAGATCTAAGCAACAACTCTAATCCAAACCCTAAGCAGGAGGAATCAATCCCAGTCTCCAAGCTTCAGAACAAGCTTACCAGAGAAAGGAAGCTAAGCAGACAAGCTCATAGTGCCTTCCTCAGGAAAGTACCAGGAGGTTACTACTCAGGAGTCATATCCTATGCGGCTCGACAACTGTGATCAGTTTACATTCCTCCTCGGGAGAAATTAAACTCACATGAAGGCTCCGGCATCACTGGATACTTGAGAAACCTATATGCACTAGGGGAACTAAGTGAGCAGGCTCATAGGACCTTCCTCAGGAAAGTACTAGGAGGCTGACACTTAGGAATCGTATCCTACGTGGCTCAACAACTGTGATCAGTTTACATTCCTCCTCAGGAGAAATTAAACTCACAAGTCGGCTCCAACATCACTGGATACTTGAGAAGACCTAGACAAACTACTGGAACTAAGTGAATAGACCCATAGGACCTTCCTCTGGAAAGTACTAGGAGGCTTCCACTTAGGAATCGTATCCCATGTGGCTCAACAACCTGTGATCAGTTTACATCCCTCCTCAGGAGGAATTAAACTCACAAGTCGGCTCCGACATCATTGGATACTTACGAAAGAGGTGAGAAGGAAGGATGAAAGTCATTCATAGTGCCTTCCTCAGGAAAGTACCATAAACTCCCTTCAAACTTCAGGATCTCGAACCTCACAAACAGACAACAAGCTCCTAGACTAAGCCCCAATCCAATGCAACTTTGCAAGCTCCAGCAGGACCTCCATCAGCTCCCACCTTCAAGAAGAAACCACAGGCCAACAAACCACAAAAGACTATCTCTGAAGTTCAACCACAGTTGAACTCCAAAGTCAGAAGTCATCAAGACTTCCCCTATCTTCAGGCTCAGACAAATCACATCAGAATACCCTACAAAAATCTATCAAGAATCTAATGGGAGACCTACATGGCTCTAGGGTAACATACTAAAAAATCAGAATAAAATTCAACACCAGATGAAAGAACTAAAATCAGCAACACAGACATATCCACAGACCAATTATTCAACATCAATAATAGTGAAAAAATGCAATTAAAATGAAAATGCATGATTGAGCTAATATTTCTGCACTATAAAATTCTACACTGAATCACGAGTCTACAGAAAAAAGAACGGAATTATTTGACTAAATCTACCATTTTTTATGAATTTTCCAATGATATGCATGCATTAAAAATATTAAAAAAACAAATCAATTAATTGGAAAATATGCAAAAATAGGAAACAAAAATAAAATGCCATTTTTATTTTTATTTAATTTTCTTAACATTTTTTATGAAAGGGTTGAAAAAAGAATTATTGAAAAAACATTTATTTACAATTTATTATGAATTATTTAGTGTGAAAATATAAAAGAAATTGAAATAAAATTGAAATAAAGCTGGGGGGTTTAAACAGCAAGATATTCAGGTTATTAATCCACAATTGGGCCCTGATGGGGGGTGCCAGAAGCAAAGGGCGCAGGGCCCAGGTTATTATCCAGAAAAAAAACAAGAAAACAGAACTGAGCGCAGGGGGGGTGCAGCGCTAGCAGTTTCTTAGTTGTTATTCATGATGGGCTTAAACCCAGGGGTGCAGATAGCAAATTGGGCATAAGGCCCAATCTAATCACTCAGTCTCTCACACGCTAGGGAGGTAATTGAACAACTGAGGGGTGTGCGTTAGTAAACGCTCTTGGGCCTAAGCCCAGTATCCCAAACCCTAATCCAGTATGAACCCTAACGAACAAAACCTAATCACTTCCACCCTTCTGGCACTGTTCACACTCCTAATGCCACAAACCCTAGCCGTTCACTCGTCCTCTTCCTCTATTCACTCTCTCTGCAATTCACCTATTCACACATCAATTATTCCCAGAAGAAAAAGGAAACCTCAACGAACTTCATCTCTCTCACGAAGAAACAACCCTAACTCACAATCAACTACCTAACCTGGACCTAATAAGCTGACATGCAAACCTTAAACGAAGCTCATGATCTAAACCAATAATGGAGGCTAGGAAGAAAACGAACCTGAGACGATGAAGTTGATGCGATGAAGTCCTTGAAACTTCTTGAAGGTGCGACGATCTCTCTGGGAAAAAGACTGAGGGAGATGCAAATCTAAGAGACGCTTTGATCTGTGATGCACGGTGGAGGAACCTTGGAGAAGACGAGAGCGCGGAAGGAACGTTGGACGCGAGCGTTGAGAATCTTGAAGATTTCCTGGAATTGGCTGATGAAGATCTGGATATTGATGATGGCGTTCTGGAGAAACTGGATGAAGATTGATGTGAGAAGATGAAGTTGTTGATTTCTGGAAAAATTTGCTTGAAGGTGGATGGAGATCTGAGGATGATTCTGAAAAGATCTTGAAGATTGCATGCAAATAACGTTTTCTGGAGATATGGCTTGAAGATGAACGAATGTTGGAGTGGATTCTGGAAAAATTGATGGAGGAGGATGAACGTGTGAGTGTTCTGGAAAAATTGTTGTATGAAGGTTTGAAGGTTTAGTGTTTCTGGAAAAATTTGTGAAGACGATGAAGGTTCTGGGAAAAAATTGATGAAGACGATGAAGGTTCAAGGAAGGGGATCGGAGAAAGGAGATGAAGGAAAGAGGGTTTCTGGGGAAAAATGGTTTTCCGGCGACGGTTGGTGGTGGCCGGAGTCAGTTGAGGTCGCCGGCGGTTGGTTGCTTAGGGCGTTTGCATGGCCGCCGGTAGGTTTCCAGGCGAGGCTCCGGTGAGTGATGGCTGGGTGCCAAGTGTCTCAAGGAGAGAGAGAGAGTGGGACAGGTGTGGACCACGTGGAGGAGTCTGGGGAGTTCTGAGTGGGCGGTGGCGTGAGGATTGAGAAACGCGTGGTGGTTCTGCATGGCCAACACGTGGCGCTATTTATTGCTCTGAAGTTGCTGGAATTCTCTAGAATATTCCAGGCTGCGCTGGACTTTTGGACGAATTCTGGACCATTTTTGGACTTGCTGAGTCAATTGGGCTTTACCAAAAACACCTCCCTTGGGCCCAGACGAAAAAATGAATAAAAAACCCAAAAAAGAATTGATTAATATCCTGATTAAACTAATGACCACTAAACAAAACATTAACCCTAATTAACTCTATAAAAATCAATTAATCCTAATTAACTCTAAAAAATGATTAAACTCATATTATCCTAATTAAACCTAAAAAGTCAATTAAACCTAATTAAACTCTAAAAAGTGATTAAGAACCTAATTAATTCTATATTATCCTAATTTTCTATTAAAAATCTAATATTATTTAATATCTATTAACAAAAGAAAAACTATATTATTTTCTATATTATCTAAAAACAATTAAACCCATTAATCCTAATTTTTATTATTCTATTTAATATGCTAAGAAAATTCACTAATATTCTAAAAATGATAAAAGCTATCTAAATTCTATTAAAATTCTACAAATGATTAAAATCTATTTAAAATATCCTATAAAATTCTAAAAAGAAAATTAAGCTATTAAAATATTCAAAAGCCCTATTTAAATTCCAGAAAAATCTATAAAGCCTGTTAAAAATTCACAAAAGCCTATAAAAATCCTAAAAATGCAGATGAATGCAAATGACCACCGTAAAAGCGCACGAGACCAGATCGAATCGAACGGAGATCCCCGGGCATCAGAATATCCCCAAAATTACTGAAAAATCACCGAGGAGCGCACAATTTCCCGAAAATAAAACCCTGGTGATCTGGACTGGGTCTGCCATATCTGATAGACAAAAATCAAGCTGTAAACTCTGATATCCCCTGCTTGTGCACAAAAATCATACATCTGAGCTGTGAATATGAAATTAAACCATGGGTCAAATGGGAGAACCGGTTGGTCAAATTTTAGGGTGCAACAGCTGCCCCTATTCAAGCGACTTGGACCTGAAGGGTTTGAAGAGCGCTCAGCCTTCAAACATTCAGAGGTACGAGACGGTTGAATACAAACAAAACCCGAAAATTTGCCAACCGCGAGCATATACTGTAAACTGCTTGGGGAATGAAGTCCAGAAAACCGAGTCCAGTCATTGCGGCGCCAAACTGATTAATCATCTGATAAAGAACTCCTAATTTGAATACCCGTTGCTTGTGATACCCCATATAACAAACCCTGATGGTTGCAACAACATACCTGATTCTTTCACATTGCCTACTGATAGGCAGGAAGAGAAATATACTCACATCGCCCAAAGATGGACGGGAAGACACCCTGATTGGATACTCACCTCGTCTAATGATAGACGGAATCCTCATGATCGATGAACAAATCAATATTCACATCGTCTAAGGGTAGACGGCATCATCATGATTGATGAACAAATCATTATTCACATCGTCTAAGGGTAGACGGTATCATCCTGATTGATGAACAAATCATTATTCACATCGTCTAAGGGTAGACGGTATCATCCGGATTGATGAACAAATCATTATTCGCATCGTCTAAGGGTAGACGGGATCATCCTGATTGATGAACGAATCAATATTCTCATCGTCTAAGGGTAGACGGGGTCATCCTGATTGATGAACAAATCATTATTCACATCGTCTAAGGGTAGACGGGATCATCCTGATTGATGAACGAATCAATATTCTCATCGTCTAAGGGTAGACGGAATCATCCTGATTGATGAACAAATCATTATTCACATCGTCTAAGGGTAGACGGGATCATCCTGATTGATGAATAAATCATTATTCACATCGTCTAAGGGTAGACGGGATCATCCTGATTGATGAACGAATCATTATTCACATCGTCTAAGGGTAGACGGCATTATCCTGATTGATGAACAAATCATTATTCTCATCGTCTAAGGGTAGACGGTATCATCCTGATTGATGAACAAATCATTATTCACATCGTCTAAGGGTAGACGGTATCATCCTGATTGATGAACGAATCAATATTCTCATCGTCTAAGGGTAGACGGTATCATCCTGATTGATGAACAAATCATTATTCACATCGTCTAAGGGTAGACGGGAAGACATTCATAATCTCCATATTCACATCGTCTAAGGGTAGACGGCATTATCCTGATTGATGAACAAATCATTATTCACATCGTCTAAGGGTAGACGGGAAGACATTCATAATCTCCATATTCACATCGTCTAAGGGTAGACGGCATCATCCTGATTGATGAACAAATCATTATTCACATCGTCTAAGGGTAGACGGGATCATCCTGATTGATGAACAAATCAATGTCCACATCGTCTAAGGGTAGACGGCATCATCCTGATTGATGAACAAATCATTATTCACATCGTCTAAGGATAGACGGAAGGTCACCATAACGCAATTCAACATCATCCTTTGAATTTCAGAATCCTTCTGTCTACGGGAATTGATGGAAAGATCAATATCCTTGAAGGGGCCACATCGTCAGTATGGACCGACGGTAAGAAAAACCACCTTTTAAGAAACATGTCGTCAATAAGAATCAACGATCATGCAAACTGAACATTCTTCGAAGAGCCTCGTCATCAATAGGGATTGATGGTCAGAAAAGTCCCTCTTAAACGTCATCTCATCCAATAACCAGAAAGAGAACCGATATTCAAAATCATTTTGAAACCCCTCAACAACTAAGGATAGCCGGAGAAGACTCGCTGGGGAAACACCTCATCATATGTATGATCTGGCAATAAGAAACCCGCTGAACAATAGCTCGAAACTTCACATCGTCTGCTGACAGACGGAAAGGAAAGCCACTTGTCGGAGAAACCCTATTTTGAACTCCATTGAAAATCAACCAAAGCTTCACATCGTCTACTGATAGACGGTAAGAAAAGCATATCCTGGGGGAAACCCCTTCTGGAAACCTTACTGCGATCACCCGCAACTTCACATCGTCTATGGATAGACGGAAAGAAAACCACATTTGCACTCAAGACGTCTAATGATAGACGGAGAAATCCATTTATTGGAGGAACACATCGCCAATATGAATTGACGGGAAGAAAAGTTTGTAGACATCAGATGACTGCTTGATCAAAGCATAATTGTTGTCTGATTTGAGATACAAATAATCCGCTGAATCGTCTGAATACTGTTGCTGGATAAATGCCCCCTGAACTGATCGCAGAGTGATTCACGCGCCATATGAGGCTGATAGAAAACCTGACTTATGCTTTGTATGCCTATGCAAATGCTTTAGTCTTTCTACAACGTAATGCTTCATCCTGGATGGAAATGCTACGCATTTTGACAATGATATGCAAGTATGATGCAAATATGATGCATGCAATATGCTAGCAGGCTCGAGCTGTTGGAGAGAGCTGGGTACAGAACCACTTCAGCAAAATAAATGCTGAAGGCGAGGCCAACTTCGCTGGGGATAAACCCGGATATCACTGAATCGTCCTAGCAAAATAAATGCTGGGAGAGTGAAATCAACCATGCTGGGAATATTGGGAACTTTACCGAACACCTTGACGAAGTAATACCCTGCTGGGGTATATAACTCCGCTGTGAAATAGCAGACGTGCTGAATATGATTGGACTCCTCTGGGGATAGCTTATCCATACCAATGACAAATTGGTCTCTGCTGGAGACAATGGAGGGAGTCCTCCCGCGTACTGACGAAGCTCGGATCTGGAAATCGATGTGCCAACACGGATGGGCCTCATAGTAACCGCAAACAGGGATTTGAGCTCTTAAGCTATCTTGCTGGGTCAGGTACGACTGACGCTGGGAAACATTCTTCCTGAATACTCAACCTTTCAGTGAAGAGTCAAGGGATAGTAACACGACTTCCCGCATTCATCTCGCTCTCGAAAATCGACTGCATCTGCTCGAATAACCCTGAATGGCCTTGCTGATACGGAGAACAACAATCCTTTTGCTTCTGATATACCCCATCTTACAGGATCTCCGTGGGGATAGTCCCTGAAAGGAAATTTGCAAATCTGTTCCTTGATGGTCTGGTATAACATGCCTCAGCGTTCTGAACTTCTGAGAGATACCTCAACTCGAATGCTTCTCGCACAACCTTTGCGTGCTTAGGATGGTCTGCCCCTGACTGACATGACCTTGCTCCTGATTATCTGATCCAAAGCAGTACCTCCTGACTACGACATATTTACCGAATCTCAACCTGATTTCCCCAGGATAACTGACTTCGAAAAGCTGACCTGACTGGGGATCACTCGATGATAGCTTACCCCTGCTCTCGGAACATTCGGGCGTTCTGCATTCTATCTTGACCATACCTTTCCACTGTAGGGAACTCTCCTGCTGTCAAGCGCTTACTCGCAAGTAAAACAAGTTGTTATGCATAAAAGATGTATTAATGCAACACATATGACAGTTTTGACATCCAATCTGTTCACTGGGAAAAGGAAAAACAGTTTATGGCATATAATGCACAAAACATTCGTCAGCATCAGTATCGACATGGTAAGAGGAACCTTTTTAGGAGTCAGAATCGACGCGACCTTTACCGGAGTATGCTTTCGAAACAACCTGCTTCAATTAGGACTTTTGAAGGTTGTAACGTGGTTAGGTTCATGGTTTTGAAAGGAAGAATAAAGGCTCAAAGCTTATTTTAACCCACCCGTTCTCCTTGATGTTCTCCCATCCTACGTTCAGCTAATTTGACCTTAGCGCTCACCTCTCAAAGGTTGAAAAAATAGGAATGATAGTTCGAGAGACTTTCGGCTCTTGGAGTGACAGCCACTTACTCTTTCGTCTTTGACATTTGAGGTCACACGACTCGTATTTCCATCGAGGATTTTTCTTTTGATCCTTTTCATCTTTTTCTTTTCATATCCCTAACTTTTGCCTGGACTGACTCCTTTTGAGTTTCTTTTGATTCTTTACGTCCAGCGGGATGCCCTCATTTTTGCCTAAGTCATCTGTTTTGAAGTTTTCTCGACTTAGCGGGCTTTTGATTCTTTTTTTTTTTTCGTTTTTCTTTTGAACAAGTCGTGGGACACTGGTTGCCTGACTCTTTGGGGAATGATGTGGCTGTCCCACTCTTGATTGAATCCTTGTGGTTTTTTAGGCACGACCTCTAGGGGTGTGATTGATCCTTGAACGGACACTCCTCTTGTAATTTGGACGCTCGGTCAAATTAGCTAACACCTACCCTGCCCCAGGTTATGATTGAGGGTTGTTCGTTTTCAGAAAGAACTCCTACTACAAGGCTCAAAGGGGTTGACAAGGGATTATCTTCCTTATATCTCCGGTGTTTAAGGATTTGAAACAATGCCTGTACATCATCAACAGGTTTTATTTCAAAAGCATACATTATCGATATTTGCATGTCGGTCATTTTCGTCATCCTCCCCAAATTCTACTTAACCAAGTGTTGGACATTTGCAAAACAGTTAGTGAACACGAATGGATTCAATCAAAACATGCACATTTATTTCATTATCATCAATTTGAATGAAAACAACCAAGTTTTACAAACAAGATTACAAATTCAAACAGGAAAGCAACTACAAATGTAAAGAAATGACAAACTAAAACAAAGAAAATATGCTAGCTCCCGAGAACTGGGCTTTTGCATCTACCCTGCTGCTGAACCAGCTATCTTTATTAGGGGCAATCCAATGCTGTCCTGATCTGCTTCAACGACTCAACCAAACTATAGAGCTCTTCCTCTTTCATTCAGATGATGTGGGGACCTCCCGGCCCGAAGCTGATTGCTGCACTATCAAGCAGATCCTGCACTTTGTGCTTAAATGCTTTGCAGTTCTCAACCGTATGGCCTGGTGCCCCGGTATGGAACTCGCAAGTAGCGTCAGCATCATACCCCGGTGGTGGTGGTCCCGTTAAGGGAGCCAATGTCCTTTTACGAACCAATTGGAGCTGAAGCAATGTCCGCAGAAGCTGTGCGTATGGTATAGGAGGAGTTTCCAAATGACGGCTTGCCAAAGGACCTTGATTCTGACCTCTTTTATACCCCCGATTATTCTGTTGCTGAGGCTGCTGCTGCCGGTATCGGGTTGACCCTTGAGCACCATTCGTATCAAATGCAACATCGGCTTCTTGATCTTCGATGTATTGATTAACGCTCTCCTTATGCTTAGCCATTTGCTTTCTCAGATCTGCCCCAGGAATAGGCAACAATTGTGGGCCTGGAGATTCTGACACCATGGAGTCCAGGATACGCTTCTGACCCACTGCAGCTTTGGAAACATCTGTCATCTTAGCATCGACTGAGACAGGAGCAATATGCACAGCTACGCCGCCCGGCGTGAATTCAATATCGTGCGAGTCAATCAGGTCTTGAACGTTGTGTTTGAAAGCATGACATCCCTCGATGTCATGTCCGAATGCCCCGGAATGAAAATCACATTGCTTATTGGCATCGTATCCCTGAGGAAACGCTTTTGTTGGTGGTGACAA
Organism: Lathyrus sativus; assembly: GCA_963859935.3. Lineage (NCBI taxonomy): Eukaryota > Viridiplantae > Streptophyta > Magnoliopsida > Fabales > Fabaceae > Lathyrus > Lathyrus sativus. The sequence continues at coordinate 421,188,285 of OZ012740.1, forward strand.
CGTTCTTTTCTCAACCAGATTAAACCTCAACAAGATCTGCAAGAGCTCCGCATATGCCATAGGTGGTGCCTCAAATATTCTCCTTGGCTTCCCTTCCTGGATCCTCTGTTGAGCCGGATGTATCCTCTGTTGCTGCTCAGGTTCCACATGCACAGACGGCGCGAGCTTCTTCATTGCGGCTTCAAATAGCTGATCGTCTTCTTTCCTAAGCACATTCTTGACTACCTCCATGATCAAGCTCACTTGGGTCTTCAGCTGACTATTCTCCTCTTTGAGAATCTTCTGCTCTGAACGCATCTCTTGCATGTCTCTCATCATCTGCCCCAGCTGGCTTTGGACTTCGCTCAATTCAAACTGATTCTGCTCCATATCTCTGAAGGAATTCCTGCAACAAACTGGATGATGAAGAAATAAGACCCACGGTTCTGATATACCTGTTAAAATAATGCAATGCGGAAAGCAACCACACATTCATAACGAGATAAAGAGAAACCCAAGCTATAAGCAAACAGACGAACATCTCCCATACATGTACAACCAACAAAATCAGCAGGTAAGCACAAATGAGTATGACTATAACGACCCCGGCCAACAATCCTGGTGGTGGTCGACAAATACTGATGCACAAAAAGCTAAACGGATTAAGCAGAGAAAACAGATGCGGCATCCGACGCGAGAACCTCTAGAAATTTCTCCCATACAACCGAACTTTCTGATTGGCAATCTTCAGAGCATACACTTCCTGTGGAGTCTTCCATGACATTAACTGACGAACTCGCACAACTGGAGGATGGGAAATCATTAATCTGAACACAACCCTGAGAAGTGATGCAAATACGGCTAGAGTCTAACAGATCCTGAATCTGACTTCTAAGCACTTTACAATCATTCGTTGAATGCCCCTGTGCCCCAGCGTGGTACTCACAGCGGGCGCTGGCATCAAAGCCTGGAGGATAAGGTGGAATTACCGGCTTAGTCTCTTTCGGCACTATCAATCCGCTTCTGACCAAATCTGGCAACAACTGACCGTATGACACCGGTAGCTGAGTAAACTGCCTTTCAGGCTTCCTTGGTCTTCGTGGAGCATGCTGACGCGATCGACGATAGGATGACCGTTGACTTGAAGTGTCTGAAAACTGATCCTGAGATGCTAGAGATTCTGAGGTGACGTCATCTCCTTCCCATTCTTCTTGAGAACTGACAACTGACTCAATCTTATCAACTGGGACGTAAGGAACACCTCGAAACTTCCCACTCCTGAGTCCTCTCTCAACAACCTCTCCCAGCCTCATCAGGCCCACAAAGTTTGTGCAACTGAACAATTTGTCAAAATAATGGCCTTTCAGAGTACCCAAGAAGATGTCAACCAGTTCCCTTTCCGGAAGCGGTGGTTGAACACTAGCAGCCAATTCCTTCCATCTTCGCAAATACGCTCTGAATGATTCATTCTCCGCCTGAGACAATTCTTGCAGATCTACGAGACTAGGAGTCAAATCCAAGTTGTAATCGTACTGCTTCATGAAAGCTCTGGCTAAATCCACCCAAGATCGAATCTGATTACTTTCCAATTGCATATACCATCTCAACGATGCCCCAGTCAGGCTATACTGAAAGCAATGGATCATCAATTTGTCATTTCGCACAAACGAAGTCATCCTTCGACAGAACATCATCAAATGCAACTTCGGACAGCTATCTCCTGTGTATTTTTCAAATTCCGGCACTTTGAACTTGTACGGTAACACCAGGTCAGGGACCAAGCACATGACTACAGCATCCAGGTTAACGGCATCTTTCGCTTCTAAGGCTTTCATTTGCTCTTCCAACACTCGGAGTCTCCTAACATCATCAAGAGCTCTTGGATCTACTAACCCGGTCATTGGAATATCTCTCCGGTAATTCATCCCAGGGAAAGCAACACATTGATTGTTAACAGGAGGATAACGTTCATTTCGGGCAAGAAACCGCTCATGCCAATCTCTGTTCTCAACAGCAGGCTGCACAACTTGGTCTGCAGTAAGATTGTTCGCTTGCGGGAAGCCTTCCATAGAATCATGCTGATGGTTGGGCGCCACAGTAAACCCTGCCTGGGTGTCAGGAGACTGGAAATCGCCTTCAGACATAGCTACCGATTACCTGTAACTGACTACACTGCTCGATTCTACTCAACTCTGCTTCAGCCCCTTGGTCGTCTTCAACACTCCACTCTTGCCTCAAACAAATCCCCGAGAATCACGGTCTGGTGAAACAAAGGCTGAATAAGTGCTCTGACCTGCTAGAGAAATGCTATGCAGTATGATTTATGCAAACAGAAATACAAAAATGCTAACGTGCATGTGTGCATTGGAGATATTTTCCCTCCAATTCCAGTGTCAGTGGTAGCAAGACGAGATAAGCCATAAAGACAATATTTGGAAAAACCCTCATATATTGATCAGAATAACAGTCTTGTCCAGAAGTTACATAACTATGCTCCATACAGCTGCTATGACAAAGAGGATCCCAGCCAACATGCCTGGTGGTGATCTCAACAGACAGAATACAAGAGAGAAATCAAATACGGGTACGGTTACGGAAGTCTTCGACCATCTTCTTTGTCTCTGCGTGATCTGGTTGATAAATCAAACCTTCTATCAGTCGATCCCTCTTCCTGACTGTCCCCTGGATGTCTCTGACAAAGTCTTCCCAAGCTTTATCATTAGCACCATCCCCGGGTTTGGGTCTCTTGGCATCTGCTCTATGCTGGAAATCTTCCAAATTCTTCATGGCATCTGTCAACTTGCGCTCGGCCTCGTATCGGCGACAGGCTTCTTCTTCAAGCTCTTCGTTCTTCACTTTGACCTGTTCTTCTAACTGAGCAATCTGTGTCTTCAGCCCTTCTTCTCGCTCCTTGCGCTTGGTCATAGTGAGATCCCAGTGTTCTCTGAACTTGGCTAGCTTTGTGTAGGCCCTTTCCAGCTCTTGCTTCTTAGTGGCCAACACACTACTAACTGAGTCTACATCTAACTCTAGACGCTTCTTGGTTTCAGTCAATTCCAATAGCGTAGCCTTCAGATGTTTCAGAGTTTCAGCCTGTTGCTTAGAAATATATCCTGTTTCATTCTTTTCATGCCGAAGCTGGGCATTCTCCCGCTCTAAAGCCTCTTTAGCCCTTGCTAGCTCTTCTTTCTCCGCCATCAGCTGCTTATAAACCTGAATGTCCACAGAAGTAGGCTCCTCTACTGGAGGAGGATGCAATGGCTGAACTGCTGGATACGGCATAAGGAACTTCACAGCTCGCTCACGAATCCATTCTACATATGGGCTAGGCACTCGAGTATCCCCTCTGTTACCTGAAAGCTTCCCTCTCTTGTGCAAGTTTTTCCAGGCTTTCTCAAGTTTAGTCAGCATCTCTTTCCCTATTGCCCCGGTGAGATACAGAGATTCCTGTATCTCCTCGGGCTTTGGCGCTCCTTGAGGTATGTACCCAAATTGCTTGATCAACAAGGAAGGGTTATAGTTGACACAACCTTTCCTTCCTATTAACGGAACATTCGGGAATCCTTCGCCTTTGAGTATGACTTCAGCTCCAAATACCTCTTTATTGGTCCATACCACATTCTCAGCAGTTAATCCCATTAAGCGCTCGGGCCATCCTAGAGAATTGATAGAGGTGACAAAAGGACCTGACTTAGGCAAATGACTGGTGAACCACCTGCATAGGAGAGGTACACAGCAAGACACATTCCTTCCTCGTCGCTTTTCATTCTGGTAATGAGTTGAATGGTGGATATCTCCCAGCAAAGTAGGAACTGGGTTTCCCGCAGCCAAAATATAGAAGGCATCTGAGTCAACAAAATCAGGAATGTTCGGGAACAACACGATGCCATAAACACATACAGCAAGAATGACGTCAAAAACACCCCAGTTACCCTTCTGGGCATACTCTCGAGCCTTCTCCACTAAGACATCCAACGGAAATCCCCATACGTCTCCTCTTCTGATCATCTTCCCAGACAGCTCAGACTCTTTCAAGCACAGGATAGTAGAAAGCTCAGCCAGCTTAGGCTCAGCGTCCGTACGATAAAAAGGCATCTGCTCACGGATCGGTATATCCAGAAGTGCAGAGTACTCCTCCAGGGTAGGAGCCAAAACGAAGTCGGGAAATACAAAACACCTGAGCTCCGCGTCGTAAAACTGTAACAGAGTGTAGATGCCGCTGGTCTCGTAGACAGATGGCTGATAAACGTATGTCAGAATCCTCCCATATCTCTTTCTGAAGTCACCCATTCCTCTCTTCTTAGCAATAGCAATCAACTCTAACAATAGACTGATATTCGGCGACGGAAACTTATAGGGCAATACTCTCTTCAGGTTTTCCATGTCTTGCTAGGAACGAACACCAGAACTGGAAGGGAAAATATGTACCTGCAATACACACACGTTAGTTGAATGCAGATGGTAATGCAATGATGCAATATGATAAATAATGCAATCTGCGAACATAGGGCTATGCTGTAGCCTGAAGAGGAATATCTCTGTGATCAAGAACAGAAAACCAACACGGTCATCAGAGCCTCATGCCACTAATTATCATCTGATACTCAAAATATCAATCCCCTGGTAAGAAAACCAATTGAACCTCTGTATCTGACGAGAACACCATCTGATAATAGCCTCAACCTCAGATAAGAAACCCATCTGACCCAGACAACACACCTGGAGATGAATCAAGAACACCATCTGATAAAGGTACTGAATCATGGTTTCTGAAGGCCAGTTTTCCTGCAATAACCCAGTCCCCTCTCACAGGTAGGATAGACCTAATCCACGGACAAAGGTACGGCATCCTATGCGGTCATCAGCGTCACAGACATTCATGAGTGACAATACGATTCCCAGAAGGAGTGGCATCATCAAGTCATGAAGAGGCCTCACTTAGCTGACTTCCAAATGATCGGTCCCCAGAGTCGACAATCCTCACGTCTGGACTCCCCTCAGATCCTCAGGACCGGAAAGGAGCACCTCTGCAAGAATCTCGTCTGAGCGCAGATTTTCGTAGGGAACTGTGCCTGCTCAGCAGACAGGTTCGTCTACTACTTCTCCACAACTATATCTAGGTGTGTACTCAAGCCCAGGTCCGGCTTTTCACTCACAGTAACCTCCCTTTGCCCGCAGCAATAATCATAATAATATAATGCTGGAAAATAAATGCGGAAAGGTAAAGGTACAGAAAAGTAAAGTGCAGAAAAGTAAAACACAATATGCACAACACCCAACCAATAAACACCCAAGCGCTAGGATTGACTCGCGTAGGGGATGGGAAACGGTCCCAGCATAAGGGATGGGAAAAGTCCCTAGATGCTATCATCCCCAGCAGAGTCGCCAGCTGTCGCTACTGCGAAAATCGGCGCCGGCTTGACAGGAGAGTCGCCACCGTGCGTTATTTATCCCTCAGAGCGGGAAAGGAAACGCTCGAAGTAAACCTCGCAAAGACGGGAAAAGGTATGGTCATCGCAACCATAGCCTGGATTCGGGAGTCGGTTACGCAAGGGGAAGGTATTAGCACCCCTCACGTCCATCGTACTCGATGGGATCCACGCTTGGTGTTTATAGGTAAAAGGGTGTGTTATCTATCTACGCTACTGGCTGGTCTGAAAAGAAAATAAAAGGACAGGACTCGACAGAACATACGGTGTTCTGGGCCTACGTATTCCCTCGTGCAATGGGAAAGTCAGAGTCAACGTAGTTCGACTTCCTACGTCTAAACGGGGGAAAGGTTGCTCGCCAGGACATCGCGTCCTGTGCCTACGTACTTCCATCTGAAATGAAAGATCAGAGCAAACGTAGTTCGGCTAACTACGGGTAAACAGGGGCTCTCACACAGCAGTGAGAAAACAAACTGGTCCTAAAGGCTCGGGAACCTACAAATACGATCTGGTCTCAAATGCGCTCGGGCAGGAGAAAGGGGGTAACAATTAGTCGTTAGCGGGAAAGTCTCGATCGCACAGCCGCGAGAGAACTGAAGGTTAGTTGTTAGTGTGCTCGCTAGGACATCGCATCCTATGCCTACATATCTTCGTCTGGAACGAAGAATCAGAGCAGCTGTAGTTCAGCTAACTACGGGTCAAGCTACTCAAAAGCTCCTACAGAAAGGAAAGGGAAACCCTAGAACTATAGCTGAGAAACAGGGGAATCTATATACTGCTATCACCTGGCTAACCATCCTAATGTCTATCATAACAACTCCGCAGCGGAGAAGTCAGAGCTCCTAAGGGATCATGGCAACAGGATTAAACCACAAACGAGAAAATGCAACGTAAATGAATACTGAAAATATGCATGAATGCAACAACTAAACACACAAGGCGCGAAGGCCGCAAACCACAAAGGCAAGGGAGCTCAGCTCTACCGAATACCAACAAGCAAAGCCACGCAATAACAAACAAGCAGAAGGAGGACCACCTCAACTTCTCATGCACACAAAGTCTACTTCTAAGATGCACCTACTCAGAAACTATCTAGATGAACCTAAGTCTAATGCAACACAATATCACACAAGTCAAACAACACAAAGAGACTAACCCTGAGCAGGGCCTCTAACAAACCTGAAACAATCTCCTAATCTGTCTCTAAACAGAACTCTATGCAACACCTTAAGCAAAGATCTAAGCAACAACTCTAATCCAAACCCTAAGCAGGAGGAATCAATCCCAGTCTCCAAGCTTCAGAACAAGCTTACCAGAGAAAGGAAGCTAAGCAGACAAGCTCATAGTGCCTTCCTCAGGAAAGTACCAGGAGGTTACTACTCAGGAGTCATATCCTATGCGGCTCGACAACTGTGATCAGTTTACATTCCTCCTCGGGAGAAATTAAACTCACATGAAGGCTCCGGCATCACTGGATACTTGAGAAACCTATATGCACTAGGGGAACTAAGTGAGCAGGCTCATAGGACCTTCCTCAGGAAAGTACTAGGAGGCTGACACTTAGGAATCGTATCCTACGTGGCTCAACAACTGTGATCAGTTTACATTCCTCCTCAGGAGAAATTAAACTCACAAGTCGGCTCCAACATCACTGGATACTTGAGAAGACCTAGACAAACTACTGGAACTAAGTGAATAGACCCATAGGACCTTCCTCTGGAAAGTACTAGGAGGCTTCCACTTAGGAATCGTATCCCATGTGGCTCAACAACCTGTGATCAGTTTACATCCCTCCTCAGGAGGAATTAAACTCACAAGTCGGCTCCGACATCATTGGATACTTACGAAAGAGGTGAGAAGGAAGGATGAAAGTCATTCATAGTGCCTTCCTCAGGAAAGTACCATAAACTCCCTTCAAACTTCAGGATCTCGAACCTCACAAACAGACAACAAGCTCCTAGACTAAGCCCCAATCCAATGCAACTTTGCAAGCTCCAGCAGGACCTCCATCAGCTCCCACCTTCAAGAAGAAACCACAGGCCAACAAACCACAAAAGACTATCTCTGAAGTTCAACCACAGTTGAACTCCAAAGTCAGAAGTCATCAAGACTTCCCCTATCTTCAGGCTCAGACAAATCACATCAGAATACCCTACAAAAATCTATCAAGAATCTAATGGGAGACCTACATGGCTCTAGGGTAACATACTAAAAAATCAGAATAAAATTCAACACCAGATGAAAGAACTAAAATCAGCAACACAGACATATCCACAGACCAATTATTCAACATCAATAATAGTGAAAAAATGCAATTAAAATGAAAATGCATGATTGAGCTAATATTTCTGCACTATAAAATTCTACACTGAATCACGAGTCTACAGAAAAAAGAACGGAATTATTTGACTAAATCTACCATTTTTTATGAATTTTCCAATGATATGCATGCATTAAAAATATTAAAAAAACAAATCAATTAATTGGAAAATATGCAAAAATAGGAAACAAAAATAAAATGCCATTTTTATTTTTATTTAATTTTCTTAACATTTTTTATGAAAGGGTTGAAAAAAGAATTATTGAAAAAACATTTATTTACAATTTATTATGAATTATTTAGTGTGAAAATATAAAAGAAATTGAAATAAAATTGAAATAAAGCTGGGGGGTTTAAACAGCAAGATATTCAGGTTATTAATCCACAATTGGGCCCTGATGGGGGGTGCCAGAAGCAAAGGGCGCAGGGCCCAGGTTATTATCCAGAAAAAAAACAAGAAAACAGAACTGAGCGCAGGGGGGGTGCAGCGCTAGCAGTTTCTTAGTTGTTATTCATGATGGGCTTAAACCCAGGGGTGCAGATAGCAAATTGGGCATAAGGCCCAATCTAATCACTCAGTCTCTCACACGCTAGGGAGGTAATTGAACAACTGAGGGGTGTGCGTTAGTAAACGCTCTTGGGCCTAAGCCCAGTATCCCAAACCCTAATCCAGTATGAACCCTAACGAACAAAACCTAATCACTTCCACCCTTCTGGCACTGTTCACACTCCTAATGCCACAAACCCTAGCCGTTCACTCGTCCTCTTCCTCTATTCACTCTCTCTGCAATTCACCTATTCACACATCAATTATTCCCAGAAGAAAAAGGAAACCTCAACGAACTTCATCTCTCTCACGAAGAAACAACCCTAACTCACAATCAACTACCTAACCTGGACCTAATAAGCTGACATGCAAACCTTAAACGAAGCTCATGATCTAAACCAATAATGGAGGCTAGGAAGAAAACGAACCTGAGACGATGAAGTTGATGCGATGAAGTCCTTGAAACTTCTTGAAGGTGCGACGATCTCTCTGGGAAAAAGACTGAGGGAGATGCAAATCTAAGAGACGCTTTGATCTGTGATGCACGGTGGAGGAACCTTGGAGAAGACGAGAGCGCGGAAGGAACGTTGGACGCGAGCGTTGAGAATCTTGAAGATTTCCTGGAATTGGCTGATGAAGATCTGGATATTGATGATGGCGTTCTGGAGAAACTGGATGAAGATTGATGTGAGAAGATGAAGTTGTTGATTTCTGGAAAAATTTGCTTGAAGGTGGATGGAGATCTGAGGATGATTCTGAAAAGATCTTGAAGATTGCATGCAAATAACGTTTTCTGGAGATATGGCTTGAAGATGAACGAATGTTGGAGTGGATTCTGGAAAAATTGATGGAGGAGGATGAACGTGTGAGTGTTCTGGAAAAATTGTTGTATGAAGGTTTGAAGGTTTAGTGTTTCTGGAAAAATTTGTGAAGACGATGAAGGTTCTGGGAAAAAATTGATGAAGACGATGAAGGTTCAAGGAAGGGGATCGGAGAAAGGAGATGAAGGAAAGAGGGTTTCTGGGGAAAAATGGTTTTCCGGCGACGGTTGGTGGTGGCCGGAGTCAGTTGAGGTCGCCGGCGGTTGGTTGCTTAGGGCGTTTGCATGGCCGCCGGTAGGTTTCCAGGCGAGGCTCCGGTGAGTGATGGCTGGGTGCCAAGTGTCTCAGGGAGAGAGAGAGAGTGGGACAGGTGTGGACCACGTGGAGGAGTCTGGGGAGTTCTGAGTGGGCGGTGGCGTGAGGATTGAGAAACGCGTGGTGGTTCTGCATGGCCAACACGTGGCGCTATTTATTGCTCTGAAGTTGCTGGAATTCTCTAGAATATTCCAGGCTGCGCTGGACTTTTGGACGAATTCTGGACCATTTTTGGACTTGCTGAGTCAATTGGGCTTTACCAAAAACACCTCCCTTGGGCCCAGACGAAAAAATGAATAAAAAACCCAAAAAAGAATTGATTAATATCCTGATTAAACTAATGACCACTAAACAAAACATTAACCCTAATTAACTCTATAAAAATCAATTAATCCTAATTAACTCTAAAAAATGATTAAACTCATATTATCCTAATTAAACCTAAAAAGTCAATTAAACCTAATTAAACTCTAAAAAGTGATTAAGAACCTAATTAATTCTATATTATCCTAATTTTCTATTAAAAATCTAATATTATTTAATATCTATTAACAAAAGAAAAACTATATTATTTTCTATATTATCTAAAAACAATTAAACCCATTAATCCTAATTTTTATTATTCTATTTAATATGCTAAGAAAATTCACTAATATTCTAAAAATGATAAAAGCTATCTAAATTCTATTAAAATTCTACAAATGATTAAAATCTATTTAAAATATCCTATAAAATTCTAAAAAGAAAATTAAGCTATTAAAATATTCAAAAGCCCTATTTAAATTCCAGAAAAATCTATAAAGCCTGTTAAAAATTCACAAAAGCCTATAAAAATCCTAAAAATGCAGATGAATGCAAATGACCACCGTAAAAGCGCACGAGACCAGATCGAATCGAACGGAGATCCCCGGGCATCAGAATATCCCCAAAATTACTGAAAAATCACCGAGGAGCGCACAATTTCCCGAAAATAAAACCCTGGTGATCTGGACTGGGTCTGCCATATCTGATAGACAAAAATCAAGCTGTAAACTCTGATATCCCCTGCTTGTGCACAAATATCATACATCTGAGCTGTGAATATGAAATTAAACCATGGGTCAAATGGGAGAACCGGTTGGTCAAATTTTAGGGTGCAACACCTTCCCCACTCAATTCTCCAGCTTTCACCAACCTCTAATCACACTTTGATCCACTCTTTTTATAATAGTTCATGGAAACTTCTAGATTCATCTAGAAAGAGCTAGAAAGTACTTGAAAATCTCATGTGATGATAAGTTGAAAATCCCATGTATCATGCCTTAAGCCTTGTAATTTTGTGTCAAATTCTCCTTATGTGGGATATTGAGAAAGAATGTACAAAGAAATCAGCTCATATTTGCCTTGTGTTGAGTTTTGCAAGGGTGCCTTAATATGCAAGTTTCAATATTACAAAGCATGTCCCATTTTAAAGCCTCAAATGAAAATTCTATTTAAACCAATGTTCTAAAAATGATGTTTCCAATCAAAATGATATATTGGATGACCTATTTTGGATTCCTAGATCTTCCAAACCAATTTCCAATTTCAACTTTTTAAACTTATAAGCCATTTTTAGTTCATTTTTAACCAATCATGCAAATCCATGCTATGAGCTTTTCCAACAATTCATGACCTTCTTTCTAGACTTAAAATCACATTTTGAACAACTTTCATGTTTTGAGTTTTTTCATTTGAGGCTTGGAAATAGGAGATATGGCCTTTGCTTAAAATGACCTATAACTGCCAAATGACCAAAATACCCCTGTCTTGTTCAAACCATAAGTTGAGTTCCCCAAATCCTATCAAGGACTTCTACCACTCAAATTAAAGCTAAGAAGATGCCCTCCAACATTCATGTTTACCAAGAGATCATAGGAATCATCCTACTAGGGCAAAGGTTGTCTGCAAGTTGGGTGACTTTCAAGGACCCAGATTCACATACCTCTGCTGACCTGTAATTTGTCAAAACCATAACTTGAGCTCTGAAACTCCTATCAAGGACTTCCACCACTCAAATTAAAGCTAAGAACAAGCTCTACAACATTCATGTTGTGGGGAAGATGAGATATCAATCACATCTTGAGCTAAAACTGCCTGGAAGATAGGGATCAAATTAGGGTTTTTCACTGACAATCCTCAGAAACCCTAACTCAAAACTTCTCAAACTCCTCAATCATGAGGAGTTGGTCTAGGAATCATCTTTATAACATCTCTATGCATAATTCCATGATCTCATGGCCCTTGGATTAGGTCTCAACCTTCTCCAAATTTTCAGCTGATCTAGGGTTGACCCAGTCAAAACCCTATTTCTACCATTCATGGTTGAATCTTCTGAACTCTTGCATAATGACCTCTCTGGGCTTCATGATGGCTTTCAAGACATCTCATAGGCTTTCTCAAAGCATCAAGTTCATTCTCAAAGTCTCAGGATCATCTGAGGAGCTCCCACAACTCTCAAGCTATGAAGCACACAACTCTGGTTTCAACCAATTCTCCTGAGGATCTCTTGAACTTTCTGATGAAGGTATCAACCTGCAAACACTTGATGAATAAATAATTGTTGGTCAAATTTTGGGGTGCAACATCTGCCCCTATTCAAACGGCTTGAACCTGACTGGGTGAGAAGCGAACGGCTCTCAACCAATCAAGGTACGAGACGGTTGAATACCGGTAAACCCGAAAATTTGCCAACTGCTCAACTCGTCGAACACTGGAATAATAGCTGCACGGCAACTATCTGGAGACATACTGATCTGACATCGCCGTCAGTCATCCACATTAACTGCTTCTGATATTGCCTTCAGACAATCACAACACCCCGCATCGCCGCTGGAGAACTAAATCTGTCAAAATACCCCGCATCGCCGCTGGAGCACTAAAGGATCTGCATCACCTAACATCGCCGTCAGAAGACTGGATTAACTTGACATGCCCAACATCGCCGCTGGAAAACTGAATCTGACGTCGCCGTCGGAAACACACATCATTTGGAGACACTGGACATCGTCGTCGTACGAACATCATCTCTACTGGGGATTTGAAGAGTTTGACCTCGCCGTCAAACAAATATCCAACCTCGCCGTCAAATCCAAACGTTCAACCTCGCCGTTGAACAAACATCCAACCTCGCCGCCGGACAAATGGTGATCTGACCTCGCCGTCAAATCCAAATGTTCAACCTCGCCGTCGAACAAACATCCAACCTCGTCGCCGGACAAATGGTGATCTGACCTCGCCGTCAAATCCAAACGTTCAACCTCGCCGTCGAACAAACATCCAACCTCGCCGCTGGACAAACATGATCTGACCTCGCCGCCACATCAAAACGTTCAACCTCGCCGTCGAACAAACATGATCTGACCTCGCCGTCAAATCCAAACGTTCAACCTCGCCGTCGAACAAACATGATCTGACCTCGCCGTCAAATCCAAACGTTCAACCTCGCCGTCGAACAAACATCCAACCTCGCCGCTGGAGAAAATACAACCCTGAACAACTATGACCTGGGGTTCACCCCTGGTAAATGGAACAAAAGGTACACTTGCATATTTAAAACTACTCCGCTGGGAATGAGAGACTTAACCGAGCACACTCTGATCTGGGGTTCACCCTCAGAACCATAACGAACATCAGAATACTGCTACACACTGCCCGCCGTAGAACTTCAACATTAAAGATATATGAAACCCTGCCCGTCGGCTATTCCAGCTTCAGCTAGAAAAAACATCCTTGGCCTTCAAGGATGCAAACTTTGCCCGTCGGCAACTCTGCAGGAGGCATCTTCGACTTCAGTCTAAAGAAATGGTCCTTGGCCCTCAAGGATACATGGATCTGCCTTCAGGCAACTCCACCTCTGCTATAGAGTATCCTAGACTTCAGTCAGGGATATATTTCGGCCTTCAGTCCGAAAAATGAGTCTTAGGTCATTCATGACCTTGGGGATAACCTTGCCCTTAGGCACCTTCGCTTCAGCTTGGGAAATCTGTGACTTCAGTCAAAGAAATGGTATCCTGAGCCATTCATGACTCTACGGGGATTCAAACACTTTGCCTTCAGGCAAAACTCCGCTTCAGCTGGAGAAACATCTTCGACTTCAGTCAGAAGAAATATCATTCACTTGATCGCAATCAATCATCACCTCAGGACAACTGACTTGGTCTTCAGACCAGCACGGATCACCTTGAATACAAAATTTGGAACCTTGTCTTCAGCCACCCGTTGATTCATCAACAAGGAAATCTGAACTCACGGGAACCTTTGATACCGCCTTCAAGCGTTTACGAAATCCATCTTCAGATTAGACATCGTTGTTGGAGCAAACATCTCACGCTGCTAAGGACTTCAAGAATCATCTTGAACAAACAGCTCCGTCGGGCACCTTCAAGAATCATCCTGAACCGATAACCATTCTGGAGACTTTTATTCTGCTAGGTATTCCAGGAATCTTCCTGGGCAACTCTTGCTGGGGATGCTACTGAGGAGCTCAAGAATCATACTAGACGAACAACTCGGGAAGCTGTACTGAGGTCTTAAGAATCATCTTAAGCAAACGGTTCGGCTGAGGAATTCAAGAATCGTCTTGAACTGAAGACTTCGCTGGGGATCTCAAAAATCATCTTGAGCGAGCGACTACGGGGATTACACCGGGGTCTTTAAGAATCATCTTAAGAAAGCGACCTCGTTGGAGAGAATATCAGGAATCGTCCTGAGCAACTGATCCTTCGGCTGAACACCTGTAAGGCAAGAATAACAATGACCTAGATCATGCTTATGATGCATATGCTTCGGCGCCATGCCCCACACGGTGGGAATGATATGCGTTTATGTTGTGCAATCATGCACAATGCTATGCAACGTTAAATGCTATGCAGTGTTAAATGCTATGCAGTCATGCACAATGATGCGATCCCGTCCGCAAAATAAATGCCGAGGGGGAAATCCTCCTGTCAGGGAGAAAGAACTACTCAGACGGGGGAATCATCCTGCTGAGGAGAACGTGGACACACCAATATCAATCGGACTCTGCCTGGGGGAACGATCTTCCGTTGACTGCTGCAGGGAAAACAATATCAATCGCGAGAATGAACTGCGCGGCCGTCTCGGCTACTCTTCTGGGGATAACCACTCTGTGGGGAAACAACTTCAGCTGCTCCACACTCCACTGGGGAAAACATGGTTTGATCAACTTCCAAGGACTCGGCTCTCTTGGGCATCTGCAAACTCCTGGGGAAGGAGAAATCATTCTGCTTCGCTGGAGAGAGTGCGACTCTGGGAAATACAGCATCAGCTGCCCCACGCTCTGCTAGGGAACATCCACTCAAGGTCCCAACTACTACCAAGGATTCGGCTCTCCTGGGGATTTGCGGACTCAACCGGGGAAGGAGAAATCATTCTGCTTCACCGGAGAGTACGACCCTGGTGAGGAATTTCAATTTCGCTAGGGAAGAAAGGATCATCTGACTTCGGGGAAGAGTACCATTCTGCAGGAGAATACAACATCAGTTGTTCCAACACTCTAACGGGGAGGAGGGAATCATCCAACTTCAGGAGAGAGCATAACTCTGATGGGGAATCTCAGTTCCGCTGGAGACTTTACTGGGGAAACACGAGCTTCGGCACCCGAACACCTCTATGAAACCTACACTTGTGACCCGGTGCTGGGGGGGGAAGCACCTGCTTCGGCGCTTGACTCAGCTGATGGGGTGACGTTCCTTCAGGATGCGTCTGCTTGGGGAAGAGAATCATCTATACCTGGGGGAGACATATCAATACTCACCATCTTGCGTTCAGATTCTGCGGAGGAGAGACTACTGAACTCTGCTGGAGAAGGAGGGCTCGCCCTGCTTCAGGGATGCGCACGGCGCGTCTTCTGGAAGGCGCTATACCTGCAACAACACAAACAAACAGACAAGATACCCTCCTCAAAGGGGCCCATCCAGGTTATTATCTCGTGACAATATTCAGTTAATTAATTGTTTCAACAATCAATGGGCCTAGGCCCGTAAGTTTATGTATGCGCATTTTATCAAAAAACATCGGCGTTTTCATTCGCAAACAAAACAGATAAATGCTAAACAGACAGGCAGAATTGCTGAATAATGTGCATTTTATTGATGGTGAACCCCTGAATGGGCAAAAATGTTTTACAACAGAGGCAAACTCCTAGAATGAGGAAGCCGCACAAAAAGAAAACATAAATATACATCAGTATATACAAATGTCGGCAACGAGGCGTAGACGAACACCATGAGTTGATCCCTCTAAGACCCACTCGACTTCGATACTTCTCCGACGCTTCAGCTTCGGAAGAGATTGATTCAGATAAACGGCCCTCAGGTCCTCCGAACCACTAAACAATGAAAGTCCATACGCGGAACGCAGTCATTTGCTTATTCAAATCCCTAACTTTTGCGTGAACCGCCCTTTACGGGTTTTCAGTTCACCGGGATACCCTTTTTTGCCAAAGCCGCCCAGTGTAGGTTTTCGACTTCGCGGGTGTACATTTTTCAATATATCCCTAATTTTTGCCTGAACCTTTTATTCTGTTTTTGGTTCGCCGGGATGCCCCTTTTTTGCCTGGACTCTTTCTTTTTTGTCCAGCGGGTCTCTTTCAAGCAAAGTATTTTTTAACTGCGTCCGCGTTCACCGGGGATGCAAAATCTTCACCATCCATCGTGGATAACAACAAAGCTCCTCCTGAGAAGACCTTGCTGACAACATACGGCCCTTCGTAATTCAGAGTCCATTTGCCCCGGTGATCGGAGTGTGGCGGAAGAATCTTCTTCAGGACGAGATCACCCATCTGAAAGCTTCTGGGACGCACCTTCTTGTCATAAGCTTTCTTCATTCGGCTTTGGTACAGGCGACCAAATGCAATCGATGCTAACCTCTTCTCGTCCATCAGGCTGAGTTGGTTCAAGCGATTCGTAATCCATTCTGCCTCGTCGAGCTTTACATCAACCAAAACTCGCAAAGAATGAATCTCCACTTCTAACGGTAGGACAGCTTCCATACCGTACACCAAGGAGAAAGGAGTTGCCTCGGTCGACGTACGCACCGTCGTACGATAACCGTGCAAGGCAAACGGCAACATCTCGTGCCAATCTTTATACGTCACAACCATCTTCTGAACAATCTTCTTGATGTTCTTGTTGGCCGCTTCAACAGCGCCGTTCATCTTCGGCCAGTAAGGAGATGAGTTGTGGTGTTCAATCTTGAAGCTCTGGCACAGCTCCTTCATCATCTTGTTATTCAAATTCGAACCATTATCAGTAATGATCCGCTCGGGAATTCCATAGCGACAGATGATGTCCCTCTTTATGAATTTAGCTACCACCTGCTTGGTCACATTAGCGTACGAGGCTGCCTCCACCCATTTGGTGAAGTAGTCGATAGCTACCAGAATGAAACGATGACCATTGGATGCAGTGGGCTCGATCTTGCCTATCATGTCGATGCCCCACATGGATAACGGCCAAGGGGAGGACATGACATTCAATGGGCACGGCGGCACATGAACTTTATCAGCATAAATCTGGCATTTATGACATTTCTTCGCGAATCTGAAGCAATCCGACTCCATCGTCAGCCAGTAATATCCTGCTCTCAGGATCTTTCTCGTCATGGCATGCCCGCCGGCGTGCGTACCAAATGTGCCCTCATGGACTTCTTCCATGAGCATACTCGCCTCTTTCTCATCTACACATCTGAGCAGCACGAGATCGTGGTTTCTTTTATACAGCACTCCATCGGGATTGAGATAAAAGTTTCCAGATAGCCTCCTCAGAGTCTTCTTATCCTGGGTTGACGCACCCGCAGGATACTCCTTAGTCATAAGGAAGGTATTGATGTCGTGGAACCATGGCTTGCCGTCATTGGCACCCTCGATTGCAAACACAAATGCCGGTCTATCAAGATGCGAAAGCACAATTCTTGGAGCCTCATTCCAATAATTGACCTTATACATTGAAGCCAGCGTGGCTAAGGCATCAGCCATCTGATTTTCAGCCCTAGGCACATGATGAAGTTCCACTCGGTCGAAGAACGGAAGCAGCCTCCTGGCATAATTCATGTACGGTACTAAATTCGCTTGACGAGTTTCCCACTCCCCTCTGATCTGATTGATTACAAGCGCTGAGTCACCATATATGTCTAGATTCTTGATTCTCAAATCAATTGCCTCTTCTAGACCCATAATACATGCTTCATACTCGGCTTCATTGTTGGTAACTGGAAACGTCAGTCTCGCAGTAAACGGGATGTGGGATCCGTGAGGAGTCGTGATGATAGCCCCGATACCACTTCTATAGGAATTAACCGCTCCGTCGAATATCAACTTCCACTGAGACTTCCTATCTGGCCCCTCATCGGGCAATGGCTCATCGCAATCCTTCGCTTTGAGAAACATAATGTCCTCGTCAGGGAATTCGAACTTCATCGGCTGGTAGTCTTCGATTGGCTGTTCGGCAAGGTAATCAGACAATACGCTTCCCTTAATGGCTTTCTGAGAGACGTACTGAATATCATATTCCGTTAGCACCATTTGCCATCTGGAAATCCTGCCCGAAAGAGCCTGCTTCTCGAAGACGTACTTGATCGGATCCATCTTCGAAATTAGCATAGTGGTGTGGTTGAGCATATACTGTCGTAGACGTTTGGCGGCCCAAGCTAATGCACAACACGTCTTCTCCAACATCGAGTATCGAGATTCACACTCAGTGAACTTTTTACTCAAATAATAAATGGCATGCTCCTTTCTGCCCGTCTCGTCGTGCTGACCGAGAACACACCCCATACTATTCTCCAGAACCGTCAGGTACATGATTAATGGCCGTCCAGCCACTGGGGGTATCAAGATTGGAGGTTCTTGAAGATACTGCTTTATTTTGTCGAATGCCTTCTGGCAATCCTCATTCCAAGTAATCGCCTGATCTTTCTTTAAAAGCTTGAACATCGGTTCACAAGTGGCCGTGAGCTGAGAGATAAACCTTGCAATGTAGTTTATTCGGCCCAGGAAACCACGAACTTCTTTCTCTGTTTTCGGCGCTGGCATTTCTTGGATAGCTTTTATTTTCGCAGGATCAACTTCAATACCCCTTTCACTAACGATAAACCCCAATAACTTTCCGGACCGCACTCCGAAAGTGCACTTGTTAGGATTCAGCCTCAGCCTGAATTTCCTAAGCCTCTGAAAAAGCTTCAATAAGTTGACCAGATGCTCTTCCTCCGTTTGGGACTTTGCAATCATGTCATCAACATAGACCTCGATCTCATGATGAATCATATCATGAAGCAAAGTTACCATTGCTCGCTGGTAAGTGGCCCCTGCGTTCTTCAGACCGAAGGGCATTACCTTGTAGCAGAATGTTCCCTAGGGGGTGATGAACGTCGTTTTCTCCATGTCTTCCGGTGCCATCTTAATCTGATTGTAACCGGAGAAGCCATCCATGAACGAAAACACGGAAAACTGGGCTGTGTTGTCGACCAACACATCGATATGAGGCAACGGGAAATCATCCTTAGGGCTTGCCCTATTCAAATCCCGATAATCGACGCACATGCGTACCTTACCGTCTTTCTTCGGTACAGGCACAATGTTGGCGACCCACGGAGGGTAAGTGGTAACGGCTAGAAATCCTGCGTCCAACTGCTTTTGGACTTCTTCTTTGATTTTTACAGCCATGTCTGGTCTCGTCCTCCTGAGCTTCTGCTTGACTGGAGGGCAATCTTCTCGCAACGGCAAGCGGTGAACCACGATATCAGTGTCGAGTCCGGGCATATCCTCATACGACCAAGCAAAGACGTCACTATACTCTCGAAGCATCTTGACCAGTCTATGCTTGACATCATTCTGCAGCGCAGCCCCTACTCTGACATTTCTGACGAGCTCCTCAGAACCCAGATTTACAATCTCAATATCCTCCTCGTGAGGCAGAATAACCTTCTCCTCTTGTCTCAACAAGCGGGCCAACTCTTCCGGATGGTCTTCGTCTTCATCAATCTCATCCTCGGCTTGATAGATCGGGCAATCAAAGTCGTAGTGAGCCGTAGAGGGTCCAGAGTCGATGTCATCTGTTACGTGGATCCTGCAATAACAAGGGTTAAGTTTAAAGCAAGAATATGCAGGTTAGCACAAACCTCGTTGCCATTTTACTGTTTTTCGAAATAAACATAAAACAAGAATAACAGAGAACACAATATTGGAGTACGAAGAAAACGCCTTTTATTTATTAACAAAATGCATACACATAATCCAACAAGGCCCTGACAGTAAAACCACTATGCCCCGGGCAGGACATAGGGTTGTACAAAGATTGTAAAAAGCAAATCATTACTCTTCACTTGTCAGCTTGATGGTCCAATTGTGGAGGTGCTCGCCCGGCTTGCTCGGTTGAATCCAGGCGTCAAGATCGCAATCACTATCCCCGCTGTCCTCTGACGCAGCGTTGATGCTCTCGAAGATTACTCCGCCCTTGGTGAATAGGATCGGCCCTTTCCCACGAGACGAGCTGTCAGAAGAAGATGAAGCTTTAGCTCCAGGAGAATATCCCAATCCAAACTTATCCTGCTTGATTGGTATATCCAAGACATGCCCCCAGCCTGGGGTGGAACCGGCTTCGACAACGGCCCGAGCTTCCTTAAACGAGGATAGATTCATCCCCTGCTTCTCTGCGACGACAGGAGCTACCTCTTTCACCTTGACGGTTTCAAATGCTTGGCAGAGCGTTTCATGGATCTCGCCATCCATTTCGACATATTTAAAGGACGATAGGTGGCTTACCATAATGTCCTCTTCACCACAGACGGTTACTATGCTGCCCCCGACAGCATACTTAAGCTTCTGATGCAGTGTGGACGTCACGGCACCAGCAGAATGGATCCATGGCCGACCTAAGAGGCAACTATAGGCGGGCATGATATCCATGATATAGAAAACCGTATTGAATGTCTCTGGACCAACTTGAATTGGCAGGGTCAACTCTCCGAAGACGTGGCGCTTAGTTCCATCAAAGGCCTTCACGACCATATCACTGGGCGTGCACAGCAATCCACGGGTATCCAATTTCATCAGTGCCTTCTTCGGAAGCACATTAAGCGAGGAACCCGTATCCACCAGGACATGTGACATAATCGTGCCTCTGCACTCTATCGAGACGTGCAAGGCGCTATTGTGATCTCTTCCTTTAGGAGTCAGCTCTAGATCTGTGAATCCCAGCCCATTACCAGCATTAACATGGGCCACCACCTCCTCCAGTTGATTTACTGATATCTCCTGCGGCACGTATGCAGCATTCAATACCTTCAGTAATGCGTTGCGGTGCGCCTCAGAACACAGCAACAGGTTAAGAATAGAGATCTTTGACGGAGTCTGATGAAGATGATCTACAATTTTGTAGTCACTCTTCTTGATTAGTCGCATGAACTCTTCAGCATCTTTAACTAACAAATCTTTCTTTGCCCCAGAAGGGACCTCTTCGACAGCTTTACCTTTACCCTTTTCCGCAGCGTCAGCTCAGACCACTTTCTCTGCTGCAACCTCTCCTGGCGCAAACACTCTACCGCTTCTAGTGATACTGCTGACTCCGGTAAGATTCTGCACAGTCGATCTGAATGGCTCAAGCTCTATCTTCTGACCATTGCAGTAAACTTCGGCGTCGTAATGCCATGGAACGGCATTAGTGCTTTCGAATGGGATCGGTCCGGCCCTGGTGATAGTGATTGTAGGCGGACGGGGTGCTGAAATAGTGATAGTGTGACGAGGAATAGTAATGGTAGCAACTTCGTCTGCCTGCTTCAGTACGACTTCCCTTGATGCACTCTCAACGCTCCGGCTGAACTGCAAAATACCCTCAGACATCAGACTTTGGATACCTTCGATCAGCTGCTCACACCCATCAGGAAGTGTAGCACAAGCCATACATAACTCTCCGCATCCAGGAAAGAAGCCCTTCTTCAGCAACTTAGCCTTGACAAAACTAAGCGGCGTCTTCAAATCTTTGACATCAGTCAGCAAGTCTGAACTCTCCTCAGTGATAACAGCGTTCACTCCGCCCCCCTTATGATGGGGCATCGGGTTTTTGGTGACGTTGGGCACGTTGTCAGAAAAGTTGATAACCTTGGCGTCCACCAGGTCCTGGACTTTGTGCTTAAAAGCTTTACAATTCTCAATCGTATGGCCAGGTGCCCCAGTGTGGAATTCACAAGTAGCATTGGCATCATACCCCGGTGGTGGTGCCCCTGTTAAGGGAGCCAACGTCCTCTTTTGAACCAATTGGAGCTGAAGCAACGTTTGCAAAAGCTGTGCATACGACATAGGTGGAGTATCAAAATGACGGCTTGCCATAGGAGCCCGATTCTGATATCTTTTATACCCCTGCTGGTTCTGCTGCTGAGGCTGCTGCTGCGGCTGCGGGGGAGCAGCTGGGATATTTATGCTAGCAATCTGAGGCTGAGGGCCCTTGCCCTTTCTCCGAGCATTAGTGACGACACTGGCATCTCCCTCTCGACGCTTGCCAGTATAGGGTTTCTTGCTACCTCCTCCAACTGAGGATGATTCGCCCTGAATTTTTCCGATCTTTATACCGTTCTCAACATGCTCGCCCAGAGTGATGAGAGCCGAGAATGTTTTAGACATGCCACTGACCAGCTTTTCATAGTAGATTCCAAGAAGGGTAGCCATGAACATTTGCACTAACTCACGCTCAACCATCGGCGGTTGAACCCGAGCAGCCAATTCACGCCACCGCTAGGCGTACTCTTTAAAGCTTTCATTGTTCCGCTGTGAGAGATTCTGAAGCTGAACTCGGTTGGGAGCCAAGTCGCTATTGTATTGATAGTGAAGGACGAACGCTTCTGCAAGATCTTTCCAGGTGCGCACAGTAGCGGGCTCCAAACCCATATACCATTCGAGCGATGGACCAGAAAGACTATCCTGAAAGAAGTGCATCAGCAGCTTCTCATCGTCAGAATAGGCGGACATCTTTCTATAATAAGATCGGAGGTGGACCCGGGGGCAAGTAGTACCCTTATACTTCTCAAAGGTAGGCACCTTGAACTTGTGAGGTACTTTAAAGTCAGCAATCAACCCGAGCTTGGACATATCAACGCCCAATGTGTTCTGATTTTCAATGTCTCTCATCTTGTCTTCCAGCGCTTTGAACCTGAGTCGAGCTTCAACATTCAACTCTGCTTCTACACCTCTCTGAGAGAATACGTCATCCTGATGGTCCTCCAGCCACGGTTGAGGCACCAACAGATTTCCTGCACCAGCATTGCCGTTGACCGGCTCCATGTTAACATTGGCTCCCAAACTACCATTGCCGACGCCTGCCGCATTGAGTCCGAGATTATTCATCAGATTGCCGTTAGCACTGCCGTTGCCCCCGGCAACAGGAACAACATTCTGTGGAGTATCCACTGGAGGAGGAGTAGGCACAGCCCCGCCGTGCAGTATGCCATTACTGTCAACCCTGGAGATCAGAGGTTGAACCAAAGTACGAAGCTGGTCTTGACCATTCGCGACCACCTGCATCAGTTCCATGAAACGATCCATCCGTTCACGGAGCTCTTGAACATCTGACTGTACCTGATCCATTATCCTTGTCTGATTGGCGCGAGTTGAGTAGCGGTGGATGAGTCTTTGATCAATCCTGGAGATCGAAAGCAGCTCGGAACCTGTGTACCTGAAAAACCTGTCAACATTAAAGGTTAGGAAAAGCTACAAAATGTATGTCATGCAAAATGCTTTATGCAGATGTATGCGCGTGTCTGTGTGCTTGAGAATTTCCCCCGATCCTGGCGCCTTAGTACCAGTGCTGACAATAATAGGGAAGGGAATTTGGGCCCTATCACGGAAACAGCAATCTCACACATAGTATTAGCAATAGCCAGATTCGACACATCAAGGACCGAGAACTCGTACGCAACGGTGTTCCTGAGAGAGGCTTGCAATAATACAATAAGAGGCGAGAGATCCTGGATCGGGGAAACGGTACCTGTCACAGACACACGCCAATGGAATGCGAATGATAATGCAAACTAATGCAAAATGCAGGCATGCAACAATATATCCAGGTGGCTGCTGTGGAGATTCGGTGTCAACAGTCACTGATGAGAAGGAAACCCCGGTGTAAAATCACTGATCTGATCTGCTAAGAATAACCCTCTGGCAGGACCATATATATAAGACCAATATTCTGCTCTGCCGAGAGCAAATGCCTGGTAATAAGGACCCCGGGTGTATGATCAGAAAGCGTCCGCTGATGAAGTCTTCAGACCCCAAATCAAAAAATCTGCCCTCTCAAGAGCAAACACACAGCTGCTGACGAGATCTTCAGGCCCCACTCAAAATCTGCCCTATCCAGAACAAACTACTGATAACAATATCCTGACCGAAACCTGCTCTATCAAGAACAGACAAACACCCGATGACAAGATCCTCTGATCAAACCCTTGCTCTATCAAGAACACATTTGCAACTGAGAACCCAACATAACTGATTCACTGTCAAGAAAACCAGGTGGTCTGAAGGTATAAGTTTCCTGCAATATCCCAACCCCACTCACAAGTATGATAGACCTAATCCACGGACAAAGGTACGGCATCCTATGCGGTCATCAGCGTCACAGACTTTCATGAGTGATGATACGATTCCCAGAAGGAGTGGCATCATCAAGTCATGAAGAGGCCTCACTTAGCTGACTTCCAAATGATCGGTCCCCAGAGTCGACAACCCTCACGTCTGGACTCCCCTCAGATCCTCAGGACCGGAAAGGAGCACCTCTGCAATAATCTCGTCTGAGCGCAGATTTTTGTAGGGAACTGTGCCTGCTCAGCAGACAGGTTCGTCTACTACTTCTCCGCAACTATATCTAGGTGTGTACTCAAGCCCAGGTCCGGTTTCTCACTCATAGTAACATCCCTCGCCCACAGCAGCACAGATAATCATATCAAACTGGAAATAAAATGCGGGAAATAAAATGCGGGAAGTAAAAATGCGATAAATAAACGCAACCCAACAAGCAAACACACAAACGATAGGATTGACTCGCGTAGGGGATGGGAAACGGTCCCAACATAAGGGATGGGAAAAGTCCCTAGATGCTATATGTCCCCAGCAGAGTCGCCAACTGTCGCTTGCGCGAAAATAAGGTGTCGGCACAATAGAAGAGTCGCCACCTTTCATTATTTATCCCTCAGAGCGGGAAAGGAAACGATCGGAAAACCCTGACGAATAAGGGTAAGACAAGGTCATCGCAACCATTGTCTGGGTTTGGGAGTCGGTTACGCAAGGGGAAGGTATTAGCACCCCTCACGTCCGTCGTACTCGACGGGATCCTCGCTTGTTTGTTTACTTGGACGGGTTGGTTATAATCTATCTACCTATCAAGGCTGGCTGAAAAAGAAAAGAAAAATGACTCGGCAAAGCATCGCGCTTTATGCCTACGTATTCTCATCATAGAATGAGAAATCAGAGTCAACGTAGTTCGGCCTACGAAGGATTATGGGGGAAAGGTTGCTCGCTAGGACGTCGCATCCTATGCCTACGTACTTTCATCTGGTATGAAAGATCAGAGCAAACGTAGTTCGGCTAACTACGGGTTATCTCCTAAAAGAAGTGTTTTTTATTGTGTTTGCGATCTCAACCGCACTAGAGACTATGACCTGAGAGGGAATGCGTCCTTTCTCAGATAGCTTAAGGCTCGTAACGTATGGAAGAAATCATTCATGATTACTGTATCTTAAACTGCTTCGAGGTGAGAAGTTAACAGGCCCAACTAGGAGGGAGACTATCAAGTCCTACTGTTATCATGCCATGGATTCATCCTATGGTTGAGGTTTGAACAGGGAACTCCTAGAAGTTGTCATGCATAGGTTTCAACCTAAAAGTCTATCATCAAATCCTCATCAGAAGAAATGAGAGTCCTAAGGGATCATGTCAATGATACACCAAAACAGCCAAAAGCATCAGCTTTAACAGTAAAATGCATGCAATGCAAGTGAGGGAGGAAATGTGTGTGGGGCTTCAGCCTCCACAAGCTCATCTCAACCTCAAGCCAGTCATGAAATAACAGTAATCATACTGAAAATAAACAACATGCTATCAAGCAATGTACAGATAAAAGAAATGAAGTGCCATCAGGCAAACAAAACACATGCTCGAGAAAGAATCATCTACTCTCTAATCCTAACCCTAACACAGAATCTGAATCCAATCTAAGCAAAACCTAACCAGAAGAAATCAATCCCAGCCTTCAAGCTTCAGAACAAGCTTACCAAAGAAAGGGAGCTAAGTAAGCAGACTCATAGTGTCTTCCTCAGGAAAGCACTAGGAGGTGTATACTCAGGAGTCATATCCTATGTGGCTCAACTACTGTGATCAGTTTATATTCCTCCTCAGGAGAAATTAAACTCACAAGCAGGCTCCAACATCACTGGGTATTTAGGAAATCCTATCTGAACTAGTGGAACTAAATGAATAGACCCATAGGACCTTCCTCAGGAAAGTACTAGGAGGCTTCCACTTAGGAGTTGTATCCCATGTGGCTCAACAACTGTGATCAGTCTACATTCCTCCTCAGGAGAAATTAAACTCACAAGTTGGCTCCTACATCATTGGATACTTAAGAAATCCTAGATAAACTAATGGAACTAAGTGAATAGACCCATAGGACCTTCCTCAGGAAAGTACTAGGAGGCTTCCACTTAGGAATTGTATCCCATGTGGCTCAACAACATGTGATCAGTTTACATTCCTCCTCAGGAGAAATTAAACTCACAAGTTGGCTCCAACATCATTGGATACTTGAGAAAGAGGTGAGAAGAAAGCATGAAAGTCATTCATAGTGCCTTCCTCAGGAAAGTACCATGAACTTCCCTCAAACTTCAGGATCTTAAACCTCACAAACAGGGAACAAGCCAAGCTCTGGGTCTCTAAGTCTTGATCTACAATCTTCTCTCCATCATGCTCTCCAACAAGGTCTTCAAAACAAGCTAAGCCCCACAACAAATTCCCCAAAATAAGCCCCAGAGATGAACAGATAACCACAGGACAGACAAAATCATCAGGCAATTTCAGAAAATACCTAAAAATACTAACACAAAGGGGAAAAATTCTACCAATTATTCACAAGGGTCTACAACATCTATCCATAACATCCACATATGCCCCTACCCAAAAATCAAACAAAACTCTCTAAAGAAAATGAATTTCCTTACCTATGCATAACCTAAACCCTAATTAGGATACCCTAATGCTAACCTAATTAAACTAATCAAATTTTAATCTAAAAATCAAGAATTAAATCCTATGGGGAACTATGATTCAATATCTAATCACACCAAAAAGAATGAATTAAAAATCCTAAGGGAAAGTCTTAAAAGAAAATCTACAAAATCATGCACAAAATTAATCCTATTTTAAAAGCTATTAAAATGAAAAATATACTAAAAATATGAAAAGAAAATAAAATGGAAATTTTATTTATTTATATTTTTCTAGACAAATTCATGAACACATAGAAAAAACAAGAATTAAAAAAAAATTAATTTTCCATTTTTTATGAATTTATTAAAAACAAGAAAAAATTAAAGGAATTAAAAATAAAAGAATGAAAATAAAAGGGAGGGGGTGAGAAAAGCAAGGGCGCGCTAGTTCAAAATTACATGGGCTGGATCATGGGGGGTGCGGATAGAAGTGAGTCCATTAAGCCCAGACGCGCTTCATTAAACCAAACGGCAGCGTTTAGCTGCTAGGGTTCCCTCCGTTTTTAAGTTTAAATGCTGGCCGTTAGATGAGATGATTTGGTCAAATTCCTGGGACTAATCCAACGATGGACAGCCATCGTCCCCAAAATGCATTAGGGTTTTCAGACGCAGCTTCCATGCATGCTTTTTCTTCTTGCTCGTTCTCTCTCCACACTTGATGATTTTCAAAAATTCCAAAAGGGAAAATAGACTACTCACTACAAGGAACAAAACTATACGCGTAGTTTTCATTAATTCTCCTTGAATCATTCAAACAGAAAACTTCAAAGCTCGGGTACCACCTATTTTTCCTGAGATCAATTCTTCTAAAACTCAAAATTAATGACCCAATCTTGTTCTACACGTTATGCTTATCACAATGAGATATCAATCGTGCCTTGAAACCTAATATCCAGCTTATTCTTGATCATAACAGATTCTTGCACCTGCCATGAAACTCCATGAAATTCCCCCTAATTCTCAGGATTTGATCACCTATCCTAGCTTAACAAATCTACACCTAGAATCTAAGCTATCTATGCATAATTAAAGAGGTATGAATGCATTTACCAACCTGTCAAGAAGTTATGGTAGAATGATGTAGGGCACGATTCAATGCTTGCTTTGTCTTCCAGATGATCCTCCAATGGTGGAAATGATTCTGTTTGCAAAAACTTGGATGGAGGAAGCCTCTAACAATCAATTCGTGGCTTTGCTTGCTCTTGAAGAATGCTTGAAAACCTTACTTTTCTCTCACCTTCCCCACTCAATTCTCCAGCTTTCACCAACCTCTAATCACACTTTGATCCACTCTTTTTATAATAGTTCATGGAAACTTCTAGATTCATCTAGAAAGAGCTAGAAAGTACTTGAAAATCTCATGTGATGATAAGTTGAAAATCCCATGTATCATGCCTTATGCCTTGTAATTTTGTGTCAAATTCTCCTTATGTGGGATATTGAGAAAGAATGTACAAAGAAATCAGCTCATATTTGCCTTGTGTTGAGTTTTGCAAGGGTGCCTTAATATGCAAGTTTCAATATTACAAAGCATGTCCCATTTTAAAGCCTCAAATGAAAATTCTATTTAAACCAATGTTCTCAAAATGATGTTTCCAATCAAAATGATATATTGGATGACCTATTTTGGATTCCTAGATCTTCCAAACCAATTTCCAATTTTAACTTTTTAAATTTATAAGCCATTTTTAGTTCATTTTTAACCAATCATGAAAACCCATGCTATGAGCTTTTCCAACAATTCATGACCTTCTTTCTAGACTTAAAATCACATTTTGAACAACTTTCATGTTTTGAGTTTTTTCATTTGAGGCTTGGAAATAGGAGATATGGCCTTTGCTTAAAATGACCTATAACTGCCAAATGACCAAAATACCCCTGTCTTGTTCAAACCATAAGTTGAGTTCCCCAAATCCTATCAAGGACTTCTACCACTAAAATTAAAGCTAAGAAGATGCCCTCCAACATTCATGTTGACCAAGAGATCATAGGAATCATCCTACTAGGGCAAACGTTGTCTGCAAGTTGGGTGACTTTCAAGGACCCAGATTCACATACCTCTGCTGACCTGTAATTTGTCAAAACCATAACTTGAGCTCTGCAACTCCTATCAAGGACTTCCACCACTCAAATTAAAGCTAAGAACAAGCTATACAACATTAATGTTGTGGGGAAGATGATATATCAATCACATCTTGAGCTAAAACTGCATGGAAGATAGGGATCAAATTAGGGTTTTTCATTGACAATCCTCAGAAACCCTAACTCAAAACTTCTCAAACTCCTCAATCATGAGGAGTTGGTCTAGGAATCATCTTTATAACATCTCTATGCATCATTCCATGATCTCATGGCCCTTGGATTAGGTCTCAACCTTCTCCAAATTTTCAGCTGATCTAGGGTTGACCCAGTCAAAACCCTATTTCTACCATTCATGGTTGAATCTTCTGAATTCTTGCATAATGACCTCTCTGGGCTTCATGATGGCTTTCAAGACATCTCATAGGCTTTCTCAAAGCATCAAGTTCATTCTCAAAGTCTCAGGATCATCTGAGGAGCTCCCACAACTCTCAAGCTATGAAGCACACAACTCTGGTTTCAACCAATTCTCCTGAGGATCTCTTGAACTTTCTGATGAAGGTATCAACCTGCAAACACTTGATGAATAAATAATTGTTGGTCAAATTTTGGGGTGCAACAGGCCATAAAATGGGAGGTGCGCCTAGCAATTGGCGCTAGGCCCAGGAAGCATCAGAAAACGAATTGAAAAATAGAAAGAAAAGAAATAAGCTCGCGGTGCAGAAAGTAACAAAACCATGTATATTCCATTGGGCCTATACGAAAGGGGGTGGGGATATTAATTTGGATCCAAGGCCCATGCGTTTTAATAAGTGAAACGTTGTGTTCCACTTGGTCTTTTCCCTTCGTTTCAACTTCAAATGCCAGCCATTGGATGAGATGAGAAAGTCAAATAATTGGCATGATCGGACGGTCATTGGATCGTCTTCCTCAATCAACTCTAGGGTTTGCAGAATAAACCCTACGCACGAGCTCGACACAGCCATCTTCCAGCCATCATATCTCCCTCGTCTCTCCATGATAGGCCACGATATAAACACCAAAATTAACCCAAAGTTCACGTAGAAGACAACTGCACCCTTAGTTTTTGCTGAAGCTTAATCAAATGCCAGACCCGATGGTATACAACCTCCATGGATACTCAAAATTCACCCTCACCAAACTTCAAATTCTTGCTAACAGAACCAACTCTATACTTCCACGATCACTCTAAACTAATCCACACTAAATATCACACTCTATTCATCAAGTTCCGGATCAAAACCTTTTTTGTGCATGCATGAAAATCTTCACCAATCAATGCCAAACTTTCCAGGATTCATCCTCTAACTACCTAGGTCTCTAATATACTAACAATCCTATGCCATGATCACCATGCTAGCCAATTTGAAGGAAAACATACCTGGTGCAAATTCTTGAAAACAGATATAGGCTTCTTGAATCAGCAGCCACCAATGCTCTGATCTTGATCAACACTCTTGATTCTTGCTACTGTATGCAATAACCTTTGATCCAATGCTCTGAATATGATATTTGAACTCCTCTTGCACTTTTGATGGTGAAGGTCACAGCACACGAAAATGAACTCAACTCAGCCAGATCTTGATGAATTTTGGTTCTAGAATGATTGTAGAGTAGATTAGGATCAAGAACTTTGTGAATTGATGGGATTTTATGAGAGATTAAGAACAATTTGCAAAATTGGAAAGATGGAAGGAAACTATGTATTCTTGCCAAATGAATCACCAACCACATTTTGGAGCCACTCTTGTGTTTATATAGATGATGATGGCCTAATCTAGAAGGTTGTAGAATGATCTTAGATGATTCTAGAAAGTGATGGAAAGTTATGGAAGTTCTCATGCCATGATACTTTGATCCATCTCATATCTCATGCATTTCCTTTCATGTTTGTATCAAAATATCCTCTTATGAGTTATTGTCATGGTATGTATGAAAAAACCAAGTTCCTTGCCTTGAAAAGTCACTTATGCCAAGTTTTCTCTTCTTGCCTTATTATGCAAGCAACAAAAATACAAAGCAAGTCCAATTTTTTACTCTTAACTCAAAAAAGTGGCTGAACCAATGTCTCTAAAATGATTTTTGGAATCAATTTGGTATATTGGATGACCCATTTTGGATTTGTAGATCTCTCAAACCAATTTTTCATTTCAACTTTTTCAACTTATATGCCTTTTTTAGGTCATTTTTCACCAACTTTGGTCAAGTCTCATTCCATGCATTTCCAAGCTTCCATGACTTCTTTTCTAGACTTAAAATGGCATTTTGAGCAACTTTTATGTTGTGAAGTTTTTCATTTGAAGCTTCCTTGTATGAGTTTTAGGCATAGGCTAAGAATGACCTGTAATCCTCAGATGACCAAAATACCCTTTGCTTGCCAAGACCATAAGTAGAGTTCCACAAATCATATGAAGTCATACTATACCATTATAGAAAGCTAAGACAATGAGGAACAACTCTTATGTTGGCCAGAAATTCATTTGAAATCTCCTTGAGGGGTAAACATTGCTTGGAAGTAAAGTCACTTTCACAGACAAAATTTCAGATACCTCAGATAACCTGTAACTTGTAAGGACCATAACTTGAGTTCTATAAATCTCCTTGATGTCTTCCACCACTCAAATTAAAGGTATGGAGACCCTCTACAAGTTTCATGTTGGCCAAGGATCCATTTGAAGCTTGAATTTTGACTTATCTTGCTTGGAAATTTGACCTAAATTAGGGGATTTTACACAGAAACCCTAATTTAGAAACTCCTCTTCTCCTTGATTTCTCTTGAATTCTTCTTGGCATAACAACATATCCTTCTTTACATGTCAAATGATGAACCCCACATCTCTCCAATGACCCTTAATGCCTTTCAATCAGTCATTTGACCTAGAGTTGACCCAGGGTTGACCCAGATGAAACCCTAGTTGACTGTCTTCAACTGCAATTCTTGTGATCACACCAAGGACTTGTCTCCTTCTTCAAATGACTTTCTAAGTCTCTCTCCATGCTCTATCCACAGCTCACAACTTACTTGTTGATCCTCAGATCCCCTCAGCTAGGAGATAGATGCACTGCTTGATCCATTGACTTCCCAGTCTTCAAATTCTTTCTGATGACTTGAATGGGATTGAATTTGAACCATAACCTCTTGATAGGCTCATAGAGATGAGAATAATGCTTGGTCCCCTGTTGGATGGTTTGTTATGCTATGCTATGCAGATAATTAGACTATGTACATGACTCTATATGCAAATGCTGATGATATTGAAACATAAACCAAGTGAATAAGGTTGAGCAAATTTTAGGGTGCAACAGCTGCCCCTATTCAAGCGACTTGGACCCGATTGGGTGAAGATCCCGGAGCCTTCAGACATTCGCGGTACGAGACGGTTGAATACTAAGAACCCAGAAATTTGCCAACCGCAGAAATGAACTACACCACCGCTTGGGGATTATTTTCATCATCCTGAAAAGCTTCTCTCATTGCAAGAATAAAACTTTGCCTGTCCACGTTAGGACGCCTGTGTCGTCAACACAAAGCACTCTTAATCTAAACTCATCCACGTTAGGAAAAATATCGACAGCTTCACTGGGGATGGCTCGTCTGCCTCTCATCAGAAATACATCGTCCATGTTAGGACTAAACTCTCGTCTGGATCTGCCCACGTCAGGACTAAACTCTTCCACGTAAGGAATACATCTTTTTTCGTCTTGTGAATAACATCTTTCCACGTAAGGAAACCACCTTCTTTTATGAACCTGTCCATGTCAGGACTAAACTTTCCACGTTATGAATACCTCTTTCCACGTTAGGAATACAACTTCTTTTCTAAATCTGTCCACGTCAGGACTAAACTTGATATGCCCACGTAAGGACTCAATCTTTCCACGTAAGGAATAAAATTCTTGATTTGTCCACGTAAGGACTCCAAGCTTTCCCCGTAAGGAATACGACTTTATTCGATCTGTCCGCGCAAGGACTCCAATCTTTCCACGTCAAGAATGCCATCTTTTTCCACGTAAGGAAACACCTCTGATTCGTCCACGCAAGGACTCACATTTTTTCTACGTAAGGAAATCGTACCTTTCCACGTAAGGAATACTATGTCAACATGTCCACGTAAGGATTCCACTCTTTCCACGTAAGGAATGCAATTTTCTTTCCACGTAAGGAATCAACTTGTCCACGTTAGGACTACATCGTCCACGTTAGGACCCACCTTTCCACGTTAGGAATAACTCTCTTCTTGATTCGTCCACGTAAGGACTCCATCTTTCCCCGTAAGGAATACAATTTTTTCACGTAAGGAACTAAAACTTCTCTTTCCACGTAAGGAATAAACCTGTCCCCGTCAAGACTCACGTTTCGTCTTGATTTGTCCACGTCAGGACTCGCCTCTTGACTCGCTGAGGAAATAAAACTTGTCCACGTTAGGACTCACATAAAACCTGTCCACGTCAGGACTTGCGCGTCTTCAACTTGCTGGGGAAATAAGACTTGTCCACGTCAGGACTCACACTTTGCCAACAACACGAAGAAGGATAAATTTGTCCACGTCAGGACTCTCGTATCTTGTCATCACGAAGAATTACAAACTTGTCCACGTCAGGACGCACATTTCACCATTACGAATAAAGCTATCTGCTGGAAATAAATGGTCCACGTCAGGACACCAACACGAAGAGTAACCAACTTTGTCCACGTCAGGACTCCACCTTCGATCAATACCAAGAAATCAAATCCGTCCACGTTAGGACTAACACATATCGTCAAACTGGAAGAAATGTCCACGTCAGGACTCCACCTTCCAACAGTTCTGAGAAGTCGAACCTGTCCATGCTAGGACTAACACCTCTTATCAGCCCAGGGAAATAAAACTGTCCACGTTAGGACCCCACTTCTCTAGCACAAAGAAAACTCGTTGATAGGATCGTCCACGTCAGGACTCATTCCTCCATTGATCCCAACCCACAAACTTCTTAGCACCGACGTGACAGCGACTTTGAGGCGGACTCTACCAGGGATATTTGGAAATAGGACTACTGGACGCCTGCTCTGGTAATCGGTAGTAGCCTCTAAAACTCTGATTCATGAAACCCTTTGATGACAAACAACTCTGCTTGGGAATGAGGAGAAATTTTGCCTACTCACTCTGGCAGGAAAAACACGAGAAATTCACAAATAACTCTGTTCGGAGACAAAGAGAACTTCATCATGATAATTCTGTGGGGTATAATGTCGAAGCTGACACTTCATTGAATGTCTCACGTCGAGACCTCGACTGTTTATTGATTTCTGAGCAAGAGCCCTCTCTACCTGCAAGAGAAACAATACTTGAAGCAAACGGTTAGCCCACCTAATTTATGTTTCAAAAATGCGTATGTTTGGCGGCGATGCAATGCTTCATTCAACATGGAAATGCTATGCTTTTATTTGGTGGATGCAAGTATGACACTATATGTCGATGCCAATGCAGACTCGAACTGCTGAGATATAGGAGTCGCTTCAGCAAAATAAATGCTGAAGACAACGCCAACTCCGCTGGGGATAGCCAGGTGCTACAGAATCATTCCAGCAAAATAAATGCTGGAAGAGTGAAGTCGACTCAGCTGGGAAATTGGGAACTTAAGCCAAGCCCCTCATTGAAGTAACACCCTGCTGGGAAATATAACTCTGCTGAGGAATAGCAAATGCGCTCGGTATGATTGGACTTCTGCTAGAGAGTGAACAGGTATCACCCGATATTCTGACAAAATAAATGCCAGGGCGCACCTAACTCCGCCGGGGAGAGTCTTAATCTTCGAGTTCCACTGGGAGGAATGAAAACACTTGCTGAAAAGAGAGCTCCATTGGGGATGGGATGATTCTCTTGGGGAAAATCACCTGCCTCCACTGGGGGAGAGTAAACGACCCTGCGGGGACAGGGGAACTGCTTGAATACAGCTCTCAAATATTAATCTTCTGCGGCTAAACCACTCTGCTTGAGATACACCGTCTGAATACAGCCTACAATCTTGGAATCGCCGAACTCTGTTGAGGATAAACGACTTCGCTGGAGAATGCCCTTTGGATAAGCTACGACTAGCTGGGGAATTCGATCCTTCTTCGCCTCAGAAACACGACCTGCGTGGGGATTGAGTCTTTCATTACTGCAATCTTTTGATCATCTTCCTCGTACGGCTATGAAACCTGCAGCAACACAAACACGACAAGACAAGCCTATGAAACCAAATCTATTCAGGTTAGTAACATCATTTTCAGTTAATTCAAAGTTTTGGCAATTGCTGGCAAGGGCCAGTGACGTTATGCACATACTAGTTTCATCAAACCTAGGCGTTTTATCATGCACAAAACAGTAAAGAACCAGCATCAAATACTGAATAACATATTTTATTGATTGGGCCCCTGAATGGGCGGAGTTTTGTACACGGGATGTAACTCCTGGAAAGAGGAAGCTACGCAAAGCAAATATACAAGTATGCACGAGAAGCATAAATATATTGACAAATTAAATTTGTACACATGTCGGCAACGGGATGCAGACGAACACCACGAACTGATCCTCCTATGACTCGTCCGACTCTAATGCTTCCCCGGTATCCACACTTCCGAAGAGATTGTATCCGATGATCGACCCCTCGAGTAGATTCTCCCGCACCAATGCTCATTGCAGTATCAAGTTCGGACCGCAGTCATTTGCTTTTCAAATCCCTAACTTTTGCGTGAACCGCCCTTTACGGGTTTTCAGTTCACCGGGATACCCTTTTTTGCCGAAGCCGCCCAGTGTAGGTTTTCAACTTCGCGGGTGTACATTTTTTTCAATTTTATCCCTAACTTTTGCCCGAACCTTTCATTCTGTTTTTGGTTCGCCAGGATGCCCCATTTTTGCCTGGACTCTCTTTTTTTTCCAGCGGGTCAAATTTAAGCAAAGTATTTTTTAACTGCGTCCGAATTCACAGGCGACGTGAAGTCTTCACCGTCCATGGTGGACAACAATAACGCTCCTCCTGAAAAGACTTTCCTAACAACGTATGGCCCTTCGTAGTTGGGGGTCCACTTGCCCCTGTGATCTGCCTGCGGCGGGAGAATCCTTTTCAGCACAAGGTCGCCCGTCTGAAAGCTTTACGGATGTATCTTCTTATCATATGCTTTCTTCATTCGGCTCTGGTACAAACGATCGTATGCTAGAGAAGCTAGCCTCTTCTCATCCATTAAACTCAGTTGGTTCAACCTGTCTTTCACCCATTCTGCCTCATCTAACTGAACGTCTCGCAATACCCTCAGAGAAGGGATCTCAACTTCCAATGGTAGTACTGCTTCCATTCCGTATACCAACGAGAACGGGGTTGCCCCGGTTGATGTGCGTACCGTCGTATGATAACCGTGCAAAGCGAAAGGTAGCATCTCATGCCAATCCTTATAGGTCACCACCATCTTCTGAACAATTTTCTTGATATTCTTATTGGCTGCTTCGACAGCGCCATTCATCTTGGGTCGGTAAGGGGAGGAGTTGTGATGTTCGATCTTGAAATTCTGACAGAGCTCCTTCATCATTTTGTTATTCAGGTTTGAACCGTTGTCCTTGATTATCCGCTCGGGGATCCCATATCTGCAAATGATATCTCTCTTGATGAACCTGGCCACCACCTGCTTAGTTACATTTGCATAAGACGCCGCTTCCACCCACTTTGTGAAATAATCGATTGCTACTAGAATGAACCGGTGCCCATTAGAAGCTGTCGGCTCGATCTTTCCAATCATATCGATTCCCCACATCGAGAATGGCCATGGCGATGACATCACATTCAGAGGACTCGGAGGCACATGGATTTTATCAGCATAGATTTGGCACTGGTGGCACTTTCTCGCAAACTTGAAACAATCAGTTTCCATAGTCAGCCAAAAATAACCTGCCCGCAGCAGCTTCCTCGTCATAGCATGCCCACCAGCATGTGTACCGAAGGTTCCTTCATGTATTTCCTCCATGAGCAGCTTTGCCTCTCTTTCATCTACACAACGCAACAGCACCAAATCGTGGTTTCTTCTGTATAAGACGCCATCCGGATTCAAATAGAAATTACCCGCCAATCTCCTGAGAGTCTTCTGATCTTGACTGGATGCCCCAGCCGGATACTCTTTATTCTTCAGAAAATTAAGGATATCAAAATACCACGGTTTGTCGTCGGATGCTTCATCAATAGCGAACACAAAAGCTGGTCTGTCAAGCCGAGAGATAACGATTCTGGGAGCCTCGTTCCAGAAGTTGACCTTGTACATGGAAGACAAAGTGGCCAGGGCGTCAGCCATCTGATTCTCCGCTCGCGGTACATGATGCAATTCAACCTTGTCAAAGAAAGGCAACAATCTCCTTGCATAGTTCACGTAATGTATCAAGTTGGACTGACGTGTCTCCCACTCCCCTTTTATCTGATTCACCACCAGAGCTGAGTCTCCGTATACGTCCAGATTTTTGATTCGCAAATCAATGGCTTCCTCAAGCCCCATTATACAAGCTTCGTATTCGGCCTCATTATTGGTAACTGCAAAGGTCAATCGAGCAGTAAACGGGATGTGCGACCCGTGTGGCGTAGTGATGATTGCCCCTATTCCGCTACCGTAAGCGTTCACAGCTCCATCAAATATCATCTTCCAATTGGAACCCAACTCTGGTCCTTCGTCCGGCAACGGCTCTTCACAATCTTTCATCTTTAGGTACATGATATCCTCGTCAGGAAAATCAAACCTCATAGATTGGTAATCATCAATTGGCTGCTCCGCCAGATACTCAGACAGTACACTCCCCTTTATAGCCTTTTGCGAGACATATTGGATGTCATATTCAGTCAAGACCATCTGCCAACGGGCAATTCTCCCTGATAGCGCCTGCTTTTCGAATACATATTTGATAGGATCCATCTTCGAGATGAGCATGGTTGTATGATTCAGCATGTATTGCCTCAAACGCTTGGCGGCCCAGGCTAGCGCGCAACAAGTTTTCTCCAACATTGAGTATCGAGATTCACAATCTGTAAATTTCTTACTCAAGTAGTAGATCGCATGCTCTTTCCTTCCTGTCTCGTCGTGTTGACCGAGAACACAACCCATGCTTCCCTCAAGAACTGTCAAATACATGATCAAGGGTCTCCCTGCCACTGGGGGTATCAAAATAGGAGGCTCCTGCAAATACTGCTTTATTTTATCGAACGCCTTTTGACAATTTTCGTTCCACGTTACAGCTTGATCTTTCTTCAACAGCTTGAATAATGGTTCACACGTGGCCGTTAGGTGAGATATGAACCGAGCGATGTAGTTCAACCTCCCTAAAAACCCGCGCACCTCCTTCTCTGTTTTAGGCGTCGGCATTTCTTGGATCGCTTTTATCTTATCAGGATCGACCTCTATTCCTCTTTCGCTTACGATAAACCCCAGCAGTTTACCCGATCTCACCCCGAAGGTGCATTTGTTAGGGTTCAGTCTCAGCCTGAACTTCCTAAGCCTTTTAAATAACTTCAGCAGATTCACCAGATGCTCTTCCTCCGTCTGGGACTTGGCAATCATATCGTCAACATACACTTTGATCTCTTTATGCATCATATCATGAAAAAGAGTCGTCATCGCACGCTGATACGTTGCCCCAGCATTTTTCAAACCAAAGGGCATCACTTTGTAACAAAATGTTCCCCACGGCGTTATGAAAGTAGTCTTCTCCATGTCCTCTGGCGCCATTTTAATCTGATTATAGCCTGAGAAGCCATCCATGAAGGAGAATACGGAGTACTGAGCGGTATTATCAACTAGCACATCGATATGAGGAAGTGGAAAATCGTCTTTTGGGCTTGCTTTGTTCAAATCCCTATAATCCACACACATTCGAACCTTGCCATCTTTCTTTGGCACCGGCACGATGTTAGCAACCCATGAGGGATATTTTGTCACAGCCAGGAAACCAGCATCCCACTGTTTTTGAACCTCTTCTTTGATCTTTACTGCCATATCTGGTCTAGTTCTGCGAAGCTTTTGTTTGACCGGTGGGCATTCTTCTTTCAATGGCAGACGGTGCACAACCATATCTGTATCGAGCCCTGGCATATCCTCATACGACCAAGCGAATACATCACTATACTCTCGGAGCATTTCAACCAGTCTTTACTTGATATCGCTTTGCAGCGCGGCTCCGATACGAATATTCTTCTCAACCCCTTCTGACCCCAAGTTGATAATTTCGATGACCTCTTCGTGAGGCAGAATGACTCTTTCCTCTTGCTTCACCAACCAAGACAGTTCTTCAGGAATGTCACTATCTTCGACAACCTCTTCTTCGGCCTGAAATACCGGGTGCCCAAAGTCGGGACGAGTCATAGGTGGTTCAAGGATGTCATCTGAAAATGTTATCCTGCAAAAGGAATGGTTAACTGCTTCAAAATGCATATAAGGAGAATAACCATGTTGCCATTTTATTGAAAAATACAAAACAAGAAAAACAGAGATTACAATATTTTGCACATGAAAAAACGCCTTTTATTTAATGATAAACACGCAATGTTCATAACAACACAGCCCTAAGCAAATCATGCCCTGGGCAGGACATCAGATTGTTCAACAATTAATAAAACAAAGCATTACTGTTTAAGAGTCACAGGAACAAGCTCCTGAATAGACCAGTTGCACAGTCCCTGTCCTGGCGTGCTTGGCTGAATCCAGGCATCCATATCACAGTCGCTGTCTCCTTCATCAGACTCTGAAGCAGCGTTGATAGTTTCATGACATACTCCACTAGCAGAGATGGTTATTGGCCCTCTGAAACGGGGTGCCCCCACAGCAGGAGTTGATGACGACGGTTGGTACCCCAGCCCGAATCGGTCCATCTTTACAGGAATATCCAGCACTTTGCCCCAGCCCTTTGCTTCTCCTGCCTCTACCAGAGCTTGGGCCTCTTTATACGACGAGACGGCTATCTCCGACACTTTGCTCGGCCCGGGACCTTTGTCCTTGATACGCAACCCTTCAAATGCCTGGCAGGGTGTTTTGTGGATCTCTCCATCGACCTCCACATATTTAAATGACGACAGATGGCTGACCAGGATGTCTTCTTCTCCGCATACGGTAACTACGCTGTCTCCGACCATATATTTCAACTTCTGATGCAGGGTAGACGTGACTGCCCCAGCCCCATGAATCCAGGGTCGTCCGAGCAGGCAGCTATATGCAGGCTGGATGTCCATGATATAAAATTCAGTGGCAAACACCTCCGGCCCCACCTGTAGAGGCAATGTTATCGATCCGAAGACTGTTCTTCGCGTGCCATCAAACGCTCTGACTACCAGGTCACTGGGCGTGCACAGGATTCCTCTGACATCTAGCTTCATCATTGCTTTCTTGGGCAGCACATTCAAAGACGATCCGGTATCGACCAGTACATGCGACATGACTGATCCCCTACACTCGACAGATACGTGCAACGCCATATTATGATCTCTCCCTTTCGGGGTCAGGTCAAAGTCAGTAAAGCCCAAGCTGTGGCCTGCATTTACATGTGCCAACACTCCTTCCAGCTGATTTATGGAGACATCTTGGGGTACGAAGGAAGTATCCAGGACCTTCAGCAACGCATTTCTGTGAGCTTCAGAACATAAGAGCAACGACAGGATAGATATCTTTGAAGGCGTCTGTTGCAGATGCTCCACAATCTTATAATCACTTTTTCGAATCAAGCGCATGAACTCTTCTACCTCTTTCGATGCCGATGCTTTTTCGCTTGCCTGCACTAAAACGTTCTCAACCATTTTTCCTTTCCCCTTTTCCAGTCTTTCGGCCTCTACTTCAGGCGATATAAAGATCCTACCACTCCTTGTCATACCTCCGGTACCAACAACATTATCTACAGTCTCGGCTGGCTGCTTATCAACATCAATCTTTATTCCGTCACAATACACTTCCAACCCATATGACCATGGGACTGCCTTTGTGCTCTCGTACGGGATTGGTTCGGCCTTAGTTATGGTGATCGGTGGTCGCTGAGCCGGTGCTGTTATAGTGATTGTCTTTCGAGGAATCGTTACAGTGGCCACATCACTCTGACTATCTGCTAATGCTCCTGCAGACTCTTCAATTGCGGCTCGGTCAAACTGCAATGTGCCGCCATCAATTAAAGCCTGAACGCCTTTCTTCAAATCATCACACCCCCCAACTAGGGTCCAGCATTCTAAGCAGTACTCGTCACATCCTGGATAGACACCCCCTTGCAACAATCTGCTCTTTATCTCGCTCAGCGGCGTCTTTAAATCGTCGACATTCATAATCAGATTCAGCCCTTCCTCAGTCAGAATGGCGTTTGCCCCATGATTAGGCATGGGCTTCTGCACTATATTCGGCCCTGCTGTTACGAAATTGATAGCCTTATTGTCCAAAAGATCCTGCACAACATGCTTAAAAGCATGGCAACCCTCTACATCGTGGCCCGGAGCCCCAGAGTGGAACTCACAGTGCCTGCTTGCATCATAGCCATACGGAGGAGCTCCCGTTATAGGTGTCAGAGTTCTCTTCTCTACCAGGTTCAAACCCAACAATGTTTGCAACAAATCTGCGTACGTTGAGGGAGGCTTCTCAAACACTCTTCTTGGTTTACCACCCTGGAATCTTCGCTGAGCAGGTTGTGCCCCTTGCTGTGGCTGCTGCTGCTGCTGTTGTTGTTGCATTGGATGCTGCTGAAACGGTTGATGTTGTTGAAATGGTTGTTGCTGGAATGGAATAGTAACACTCGCCACCTGCTGCGGCTGATTATATTGGTTCCGGCTTCTGCCTCGGCCTCGGCCTCGGCCTCCAAACACTGCGCTTGCCTCGCCCTAACGGCGCCCACCAAAAGCCTTCCTATTACTGCCAGATGCAGTTGATTCCTCAGCCTGGAACCTGCCTTGCTTAATGTTGTTCTCAATGTTTTCTCCCATCAGAATTAAGTCTGAGAAACTGGCCAAAGATGTGTGAAACAACTTGTCATAAAACATGCTTGTGAATGTTCCGATAAACATGTCATTCATTTCCTTGTCTTCTAAAGGAGGACGGACCCTGGCAGCCATGTCGCGCCATCTTTGCGCGTACTCTTTAAAGCTCTCACCCTTCTTCTGAGACAGCCCTGTCAATTGGACCCGATTGGGCGCCAAGTCGCTGTTGTACTTGTAGTGAGCTACAAAGGCCTCTGCTAGCTGCTTCCATGTCTTTATATTGGTTGGCTCCAACCCCATGTACCACTCTAGGGAAGGGCCCGACAAACTATCTTGAA
Source organism: Lathyrus sativus (assembly GCA_963859935.3). NCBI lineage: Eukaryota > Viridiplantae > Streptophyta > Magnoliopsida > Fabales > Fabaceae > Lathyrus > Lathyrus sativus. The sequence continues at coordinate 421,230,350 of OZ012740.1, forward strand.
AGAAATGCATTAGCATTCTCTCATCAGTTGAGTACGCAGACATCTTTCTGTAGTAAGCCCGCACGTGCACTTTCGGACATGTGTCCCCTTTATACTTATCGAACGTAGGAGCTTTGAATTTGATTGGCACCCTCAAGCCAGGTACCAGACCCATTGTTGACATGTCTAATCCCACAGCACTTTGGTTCAGGACCCCCCTCATCTGCTCTTCTAGCATTCTGATCTTCTGGGAGTCATCCATCGGCCCTTCGAAACCTCCGCCGGAGAAAGCGTCCTCCTGCTGATCCTCCTGCCAGTTACCATTCCCAGCTCCATACCCATCATATCCATTATTGCGGCCAGCTCTAATCTGATTCATCATCGGGCCTCGCCCTCTATTGCCGTATCCCGGGGCAATTCCAGCAGGCCCAAAAGCCATTAACCCGGCGCCGTTTCCATTTCCGGAACCTCCGTAACCCTGATTGGTCACACCAAAACCGTCCTTCCCAAAGCCTTGAGCATTGAAACCGTACTTCCTAGCGTTATCGAATCCCTGATCGTTGAACCCGAATCCAGCATTGCCGAAGCCGTTGCCTCCCATATTATCACCCAAGTTGATATCACCAAGCCCAACATTATGGACAGCAGTCTCGTTCCCAACTCCGACGTTACCGTTCCCAGCAGCGGTAGCGTTGTTGACATTAGCAGCAGGTATATTGACTACAGGTGGAGCCACTGGTATGGGAGTGTCATCCCCATGAACAGTGTCGACTCGCACAGACTGATGATCCTCATTACCGTGACCAGCATTTCTGACCAACAGAGGCTGTACCATGGCTTGCAAATTCTCCTGACCTTTTGCAATAGCTTCCATGGTCTGCATAAAGAGAGCTAGCTTCTCGCGCACATCTTGCATCTCGTTCTGCATTTGATCCATGATTCTTCGACATTTGGTGCGAGTGGAATATCTGTGCGGGCGCTGATCTGCAATCCTGAAAATACCTGGTACAGAGCAGGGAATAAGATATCATCCCATAATTACCTGTAATGCAATATGAATATGAATGCAATGCAATGTGTGTGTCTGTGCGTTAGGGAAATTCATTCCCCGATTCTAGTGTGAAGGTGCGAGTGCAGTGACAGTGCTAGCAATACAAAGATCAGAGCTGAATCACAGAAAATCCTCATATATTGCAGAGAAAACCAATAAGCCAAGAATACAATATCACTGAGTACAATAAGAAGGCATGACCTCAACCAACAATCCTGGTGATGGTCAGCACTATGCAAATAAAGCATACAAGTTACTACATGAAATGATCAAACACTCCCATAAGTCTGGTACTCTTCTAGCAACTTCTTGGTCTCCGGATGACTTGGTCGGGTAAGAAGCCCTTCAACAAGTTGGTTTTTTTCCTTAAGAACACGTCGCACGTCTCCGGCAGTTTCCTCCCATGCCCCTTCTCCGAAACGATCTTCTAGTTTACGCTTCTGAGACACAGCTTCATCCCTGCCTTTGATGGCCTTCTTCAGTGCATTCTGGAGACTATACCGGGTCATCACTTCTTCTTCACACTTCTTGATGCTAGACTTCAACTGCTCTTCGACATCGGAAATTTGCTGCTTCAACTTATCCTCCCTCTTCTTATTGTTGGTCAGTGTAGCATTCCAAGTCTTATTGCAAGAAGAGATTTCTCGGTGAGCGATGTAAAGTGCCTTCTTTTTGGATTCCAGCATGTCATGGGAGCTTCTGAACTCTTGCCCCAGACGTTCGCGCTTCTTCTTCTCCTCAGTCAACTCAGCCCCTAGTCTGTTCACTAGCTCAATCTGCTGTTGGAAAGCATGCACGGCCTTGTTTTTCTCACTGTGTACCTGGGCTAGCTCCTGCTCTAACCCTTCGTTGATCTTCATCAAGGCTTTTTTTTTCTTTCACCACTTGCTCGTAGGCCTCCCTAGAAACGGTAGTTGGCTCTGCTACCGGAATGGGAACAAGGACTGGTGCATCTGGAAATGGCATCCGCAACTGACTTGCTCTCTCCTGGATCCAAACTCTGTAAGGTGCATAAGCCTGACAGTCGTTCTTCCCTAACAGCGGCTTCCCTCTTCGGTTAATACGCGTCCAGGCATGCTGCAGCTTGGCTAATAAATCCTCCTTCAAATCACCGGTGAAGTACAGAGATTCCTGTACTTCTTCCTCCTTTGGTGGGTTCTTCAGCGCATATCCGAACTGACGGACAAACAGAGATGGGTTGTAGTTGATACACCCTTTTCTTCCTATCAACGGAACATTAGGGTACCCAGAACAACTGAAGATAAGCTCAGATCCCAGCAGATCTCTATCAAACCATTCGACGTCTTCAGAAGATAGTCTCATCAGGCGCTCTGGCCAGCCAACTGGGACTGTAGTCTCTATGACAGATCTCCTCTTAGGAAGGTGGCTCTCAAACCACATACCCAGCAATGGTACACAGAAATGAACATTCTTCCCTCTTCCCTTCTCATTCTTGTAATGTAGTGAGTGGTAGAAATCTCTGAGCAAGGTAGGTACAGGATTACCAGCGGCAAACAAGTAGAAGGCGTCGAAGTCCACAAAATCCGGTACATTGGGAAACAATACTATGCCATAAATGCACAGAGCCAACACAGCATTGAAGGCAATCCAGCACCCGCTCTTAGCATACTCTTGGGCTTTACCAATCAAGAACTGGAGCGAGAAGCCTGGAACTCCACGGGAAACAGTAGTCAACAGTTCAGAAGCATCCATGTGCAAAGCTTTGGCCAAGTCCTCTAGCCTGGGCTTAGCGCCAGAATGAATGAATGGAACCTGGTTCTGCACGGGTAGCTCAGTAAACTCCACATACTCTTCAATGGTAGGCCCCAGAATAAAATCAGCAAACGTAAAACATCTCAATGCGGGATCATAGAATTGCATCAAGGCGTACAGCCCATCTAGCTCCACCTCCGTGGGTTTGCGCACCAATCTCAATAATCTTCCATAGCTCATCCTGAAGCTCCTACGGACGCCCTCATCAGCAAGAGAGATCAACCCAAGTAGGGGAACAACATCAGGAGTAGGCAATTTGTAAGCGACTGTCCTCCTTAAGCTGGCCATGACCAATCACTCAGAAATCCGGACACTAGAACTAGGGGAATGCAAATGCACCTGCAGCACAGACACACGTTAGTGGGATGCAATGATGATGAGTATGCAAACAATGCAATGCAAGTGACATGCAACAGGGACCAAATGCCGTATCTGAATAGCCTGAACCATATCAAGATGTCTCAGATAGACTCTCTAGAAGTCCTCAAACCCTGGTCTCAGATAGACCTCACACACAGCTCCAACACTGGTCTCTGATAGACCCCATAATCATAACCTTGAATGGTCTCTGGCAGACCTTAAATCATATCTCCAACTGGTCTCTGACAGACCTCAGAACTCTCCAAATGGTCTCTGACAGACCTCAGAACTCTCCAACTGGTCTCTGACAGACCTCAGAACTCTCCATAAATACTCAAGATCTCTGATCAGGAAATAATCGGTATCTGAAGGTCTAGTTACCTGCATAACCCCAAACCCTCTCACGGGTGGATGTCCTAGTAACTGACAAAGGTATGGCATCCTATGCGGTCGTCGGCGTCACAGACTTTCAGGGTTGATGATACGATTCCCAGAAGGAGTGGCATCATCAAATCCTGAAGAGGCCTCACTTAACCAACTTCCAAATGATCGGTCCCCAGAGTCGACAATTCAACTAACCAGCAACCCACGCAAACCAAAGGAAGGGGCAGGAGGCCAACCAGAGGAACCTCGTCTGAGTGTAGATTTCGCGGGACACCAAGGCAAGCAAAGCAAACGGGCGCCCACTAATCTCTACTCTAAGTCTAAGGTGCACTCAAGCCCAGGTCCGGCTTCTCACTCAATATCAGAACACCCATCACAACCCCCAAATACAGCAATAATGACAATAATAATATGCTGAAAGTAAAGGTCAGAAATATAAATCCATACAAAATCCTCGACGGGAAAACAAGCGTTAGGATTGACTCTCTTAAGGGACGTTGGATCCCAAATGCATAAGAACTATCGCAGTCCTTAGCAGCCAAGGGACGTTGGATCCCCAGCAGAGTCGCCAGCTGTCGCTACTGCGAAAATCGGCGCCGACTGAACAGAAGAGTCGCCACCGTGCGTTATTTATCCCACGGGAGGGAAAGGAAACGCTCAGAGTAAACCTCACACAACACGGGAAAGGTATGGTCGTCGCCACCAAAACCTGGATTCGGGAGTCGGTTACGCAAGGGGAAGGTATTAGCACCCCTCACGTCCGTCGTACTCGACGGGATCCACGCTTGTTTTCGGGTACGGATTGTTATTCTATCTAAACAAGGGTTAAGGGTTAAAAAGAAAATAAAATGACTCGGCAAAGTATCGCACTTTATGCCTACGTATTCCCGTCTGGAACGAGAAATCAGAGTCAACGTAGTTCGCCTACCTACGGGAAAGGAGGGGAAGGTTGCTCGCTAGGATATCGCATCCTATGCCTACGTACTTTCATACAGCATGAAAGATCAGAGCAAACGTAGTTCGGGCCACGTACGACACAAGTCTGTATTGATTGTTTTTATTCCTTCTGAAAAGGTTTTTCTGATTACTGGTCCAAGCGGACAAAAATAACGTCTTGATGAGTTCATATTCTTTTACGGAAGAAGTGTCTTTTATTGTGTTTGAAATCTTATTGTGCTTTTCTGTTTGTTTTGAGAAAGAAGAGACAGAACTCTAACCTACGGTTGCGAAGGGAATCAAACTAACCTAATGTTATCATGCATGGGTTAAGACCTAGTATCTATCATGCTCCTCTCTTGCACAGAGAGAAACAGAGATCCTAAGGGAATAGACGGAAACAAAAACAATAGCAAATATACAGTAAAGCAGTAAAATGCATGGATGCAGCAATACAAGCGAGGCAATGGAGTCCCACTCAACCTCGAACCTAGAAAACAATAGGCAAAAGTGAACAGGATTCACTTTCAACCCAACAGGTTAAACAGCAAACAATACAGTCCAGAAAACCAATCAATACACCAGAAATGAATAACAACTAAAATAAACAGCCACAGCAGCTCTGCATCAACACCTATCTTCAAGTCATCTCCAATCAGCTACAAGCTTTTGGCCAGCCTCAGTCTCCATCTCCACAGCCTTCAAGCAAGGCCTTTGTCATCAATCTTCAGTCTACAATGGCTTTTCTTCAAGTCTCAAACGTCCAGGATGAGGGATCAATCACAAGAGTGAATTGGGTGTTAAGCAATTAGTTGACTACCAAGGGTGGCAAACAAACTGCTACTAACACATAAGATATTTCCTCTCAAGAGTTCTATCCCTTAGACAGTAGCACCAAGCCTTCCAAAGGAAGGGGGTGAGTGTCTTAGAGAGACTCTGCATCACAGAGAAGAATGGAGGCAGTCAAGACCTTCCATGTTTGAGAATCAAGCTTTCTACTCTAGGGCTCTGACTAGCTCCTAAACCCTATAGCCTTCAACAGCTGTCAGCACAGAATCTCCTCATCAAATCTGGAAGTTGGTCTTCAGTCTCTGCTCTTCAAATGGGCTTCATCATCTCAGGTCTTCAGCTCTCCCCAAATCCCAAACAAACCCAATACCCACACAGACAAATTATAATCCCCAGAGAGGGCACACCACACCAGTCAAGTAAATATAAGCAATACTAATAGCAGTAGGGGAATCCTACCATTTTCTAAGGGATCTAATAACTACCCCTAATCCCTATAGTCCCCTACCCCAAAAATTCAATCTCTAAGTCCTAAGGGAAATGAACTAATTTACCTATATTATCACCTAAACCCTAATTTTTGGTCATGTTGTTCACACCTAAACAAATCTCCTAAAATTAATTTCTAAAATTGTGAACTAAATCTTATATACAAGAGAAATGTCTACTCTAATCAACCTAAAAAGAATGGATTAAAAATGCTAAAGCATCTATTAGAACAAAAATCAACAAATTTAAGTATCAAACTAAACTTAATAAAATGCTATTTACAAGAAAATGCATGAAAAATATTAAACAAAATAAAATGCCATTTTTATTTTTTTCACATTTTTCTAGACAGAATTATTGACCTACCACAAAAAGAAGGAATTAAAAATATCAAATTTCCTATTTTTTATGATTTTTTAAAGATGAGAAAAATATAAAAGAAAATAAAAAACAAAATATGAAATAAAAGGGGGAGGGGGTCTGAATAGCATACACGCCTAGTTCAAATCTCAGCTGGGCCATAAAATGGGAGGTGCGCCTAGCAATTGGCGCTAGGCCCAGGAAGCATCAGAAAACGAATTGAAAAATAGAAAGAAAAGAAATAAGCTCGCGGTGCAGAAAGTAACAAAACCATGTATATTCCATTGGGCCTATACGAAAGGGGGTGGGGATATTAATTTGGATCCAAGGCCCATGCGTTTTAATAAGTGAAATGCTGCGTTCCACTTGGTCTTTTCCCTCCGTTTCAACTTCAAATGCCAGCCATTGGATGAGATGAGAAAGTCAAATAATTGGCATGATCGGACGGTCATTGGATCGTCTTCCTCAATCAACTCTAGGGTTTGCAGAATAAACCCTGCACACGAGCTCGACACAGCCATCTTCCAACCATCATATCTCCCTCGTCTCTCCATGATAGGCCACGATATAAACACCAAAATTAACCCAAAGTTCACGTAGAAGACAACTGCACCCTTAGTTTTTGCTGAAGCTTAATCAAATGCCAGACCCGATGGTATACAACCTCCATGGATACTCAAAATTCACCCTCACCAAACTTCAAATTCTTGCTAATAGAACCAACTTTATACTTCCACGATCACTCTAAACTAATCCACACTAAATATCACACTCTATTCATCAAGTTCCGGATCAAAACCTTTTTTGTGCATGCATGAAAATCTTCACCAATCAATGCCAAACTTTCCAGGATTCATCCTCTAACTACCTAGGTCTCTAATATACTAACAATCCTATGCCATGATCACTATGCTAGCCAATTCGAAGGAAAACATACCTGGTGCAAATTCTTGAAAACAGATATAGGCTTCTTGAATCAGCAGCCACCAATGCTCTGATCTTGATCAACACTCTTGATTCTTGCTACTGTATGCAATAACCTTTGATCCAATGCTCTGAATATGATATTTGAACTCCTCTTGCACTTTTGATGGTGAAGGTCACAACACACGAAAATGAACTCAACTCAACCAGATCTTGATGAATTATGGTTCTAGAATGATTGTAGAGTAGATTAGGATCAAGAACTTTGTGAATTGATGGGATTTTGTGAGAGATTGAGAACAATTTGCAAAATTGGAAAGATGGAAGGAAACTATGTATTCTTGCCAAATGAATCACCAACCATATTTTGGAGCCACTCTTGTGTTTATATAGATGATGATGGCCTAATCTAGAAGGTTGTAGAATGATCTTAGATGATTCTAGAAAGTGATGGAAAGTTATGGAAGTTCTCATGCCATGATACTTTGATCCATCTCATATCTCATGCATTTCCTTTCATGTTTGTATCAAAATCTCCTCTTATGAGTTATTGTCATGGTATGTATGAAAAAACCAAGTTCCTTGCCTTGAAAAGTCACTTATGCCAAGTTTTCTCTTCTTGCCTTATTATGCAAGCAACAAAAATACAAAGCAAGTCCAATTTTTTACTCTTAACTCAAAAAAGTGGCTGAACCAATGTCTCTAAAATTATGTTTGGAATCAATTTGGTATATTGGATGACCCATTTTGGATTTGTAGATCTCTCAAACCAATTTTTCATTTCAACTTTTTCAACTTATATGCCTTTTTTAGGTCATTTCTCACCAACTTTGGTCAAGTCTCATTCCATGCATTTCCAAGCTTCCATGACTTCTTTTCTAGACTTAAAATGGAATTTTGAGCAACTTTGATGTTGTGAAGTTTTTCATTTGAAGCTTCCTTGTATGAGTTTTAGGCATAGGCTAAGAATGACTTGTAATCCTTAGATAACCAAAATACCCTTTGCTTTCCAAGACCATAAGTAGAGTTACACAAATCATATGAAGGCATACTATACCATTCTAGAAATATAAGACAATGAGGAACAACTCTTATGTTGGCCAGAAATTCATTTGAAATCTCCTTGAGGGGTAAAAATTGCTTGGAAGTCAAGTCACTTTCACAGACAAAATTTCAGATACCTCAGATAACCTGTAACTTGTAAGGACCATAACTTGAGTTCTATAAATCTCCTTGATGTCTTCCACCACTCAAATTAAAGGTATTGAGACACTCTACAAGTTTCATGTTGGCCAAGGATCCATTTGAAGCTTGCATTTTGACTTATCTTGCTTGGAAATTTGACCTAAATTAGGGGATTTTACACAGAAACCCTAATTTAGAAACTCCTCTTCTCCTTGATTTCTCTTGAATTCTTCTTGGCATAACAGCATATCCTTCTTTACATGTCAAATGATGAACCCCACATCTCTCCAATGACCCTTAATGCCTTTCAATCAGTCATTTGACCTAGAGTTGACCTAGGGTTGACCCAGATGAAACCCTAGTTGACTGTCTTCAACTGCAATTCTTGTGATCACACCAAGGACTTGTCTCCTTCTTCAAATGACTTTCTAAGTCTCTCTCCATGCTCTATCCACAGCTCACAACTTACTTGTTGATCATCAGATCCCCTCAGCTAGGAGATAGATGCACTGCTTGATCCATTGACTTCCCAGTCTTCAAATTCTTTCTGATGACTTGAATGGGATTGAATTTGAACCATAACCTCTTGATAGGCTCATAGAGATGAGAATAATGCTTGGTCCCCTGTTGGATGGTTTGCTATGCTATGCTATGCAGATAATTAGACTATGTACATGACTCTATATGCAAATGCTGATGATATTGAAACATAAACCAAGTGAATAAGGTTGAGCAAATTTTAGGGTGCAACAGCTGGTACCCTTTTCCAGAGGATGAATATTGGGTCCTTCCCCAGTGAAGTCGCCCCAAGCAAAATCGAGTGTTGTCTCCCCAGGAGAGCGGAGATTGCGTCAAAGTAAAAGATAATGTATCTTCAGTTCGGAATTAGCTTGTCAAGCAGAACAGAGTCCCCCCCAGTAAAGGTCGAGGCGGATGTGATTAACTCCCCAGAGAGTTCTTGCGCAGTGCAAATCCGAATGTGTAGTTCAATCCCCAGCTCAGTGATAGCAGGATGATTTCCCCAGCTCAGTGATAGCAGGATGATTTCCCCAGCTCAGTGATGGCGGGATGATTGCCCCAGCTCAGTGATAGCGGGATGATTGCCCCAGCTCAGTGATAGTAGGAGAGGTTCCCCACAGAGTGTGATCAGGTGGTTGGAGCTGCTGAAAGGAGTTTTCCCGAGCGATTGTCCTTTCTTTCCCCAGCAAGTCACTCTTCCTCGTCAGGAGGAGCGTCTTTAGCAGATTTTGGAGTTTTGAGTTCGTGAGCTACTTTCCTAGCAGGATGGTTATCCCCAGCGGAGTTAGTTCACCTTTCCCGCATTTATTTTGTTGGAAGCGTATTGGTAGTATTCCGGTCATCCCAGCGGATCCAGTGTGTCTTCAGCATTTATTTTGCTGAAATAACTCTTCGCATAAGCATGCATCATGAGCATTTGCATTTTTGGCATTTCCATGCAGTGTGGAAGCATTATGTCATTATCAAACATGCATTGTTGAAACATAAGCCAGGTGGTTACCTCTTCGGTTTCAGCTATGTTCGTTCCCTGCCGATGAGAGAAATCGTGATTCAGGAAGATGTGGACACGCAGTGATCGTGTTGATCTGGGTATGTGTATCTGTGGTCGAATGGTGCGGTGATCGTGTTCGTCCCGACCTAAGAAGATTGTTTTGTAAGGCACGCAGTGATCGTGTTGGTATCATCTTGGGGTTTTATTGAGCAGGACGCGCAGTGATCGTGTTCACTCTATTGGCGGTGCAGGACACGCAGTGATCGTGTTTATCATATCATGTGATGTTTGTTGGTCGATGTACGCAGTGATCGTATTCGTTCGTTATGCAGTGGTTATAGATTAACATGCAGTGATCGTGTTCATCCAGTTTTGTTGGTCGGTATACGCAGTGATCGTATTCGTCCGTTATACGTTTAAATCGTGGGGTGAGGCACGCAGTGAACGTGTTCATCTGGTTGTTGGTGGCCGAAGTACGCAGTGATCGTATTTGTCCCATGTTTGAAGTAGTGTCACAGCACGCAGTGATCGTATTTCCTCCAGTCAAGAGGGCCGTGACATGAAGCGCGCAGTGATCGCGTTCACCCTATGTATGGTTAGAATACGCAGTGATCGTATTTTCTCCAGTCAAGAGGATCGTGGCTCAAAACACGCAGTGATCGTGTTCAAACACGCAGTGATCGTGTTTAAGATACGCATTGATCGTATTTGTATAGCATGCAGTGATCGTGCTGATGATACCATGGGAACTTGTGATGCGGAGCACGCAGTGATCGTGGCTATCGTATCAGTTGGTTTTGTTGGTCGGCATACGCAGTAATCGTATTCGTCCTACTACATGGTTTGTTTTTGTGACGCACGCAGTAATCGTGTTGACATCATTTTGGGGGTTTGTTGGTCGAGATGCGCAGTGATCGTATTCGTCCTATTACAGCACACGCAATGATCGTGTTCGTCGTATTGGTGGTTGAAGTACGCAGTGAATGTGTTCGTCTCTTCTATGTGGATCTATTCCATCTGACAAGCAGTGATCGTGTTTATCTCATCTGGCTGGATTTATGGTCGACGTGATTTTGGTCATAATACAACGCGCAGTGATCGTGTTTATCGCATTATGTGATTTTGTTTATGGCATCAAGGCGCACAGTGATCGTGTTCATCTTGTTACAGAGGGTTGTCGTGCCAGACACGCAGTGATCGTGTTCGTCATGTCATATTCCCCTAGCAGAGTTGCTTGGTCAAGCATTTCTCTTTCTCCCCAGCCGAGTCCTTCTCAGAGCATGGTGGAGACAGATTTTAGGCGGTTACCCACAGTTACCCCAGTAGAGACGTAATCCCCAGCAGGGTAGTCCTCAACGAGATACTTGGTTAAGTTCCTCGGCAGGATATTCTTTGACAAGTCGCTTGGTTAAGTTATTTGTATTCCCCCAGCTGAGTCTGTATCAGGATGATGTGGTATCAGTATTAGAAGACGGTAGTGCAGATTTTCGGGTCGTGACCCGCAATTTCCCCAACAGAGTTATGTTCTCCAGCAGGGTGTTACTTCCATGGGTTGCTTGGTTAAGTCCCTCATAGTCCCCAACAGGGAGCTTGCTACAGGAGGTGTTTGGTTAAATTCCTCGTATTTTATCAACAAGGTTATTCTCGTCAGGGTACTTGGTTAAGTTCCCAATTTCCCCAGCAAGTGTTTGATGGCAGTCGTCAGAATTGACCTCAGAGTTGCTTAGTTAAGTTTCTCTCTTCCCCGTAGAGTCGGTTGTTCATGTCTTCAAACATTGTCCCGCTTGTTTAAGTGTTTGCTCGTTTCTTCAGGATACGAAAGGTTGATCAGTGAAGTCAACATGACAAGTGAAGTCGGTATTCTCCCGCTGGTAAGCGTGTGCAGAGGTTGATAAGTGAGATCAACAGAGGTTGATAAGTGAGATCAACAGAGGTTGGTAAGTGGTATCAACAAGTTCTCGTTGTGTGGTGTATGCTCATTTCTTCGGAATGGAGTGGTCTGCGGACGATATCAGATTATTTTACAAAACATATTGACAGATGGATGGTTAGTTGTTGCCGTGACAACAGAAGCCAGTTCCCAGGGTTTTCCCCAAGCAGTAGTTGTTTTCGCAATTTATTTTTGCGGTTGGAAAATTTCCGGGTTCTTTTGTATTCAACCGTCTCGTACCTCGAATGTCTGAAGGCTGCGCGCTCTTCATCCAGTCGGGTCCAAGCCGCTTGAATAGGGGCAGCTGTTGCACCCCAAAATTTGCCCAACCTTTTCTAACCTAGGTCTATGTTTCAATTGCATAGTCATTTGCATTGTCATCATGTACATAGTGTATTCATCTGCATTGTATAGCATGAGCAAGCTATCTTAACAGGGGATCAAAGTTCTATTCTTATCTCAAGAGGCATATACAAGGGTTTCATTCATATTCAAGTCTACTCAGGTCATCAGGGAAGAATTGGGGCTTGGAAGTGTTGCCAGGTTGATCAGTGAATTCTCTCCTATCTTGAGATTGTTTGGGGATTATCAAAGGAAATGTGAGCCATGAGCCAAGAGCATGAGGTGTGTATGGATGTTATGAAGAGCCTAGATTATCATTTTTGAGGAGTAACCAGGTCATTGGGATGATTGCAAGAGCCTCAGTTGAAGTCAGTCAACTAGGGTCAACACCAGGTCAACACTAGGTCAAAGAAGTGTTTTGAAAGGCATCAAGGAGCATTTGAAGAATGTGGGATTCATTATTTGCTACATGGATATGGATATGATGTTGTGTTAAAGAAAAATCAAGAGGAGTCAAGGAGAAGAGGAGTTACTAAATTAGGGTTTCAGTGTAAAATCCCCTGATTTAGGTCAAACTTCAAAGCAGTGTAACTCAAGATGCAAGCTTCATATGGATTCTTGGTACACATGAAACTTTTAGAGTATCTTCATAGCTTTAATTTGAGTGGTGGAAGTAATCAATATGATTTATAGAACTCAAGTTATAGCTCTTGCAAGTTACAGGTCATCTGAGGGCACTGAAATTTGTCTGTGAAAGTTGTCTGTCTTCCAAGCAACTTTTGACCTTCAAGGATATTTCAAATGGATTCATGGCAAACGTTAGAGTTGTTCCTTATTGTCTTAGCGTTCTAGGAAGGTATGGTATGCCTTCATATGATTTGTGGAACTCTACTTATGGTCTTGGCAAGCAAAGGGTATTTTGGTCATCTGAGGATTACAGGTCATTCTTAGCCTATGCCTAAAACTCATACAAGGAAGCTTCAAATGGAAAACTTCACAACATCAAAGTTGTTCAAAATTCCATTTTAAGTCTAGAAAATAAGTCATGGAAGTTTTGAAATGCATAGAACAAGACTTGGTAAAAGTTGGTGAAAAATGACCTAAAAAAGGCATATAAGGTGAAAAAGTTGAAATGAAAAATTGGTTTGAGAGATCTACAAATCCAACATGGGTCATCCAATATACCAAATTGATTCCAAACATCATTTTAAAGACATTGGTTCAGCCACTTTTTTTAGTTAGGGGTTAAATTTTGGACTTGCTTTGTATTTTTGTTACTTGCATAATAAGGCAAGTATGGAAAACTTGGCATAAGGTGAATTTTCAAGGCAAGGAGCTTGCATATCATTCCAATTTGGCATGTAAGGAGATTTTGAAGAGTTATAAGTGCATTTTAAGGAGATACCATGAGATATCAACATGTCATCAAGTGAGATTTTCATGAACTTTCCACCACATTCTAAAATCATTCTAAGATCAATCTAGAAACTTCTAGATCTGTCTATCATCATCTATATATTGGATTGAACTCATTGGTGCAAGGGGTTGGTGAAAAGAGAGAAAAGAGAGAGTGATATACCATTTCTTCCATTTTTGCAAATCAATCTCAAACTCCATTTTTTTCTTCATCTCCATTGAATTTTTCTCACCAAATCAATTCCTTGGATCCTACTGAACAAATGCATATAGATTGGAGTGGCCATTGATAAGTGTTTGAAGGTGTGGCTTCAAATTTGCAAGTGAAGCAAGTTGGATCCAATCTCACAATCCAAGCATTGTCCATCCAAGATCTTGCAAACAGAAAGGTTCTCATCCATTGAAGATCATTTGTGGCAAGTTTCAAGCATTGGATTGGAGTGTAGCTGCATCTGCCATCACCATTTTTCAGGTTTGCAAAAGCATTCGAATCTCTCTATTTATGCAGTACTAGATGAAATGGTTAGGGTAAATATGATTAGAGACCTTAGGTGATTGATTCTTGAGAATTAGAGAGAGTTCTATGAGGTTCCATAACAGGGTGATGATTCTTTGATGACCAAGATTAGGCTGGATATTGAGTTATAATGATCATGTAATAGCTTAATGAAATCAGTGCAACACCATGAGCAAGATAAGGCCATTAATACCAAGAAGTACCATGCTTGATCTCAGTGTAATTTGTTTGAACCCGTGCATTCATGCTTTCTGTTTGTGGGATATAGGAGGTTTTAATGGAAATTATGCGTGTAATCGTGTTCCTGGGAAAGAATAGACCAATTTTGGTTTTGGAATTTTTGAATTTCATTGAGAATTGAGAGAGCACGATGAGCTTGATTTCATGCATGGAAGCTGTAAAAAACTGAAACCCTAGGTGCTGATTGGAGAAGATGACTGATGACCCTTGGATTAGTTCATTTCAATTGACTTGTTAAGTTCATCGCACGGTCCAAATTTGAAGTTGAGAAACGGAGGGAGAGACTAAAGCGAAACGATGCGTTTCACTTAAACGCCATCCATGGGCTTTGGATCAGCGTGCTATCCCCACCCCCCAATTGGAAGCCCAATGGAAATGAACTGGGAATTGTCGCTATTTGCACCGTGGATCTCATCTTTTTCTTTTATTTTCTTAATTGATTTTCTGAACTAACTGGGCCTAGCGCCAATTTATATTCGCGCCCCCATCTTCTTGGCCCATCATTATAATAACTAGGCGCATCTGCTAGTAGCACCCCCCATCCCATTTATTTCATTTTTGTGATTTTATTTTTCTTTAATATTCTTTGATCTTTAAAAATTCATAAAAAATTGAAAATAGCTTGTTTTTAATTGGTTCTTTTGGTGATAGGTTCATAATTTTGTCTAGAAAAATAATAAATAATAAAAATAGCCTTTTATTTTGTCTTGATATTTTTTGTGTATTTTTCCTTTAAATAGCTTTTTAATGGATTTAGTTTGGTACTTAAATTTGTTGATTTTTGTTCTAATAGTTCCCCTTAGATTTAGGGTTCATTCTTTTTTGGGTGATTCACTTAGGACTTCAACTTGTATATAGGATTTTATTCACAATTTTAGAATCTAATCTTAGGTGATTTGTTTAGGTGTGATTAGCATGATAAAAATTAGGGTTTTAAGTGAGCATATGTGAGATAATTCATTTCTTTTAGGTCCCTTAGAAAATATTAGGATTCCCCTACTGCTATTAGTATATTGCTTATATTTGATTGATTTGTGTGGTGTGCCCTCTTTAGGGTTATTATTTTGTTGTGTGGGGTATTGGGTTTGTTTGGGGCCTGGGGCTTGAGCTGAAGACTGTGATGATGAAGGCCATTTGAAGATCAGAGAATGAAGACCAACTTCCAGAGTTGATGAAGAGTATCTCTTGCTGGCAGCTGCTGAAGTTTGTAGGATCTAGGAGTTAGGCAGAGCCCTAGAGTAGAAAATTTGATTCTCAAACATGGAAGGTCTTGATTGCCTCCATTCTTCTCTGTGATGCAGAGTCTCTCTAAGACACTCACCCCCTTCCTTTGGAAGGCTTGGTGCTAATGTCTAAGGGATAGAACTCTTGAGAGAAATATTCTTTGTGTTGATAGCAGTCTGTTTGCCACCTTTGGTGGTCAACTAATTGCTTAACACCCAGTCCATTCTTGTGGTTGATTCCTCAGCTTGGAGGTTAGGACTTGAAGAAAAGCCATTGGGAGATTGAAGATAAAGTCTGAGGTTTGCTTGAAGACTGATGATTTGAAGTCAGATGCTGATGCAGAGCTGCTTTGCTGTTTAGCTTTTGCTGTTTTAATTTTTGATGTATTGTGTGGTTTTCCCTGACTGTATTGTTTGTTGTTTAACCTGCTGGGTTGAAAGTGAATTCTGTTCACTTTTGCCTATTGTTTTTAGGTTCGAGGTTGAGTGGGACTCCCTTGCCTCGCTTGTATTGTTGCATCCATGCATTTTACTGCTTTATTGTATATATCTGCTGTTTCTGTTTCCGTTTATCCCTTAGGATCTTTGTTTCTCTCTGCGCAAGAGAGGAGCGTGATAGACATTAGGAGTTAACCCATGCATGATAACATTAGGGTAGATTTTTATCCCCTTTTCAACCCTAGGATTTGTAGAGTGTCATCTCTTCTTCCTTCAAAACAACAGAAAAACACTAATAAAGGTTATAACAGAGATTAATTCATTTCTTCCGTCAAAAGATTTGAACGAACATCAACCTTTTTGCAATAAGAAAACCCTTGTTTAAGGTGAGATTTTTCATAAAAGACACTTGAACAGCTTGTGTCGTGCGTAGCCCGAACTACGTTTGCTCTGATCTTCCATGCTGTGTGGAAGTACGTAGGCATAGGATGCGATATCCTAGCGAGCAATCTTCACCCACCTTCACCCGTAGTTAGGCGAACTACGTTGACTCTGATTTCTCGTTCCAGACGGGAATACGTAGGCATAAAGTGCGATGCTTTGCCGAGTCATGTTTTCTTTTCTTTTCAGACCTCATCCTTTAGTTTAGATAGAAGTGTAATCCGTACAAACCAAGAAAGCGTGGATCCCATCGAGTACGATGGACGTGAGGGGTGCTAATACCTTCCTCTTGCGTAACCGACTCCCGAACCCAGGTTTTGGTTGCGATGACCATACCTTTTCCCATTTTCTGCGAGGTTTACTTCGAGCGTTTCCTTTCCCTCCTTTGGGATAAATAACGCACGGTGGAGACTCTTCTGTCAGCCGGCGCCGATTTTCGCAGTAGCGACACCGAGGACCGAAAACTCAGCCATGCAACAAAAACCAACTGAACAAGCAGAAAAGGAATCCGAGTTAGAGAAGAAGGAAGACAACGAGAAGGAGGATACCGCAAGTGAAAAAACTCAAGCACCTCCAGCGCCATATAAACCACCTATCCCTTATCCTCAAAGATTAATAAACTCCAAAACTTCAGGACAGTTTAAGAAATTTGTAGAGCTCCTTAAACAGCTGAATATTACTATTCCTTTTACAGAAGCGATAACTCAAATGCCGTCATACGCTAAATTCCTCAAAGAAATCCTGTCGAATAAGAGGAAGATCGAGGATAACGAAACAGTTACACTTACTGCAGAGTGTAGCGCCATTATTCAAAACCGCATGCCTCCTAAATTAAAAGACCCAGGTAGTTTCTCCATACCCTGCGTCATAGGAAAGTTCATAATAGACAAAGCTCTATGCGATTTAGAAGCCAGTATCAGTGTTATGCCTTTATCTATATGCAAAAAGCTGAATATGGGAGACCTCAGACCAACCAAAATGTCTGTTCGATTAGCTGACCGATCAATAAAATACCCCGTCGGAATACTGGAAAACGTTCTAGTGCGCATAGGACAATTCTACATTCCAACCGACTTCATAATCTTGGACATCAAGGAAGATACTGTAACCCCAATTATCCTAGGAAGACCGTTCCTAGCTACAGCCGGAGCTATTATAGACGTGAAGAAAGGAAGGCTAACATTCGAAGTAGGAGAAGAAAAGATAGAGTTCATTCTCACCAAGTTCTTACAAGCACCAGCCATAGACGATACCTGCTATTTAGTAGACGAAATTGACGAATGCATAAGAGAAATTGAAAATGAAGAGACCACGTATTCAGAAATAATAAAGATCCAAATACCCGATATTTCTGAAGACGATGATTGGCGGAAACCGTATAAAGACGACAGCCTAAGCGAAAGCTTAGCACTGACCCCAAACCATATGCCAGGTCCGAAGAACCCATCTTTAGAACTTAAAACACTACCCAAAACCTTAGATATGAATTTCTAGACGATGAACTGAAAAGACCAGTGATAGTCAACGCCGACTTAGGACAACCAGAAACTGAAAAGCTATTAGAAGTCCTAAAGAAGTACCCCACCGCGTTAGGCTATAACATAAGCGATCTAAAAGGTATAAGCCCTTCAATCTGTATGCATCGAATTACAATAGAGGAAGACTCTAAAACCTCTCGAGAGCATCAGAGAAGACTGAACCCCATCCTGAGCACTGTAGTCAGAGATGAAGTAAAGAAATTGCTAGATGCAGGAATCATCTATCCGATCTCCGATAGTGAATAGGTCAGCCCAGTTCATGTCGTACCGAAGAAAGGAGGAGTCACAGTAGTTAAAAACGAAAAAGGCGAATCAATAACAAAAAGAGTCGTGACTGGAAGCAGGATGTGCATTGATTATAGGAAGCTTAACAAGGCCACACGCAAAGATCATTTCCCGTTACCCTTCATAGACCAAATGTTGGAAAGATTAGCCAAACATTCATATTTCTGCTATCTAGATGGTTATTCAGGATTCTTCCAAATTCCCATTCATCCTGATGACCAAGAAAAGACTACATTCACCTGTCCCTATGGTACTTTTGCTTACCGCCGAATGCCGTTCGGACTCTGTAATGCTCCAGCAACCTTCCAAAGATGCATGCTGGCAATCTTTGCAGATTTCATAGATAACATCATGGAAGTATTTATGGACGATTTCTCGGTATGTGGACAAAGCTTCGAAGGATGCCTACAAAACTTAGAAATGGTATTAGAACGATGTGTAAAAGTGAACCTCGTCCTAAATTGGGAAAAATGCCATTTTATGGTCCGACAAGGAATAGTTCTAGGACATGTCATATCAGATAAAGGAATTGAGGTCGACAAAGCTAAAATAGAGATTATAAAAGATCTCCAACCTCCAAAATCCGTACGAGAAATACGGAGTTTTCTAGGACATGCCGGTTTCTACCGAAGATTTATAAAAGATTTTTCGAAAATCACAAAACCTCTGACCGGCCTGTTGATGAAAGATGCTGAGTTCGTCTTCGACGACGACTGTCTAAAAGCATTCGAAACATTAAAATCAGCCCTTATCACCGCACCAATCATGCAACCACCCGATTGGCGACTACCGTTCGAAATCATGTGCGATGCGAGTGATTATGCCGTAGGCGCAGTTCTAGGACAAAGGAAGGACAAGAAACTCCAAGCCATCTACTATGCCAGTAGAACCTTAGATCCTGCCCAAATGAACTACGCTACCACAGAAAAGGAACTTCTAGCAGTTATATTTGCGCTTGACAAATTCCGTTCTTACTTAGTAGGAGCAAAAATTATTATATACACAGACCACGCTGCCATAAGGTACCTAATAAGAAAAAAGGATGCCAAACCAAGACTATTAAGATGGATCCTGTTATTACAAGAGTTTGACTTAGAAATCAAAGATAAGAAAGGAACCGAGAACGTTGTTGCAGATCACTTATCCCGAATAGAAGGCATCAAACATAAACCAGTACCGATAAATGATGATTTCCCGTACGAACGTCTGATAGCCAAATTAGAAAGTGACATACCCAACTCAATCTCGGAAGATCCAGAATTCGAAAAAGCCGTAGAAGTCGTCTATGCCCAAGTCACATTACCCTGGTATGCTGACATCGTTAATTACCTCGCTGCAGGTGTGCTTCCACCGGATCTCACTTATCAGCAAAAGAAGAAATTCTTCCACGATCTGAAACACTATTATTGGGACGAACCTCTACTCTTCAAGAGAGGGGCCGACAACATATACCGTCACTGTGTCCCAGAGGAAGAAATAGAAAATATCATTTCCCAATGCCATTCAGCACCATATGGTGGGCATGCTAGTACATCCAAGACGTGCGCTAAGATTCTCCAAGCCAGCTTATTCTGGCCTAACCTCTAGAAAGACGTTCACATCGCTGTGCTAAAATGTGATCGATGCCAACGAACTGGCAACATCTCACGACGCGATGAAATGCCTCAAAAAGGAATCTTGGAGGTAGAAATCTTTGACGTATGGGGAATAGATTTCATGGGACCATTCCCACCTTCTTTTGGTAATAACTACATACTCGTCGCTGTCGATTACGTGTCTAAATGGATAGAAGCCATTGCTGCTCCAACAAACGACGCACGAGTAGTAATCAAACTCTTCAAAAACACAATCTTTCCTAGATTCGGTGTACCCAGACTCGTCATTAGTGACGGCGGATCTCACTTCATATCGCGAATATTCGATAAAATTCTCTCTAAATATGGAGTCCGACACCGAGTAGCTACACCTTATCATCCGCAAACTAGCGGACAAGTAGAGGTCTCGAACAGAGAAATAAAACTGATATTGGAAAAGACTGTCGCTACCTCAAGGAAAGATTGGTCGTCAAAGCTACAAGAAGCTTTATGGGCTTATAGGACCGCTTTTAAGACACCAATAGGTACTACCCCCTACAAATTAGTTTACGGGAAATCCTGCCATCTCCCTGTAGAATTAGAGCATAAGGCCTTATGGGCCATTAAGACACTCAATTTCAACTACACCGAGGCAGGAGAGAAGCGAATCTTGAACTTACACGAATTGGAAGAACTTCGATTAGACGCTTACGAAAAGGCCCGTATCTACAAAGAACGAACTAAAAAGTGGCATGATAAACGTTCAGTAAGGAAACAATTCAGTGTGGGAGACATCGTATTGCTCTTTAATTCAAGATTAAAACTCTTCCCAGGTAAACTAAAATCTAGGTGGTCTGGACCTTATGAAGTGACTAAGGTACTTCAGAGTGGAGCTGTTGAAATTACCGATAAGACGAATGCACCGTTTATCGTAAACGGGCAACGTCTAAAACATTATAATAAGAACGAAACCAGCCCTCAAGTCTGCAGTATAATACTGCTTGAGCTCCCAGCTCAAACACCCAAATAGCTTCTCACCAAGCTATCGTCAGGCTTTAGACGTTAAAAACAGCGCTTACTGGGAGGCAACCCAATTTCCCTCGTTATTGTATTTCAATTTTTCTTTAAAATTTTACTTTGACAATCCAACAAAAATTCAAAAAATTATAATTATTATTACTTTCTACTTTCGTTTGTTTTCATATTTTTATTTTATTTTATTTTTCTTTTTTGTCTTTTGTTTCTACCGCTTTTTGTTTTTAAAAATCCTGACTTCAAACTCCTGTTTTAAACTTTTCAGGATTTTTAAAGTCTTCAAAACATTCCTTCTGTTTTCTCCGAATTACCTGCGAGTATGGCCGAGTACGACTTCACAAAGGTTCACTTTCGAGGACTAGCTCAAAAGGCAAGATTTGCAGCACTAACTGAAAGAGAAATCGCCTTAACGCTGTATTATGATAAGTCTACCATGGATAAACTAGGAATCACGGATAGCATTCAATACCTGTTCAATCAACTGAGTTGGGAGAACACTGCTTTGAAAACACATTTTGCTACCTATAAGGATCTTACCTATGAATTCCTTAGTTCTTTCAAATATATACCCAACTATGGTTTTGGATCCAACACAGAGCTGATTACCTTCCGAATGTTTGGAATGGACCAAACCCATAGCCAGATGTCACTAGCTAACCTCCTAGGATTTCCTAACGGACCGCATGTGTTCATCAGTGCAGAAGATGACGATCTTGATTTCGAACTCGACCAATTCTGGGGTAGAATCACAGGCGACTATCACCCTGAACCAGACAGAATGTATAATGATGATATCCATAACCCAGCTTTCAGATACTTCCATAAGATACTAGCTCACACCCTGTTTGGGAAAGAAGAAAATATTACTACAGTATCTAAAGAGGAGTTATTCATCATGTTCTGTGCTTCTCAGGGACGTACAGTAAATGCAGTGCCTTTCATGATGAGATCTTTCAAACGCCTCACGCAGGAACCACAGACACCTATTCTTATCGGAGGCCTCGTGACAATGATTGCCCACGAGCTTGGCCTTAGATTCCACTTAAATGCAAGCACTCGTTTTGGCACCATCCGACCAATGAATATACAATTCTGCTTTAACAGGCGCATTTTAGGAACTATGGGACCTGGACCGTATGAGTACCTCATTAACGAAAAACCAGTACAGCTATTCACACTGTCTGATCATCAGATGACGAGTATCCACAACAAGGACAACTGGCTTTATGAACTGGACGAGCCTATGGGACCTCCTTCACCACAGTCAACACCACAGAACTATATGTATGACAGTGACCATATCTCTGAGGCACACGACTATATGTACTATGAGGATGATGTATCTGAAGCTGAAGTAGACCCTATGACTCCTCCGCACTACAACACCTATCCTGAGCCTATCCCTGAGGAGACCACCGACAAAATGGATATTGTTCTACTACGATTGGACAACGTTGATGCAGCTCTGACTACTGTAAAAGATGACATCGCAGGCATACACAACGAACTGGTAGTCTTCATGGACTTAGTCTACGACCAACTCGACTACTACGCACGGAAATTCGATGAGTTGAAGGCACGAAAAGACTAGATACTAGTTCTAGCAGTAGATTCAGTTTAGTTTAGTTTAGTGTAGTTTCGTTTAATCATTTGGATTTTTCGCATTATTAATTTCTTTATGTACTACATACAATCATTTCAATTTCATGTTATTTCAATTATAGTCTTTATTCAATTATTCTATTTTTATGTTACTCTTTTTTTGTTGGCTGTTATAACACATTGTCGTATCAATACTAGGCCTAAAAATCACTGCAAGAACACCCTCAGAGCAAAATTCTGCGTTCTGCAGATTTTGCTGCTGTGACGACCGTCACAGGACCCTGACGAGCATCACGCGGGTGACGACCGTCACGAACCCAGAACTGCTATCTGATATAACAGGGCTGCGTTTTCTCTCCCACTACCCTCATTTCAACTTCCAATCATCATAACTTCTACCCCACTACAAATTTTCGTTCTCCCCACATTGCACCATATATTTCAACTCCAATCTCAACTTCCAACCACACTTCTGTCAGTTCTTCCCACTTCGCAGAAAAACCCCAATCTTCAGAACCCTCTCAATCTTTCCAACAATGGTGAGAAATGCAGAAACCTCGGATATCAGTAACATTGTCTTCAGCGAAGGTGACTTAGGCGAAAGACAACGAGCAAACTACATCGCATTCCATCAAAGGTCGCTCCAGCCGACTCATTATCCATACATTCCGTCGCTTACGGAGCTAGGCCTCCTTGAAGGCGTAACTTGAATGCTTCAACGAGCAGGCATCTGGAATCTCTGCACCAATCCACTGCCAACATACGAACAACTCACTCTCGAGTTCTTGAGTTCGTTTACCTACGTCACATCCAGCGGCGACCTCAACCAACATTCTGGTGCCGCATGTTTCCGGATGTTCGGCACAAACTATCAGGTGCACCAAAACCAGATTGCCGCCATCCTACAGCTACCTCGAGGCGACAATGCTCACCGCCGCCTCACTGATCAGTTCCAGCACGAAGCTTTCGCGCTGTGGTACCAGTTGACCGGCATCAATGCCGATGGTTGGGACTCTCTGCACGCCACACATATCCATAACCCAACCATCCGGTAATTTCACAGAGCATTGAGCAACACAATCTTCGCCAGAGACAGCAACCATAAGGTGAACTCGAAAGAGCTCTTCTTCCTCCATTGCGTCTTCAACAACGAGCCTGTCAACGCCGCTCCGTTCCTGCTGGCTCACATTCAGGCCAACTGCAACCGTGGCTCGAAGCCATTTTACTTTGGCGGGATTGCCACTGCCATTGCACTTGGGCTGAACCTTGGCGACCGCCTCCAGCACCTTCATTCCATCCCCTCGGTGTTCCTTGACACTGACCACTGCAGAGCCTCCCACCTTATCCGCTCCAGAGCCGACGGCAAGTACCATCTGGTAGTGTGTGGCAAAACCGTCCAAAGCATCATCCTTCCATCACGCACCCGCACACACCCAGAGGATCGTACCAACTGGTTATTTGACCTCACTGCCCCTCCTACTGCCACTGTTCCTACTCAGGACCACACCCAAGGTTCTAACGATGAAATCCAAGCTGAGTTGGACAGGTCCGAGCAGCCAGAGGCATCGCAGCCTCCTCCTTACGAAGGTACATCCTCTCGCCGCCGCCGCCATCATTCAGTGCCCGACTACACAGAAGAGGATCTCTGTCGCTCTCTCGACCAGCAGGTACAGATACTCGCTATGCTGCAGTAGCAGAATCAGCGAGCAGACCAGTTCGAAGCTTGGCACCGGACTCAAATGCAACAACTTCAAACCGGCCAAGCTACCATTACTGAGAACCTGGCGAATCTGACTTTGCAGGTCGAAGGACTCCGGGACACCGTCTACCACACCGGAGCTATGAGTTATGAGGATAGAGTAGCCCTTGCCAGAGCCAGAGGACGCCAGCGCGGACGTGACCGAGGCAGCGGACGTGATTAGTTATCATTTTCCTTATTTGTTTACTATATTTCCAATTTATTTGTACTTTCATTTCCGTTGTATCTCCCTCTCGCATGCTTCAAAATCAGTGGGGACACTGATTGAGATAGTGTGGGAGCGGAGCCTTTATTCCCATTCCACTGTTATTTCCATTCCACTGTACTTTGAATTTCGTAATTTCTATTTAAATATTTTCTATTTTTAGAAAATAAAGCTCGTTTATATATACTTTATCCGTTACGCAAACATCCCCACATTATTCAACGTAAACAAAAAATTCCGTTCGTTCCTCAAAAGCAAAAGCTCCACGAGAATGCACCCGAGTTCAAACCAAGTTTTGAAACTCCGAGGAAACGACAGTTCTAACAAAACCAGTACCGTCCTGACACCTTAGATCTCCGGTTTATGCGAGTCGGTTTCACTACCTACGCGTACCAAAGTCTCAAGTGTCTACGCAAACTCAGCCCCAAGTAGTTTATACTAGCAGTCAGCACCATCCTAAATCACTTCTAAGCGAGCGACCGATGCAAATAAGTGTATGATCTCCAAAAAGATGAAAAATCATGAAAAGAGAGCTAAATAGCCCAAAAATATAAGACACGTTTCCTTCTAAGTTAGGTGCTCCTCACCCGAGCATTTAGCCCAACGGCACGAAAACTCATTGAAAAATCAATGACATAAGCTTATGATCAATGAAGAAGATCGAAAACAGAAATGAGATCACATTCACTAACAGGTCGACTTGCCATGAAAGTGTATGGACAACGGGCTTAATGTGATTGCGCTAGAACAAACAGGGTGAACTTGCCGCGAGAACCTTGACACCAAGCTACAGTAGCATGATTGGGACCAGTTTGCATAAAAAGAAGACCTCCGAAGACTTGTAGTCCAGTGTCGTCATGGTACTCGTTTTGTTCCTACCAAGAATCTCGGTTTTTCCCGACTTTGCGAACAAAGAAGTTGCCTCGTGCTTGCCGACCTTTTCATGTTTTACTTGAGGACAAGCAAAGATTCAAGCTTAGGGGAGTTTGATAACACGAAATCGTATATATATTTTGATGCATAATTCAACTAAAGTTTAACTGTTTTCGATCCGATTTCGGGTTATTTCCGTGTTATTTGTCTGATGTTTTGCAGGTATTCAACGATCACGTCTAAACAAGGCAACATGAAGAAAAGAAGCAATCTCAGATGAAATATGGACGAAAAAGGAGTGAAAACATCATGAAAAACGCAGAAGGCTGTTTTTGCTTATGTGACGACCGTCACACGGGTGACGACCGTCACACCTTGTGACGACCGTCATGCAGGCAAAAACGCCCCACTTCAATTACACGTTAAAGAAGCAGTTCCAAGTCCCAAATAGTGGACCATTACTCCCTGATTTTTCTACCTCAAAGTCCACTCTCTCCAATTATAACCGTTAGAGTTCCATCTCTATAAAAGGGGAAGAAGGGGACCTCAGAAAGGGAGCCGCATTCATACAACGAAGTGCTGCCAAATTTATTTCCAGAGCAAACCTTTCCAGTTTAATATTCTTATTTATTTCTCTTTACTTTCTTCTGCATTCCATTTCATTCTTATGTAATTTCTACTTTTATTGTACGATCAATTTGGCATAAAGACCAGAATCCTGCCAACATCTGTGGAGGATCTTCCCAAAGGCCAATTGGAATATTTACAGGTTTCTCATTTCAATCGTAATTCCAGTTTTATTATAATGCAAATTATTATTTATTGTTTTTATTTATGTTTTATCTTTCCCAAATCCATGTCTAGCTAAACTTAGGTAATTGATATGTAGTAATAATTCGAAAGGGATTTGATAATAACTGGTTGAAAATTGTCTTTTCAAAAGTAATTTATGGTCTGAGTGTTTAAAATTAATTTACGAAATAAACTTCGTCGCGAAAGCGAGAACTTATTTAAAAGTAGTTTTGCCACGAAAGTGGGAAATTAATTAAGATACGAACCTACAAGCGAAAGTTGCGGTAAGATCAGATAGTAAACACTAGTCATCCATTTTAATAACAGCGAAAGCACTTTAAAATGAATTAGAACTTAGAGATTTCCAAAAAATAATTTTAACCCCGAATGGGATACGAAAGTGTACGTTTGTCCCTTAGGATTATGATTAGCGTCAATAACCATCATGAGGCGAGAGTCTTTAAATCACCATTTTCTGCTTAAATAAACTCTGAAAATTATTTCATACACCGGTAACTTGTCAAATCCCTGAAGAACCCAATTACTGCATATCGATTCAATCAATTATAATCTAAGTAGCATTCTTAGTTCCCTTTTAGTGACAATCTTATTCCCTTAAACATATTCTACCTAGCTAAACATAGTAACTCCCGAGAACACTAGTTTGATTACGAGTCCCTGTGGGATCGATATCTATTATTACTCCGCGATAGACTGTGCACTTGCAGTTAGGTTGTATTAGACATAGAAAGTCGTGATCAGAACCTTTTTTAGCACCAGTTACAATATTGGTGGTCGTGTAGTGTTAGTCTCCAAGGACTCGCTCCTTGTGGGCCTAGCATGAAGACTCCGCTCAAGGGAGACCTTATCGTCATTATCGTCGTAATACAGCTAGCCTGTTGTGTGACGCTGATACGACTAGTGTCTGTGATCTTGGGAACCAAAACATAGAAACCATCACGTGAGTGGGTTTATGGGTAATCGTATAGATCTTCCCGTATAGGGCTTACCTATCAGGTTTCTTTGATAAGAAATTGTGGTTACTTATCTTGTTACAATTACCAGCTTCAGATTGTTTGAACCATGATCCTGCGATCCTGGATCTTGCATCTTGCATTGCATCTAGCATATCATTTGCATATCTCATATGTCGTGCATTTTGCATTTTCATCCCTTCAACAGAATCTCATGTTTCCTTCCTTCTTCTCCAGTAAATCAAGCTGATTCCTCGACACCAGTACACAACTAGAAGCTTATACTAGATGGAGCAGATTCAGCGAGAACAAGTGGCCATCAGAAAGGAGCTGGAATCCCTCAACAGAAAGATGGATCAGATCTTCGAAGCCCTCTCCATAACTGGAAAGGAATCAGAACAGCAAACCGCTTAACGACCGCGTCAGCAAAATCAACACAGAACATGGAAGCCAGATAGAGTATTTGATAGTCTTCCAATGACATATGCATATATCTTTGCTCAACTGATGGAGAAGAAGGCTATCGTTCCAAGAAATCTAGCTCCTCCAACTGTCCTTCCTGCTGATTACGATGTGAATGCTCATTGTGAGTTTCATAAGGGCGCTCCAGGTCACAACATTGAGAACTGCAGGTTTTTCAAGCACAAAA
Organism: Lathyrus sativus; assembly: GCA_963859935.3. Lineage (NCBI taxonomy): Eukaryota > Viridiplantae > Streptophyta > Magnoliopsida > Fabales > Fabaceae > Lathyrus > Lathyrus sativus. The sequence goes on from OZ012740.1 coordinate 421,257,923, forward strand.
TTCAAGACCTGGTTAACAAGGAAGCTCTCACCTTTGATGGGAAGTATCTCAGTGCCATCAACGACCCGATGTCGCCGGCCAACTAGTGCTAACAACAGATCAAGTCCAGTCAAGTCCATTCTCTGAAGAAGGCCATCATGCTGCCATTTAATCTTTCGCATTTCTTATATTTTGTCTTTGTGTGTTTAAGTATTGTATGCTTTGAACAATTGCCATTCGAATCTGGTTTCATTAATGTATCGTTTATGCATGTTTTGAATTAGTTATGTCGTATTCACTCATTTTTCACTTAACACCGACACATTTGTTCACTTCACTCTATCCACTATTGTTTAGCATGATTTGAGGGAGGATGATGAAAACGAGATACCCATAATTGCAAACCGTATGCTTTCAGACAAAATCTCATCAATGATGTACAGGCATTGTTTTAATTCCCCCAAACACTGGAGATATAAGGAGTTAATCCCTAGTAAACCATTTCGAACCTAGAAGTAGCAGTTTCCTTCGGATAATCAAACCTTTTACACTCAACCTGGGGCAGGGTAGTGTTCAGTTAATCCAATAATGCATGCAAATCAACAAAGAAAAATCCAGAAGACGGTTGTTCATCAATGACCCACGACATGACAGTCACAACAAAATCGAAAAAAGAAAAATCAAAAGTCTGCTAAGTCAAACACCTTAGAGGGGACTTAAGCAAAATCAAGGCAATCCCGATGGATCTGACAAGCAAAGTCAATCCATGCAAAAGTTAGGGATCAACAAAAACAAAAGCAAAAGAGGACCCCGAAACCCTCAACAAAAACAAAATAAGATTCAATGGTCATTCAAATAGGGTCACTGATATCCATTAAAATAAGGTGACTGCCACGTCGAGCAAACCTTGAATCATCAAGCTTATACTGTCAAGACAAGTGCAGAATTAACTGAACGTAGGCTGAAGATCATTAAGAAGAAGGGGTGGGTACAAATCATACTTTGAGCCTAATATCCTTTGTTTTATAACCATGAACCAGACCATGTTACAGCCCTTGAAAGACCTAATTGAGGCAGGGTTTACTCTAAAAGCATACTTTCGCAAGGTTGCGTAACCTGAATCCTCACATGATTGCTAATCACCAGCATTGGTGTCATTATCCTTGCAATATCTTTTACACCAATCAAACAGTACAACGTTTGGGCTAACAGTCCATTCGTCTCAATATCACAACACTCAAATAAATAATACTTTTTCAAAACTTGCATCGAACTTTGCATTAATATTACCATTTGTAGATGTACAATTTTAATTGCAAATCAGTACTAGGTATTCAAAGACATTCCAACAATGGGCAATCAAGGAGGAACTTGATTTCCGGTGGCTGACGCGAAGCAAGACTACCACAAAATTCACAGGCTGGGGTAAAATTACTCAAGAGCTCGAGCAGGGGCAAGCCATTAACAAGTTCAAACTGGGGCAAGACCAGGTCATCCCGACCATCAAGCAGAGTTGCAACCTTCTCTGAAGAAAATTCACAACCACCAAGTATCCAGACTTGCAGCATCCAGAGCATCTTCTTCTATTTCATCGTGGCGTTTTCAGCAAACCGCGTGTCGAGGCAGTCAATCCCTCCCACCACCCGAAGTCCAATCCGCATTGGCAACTACCAAAAGTCCACCACGCTGGCGTCTTCACCTGCATTTCCAAATTACCCGTCTGCATCATCTGCATCATACCCATCACATTCGACCTCATAAGCATCTTACATCATATGCATACCAATCATATCATACTTCCCCAGCTCTTGCATCTTCGCGCGTCAGCATTTGCATTTGCATTTCCATTCATTATGGAACATCATTATCATTCAGCATCTGCATTTGTAAGTCAAGGCCCAGGATCAATATCGAAGATTTCCAAGACCATCATCAGCCCAATCAAGGGCATTTCTGCAAGACCGTGAGTTTTTTTTCCACGAAATTCAAGAGTTTCAAAGCAATCATCAGCCCAGTCAGGGGCATTTTTGCATGACTGTGGGTTTTCTCCCACGAAAATTCAAAGACACTCAAAGCAAGATTTGGCCCAGTCAGGGGCATCTTTTTCAAGACTATGGGTATCTCCCATGACGTATTTCAACCTCGTGGTTGATCAGATCTTCAAATCAACATACGGCCCAGTCAGGGGCATACCATTTAAGACCGTGGGTGTTCCCCACGAAGTTGTTCAACCCAGCCAGGGGCATCTTCAGCAAAGCCGTGAGCGTTCCTCATGACGTTGTTCAACCTTTTGTTGACCAAGATAAAATTTCAAGACAAATTCAGCCTAGTCAGGGGCATCCTCTTCGAAGTTCATGGGCGTAGCCATGTAATCATTTCAACAAAAGTGTAACCTCTAAGCAAGACGATGGGTGTACCCCGTTGTTTCATTTCAATCCAATCTTCCTCTTGGGTGTTCCCCAATGAGTTGTATTCAGCAAGCATGACCGTTGTCAATTGCCTTACTATCATCCTTTTGGTGATAGCCGAACTTCGTTGGTTCAACCTAGCCTGCATCCTTTTGGTGTTGGTAACCTTCAATTTGTGTCGTTCTATCATCCTTTTGGTGATAGAAACCTATGTGTGTGAGTTTCGCTCCGTCACCCTTTTTGTGGGGGGTCTGTCACTTGGATTGGTGATAGATTGTGCGATATTGTTAGTGTGAGTTTCGCTCCGTCATCCTTTTGGTGGGGGGTCTGTCACTTGGATTGGTGATAGATTGTGCGATATTGTTGGTGTGAGTTTCGCTCCGTCATCCTTTTGGTGGGGGGTTTGTCACTTGGATTGGTGTCAGATTGTGCGATATTGTTGGTGTGAGTTTCGCTCCGTCATCCTTTTGGTGGCGGGTCTGTCATTTGGATTGGTGATAGATTATGCGATATTTGTTTGTGTGTGTTTCGCTCCATCATCCTTTTGGTGTGGGGTATGTCACTTGGATTGGTGATAGATTGTGCGATATTGTTTGTTTGTGTTTCTCTCCTTCATCCTTTTGGTGGGGGTTTGTCACTTGGATTGGTGATAGATTGTGCGATATTTGTTTGTGTGTGCTTCGCTCCGTCATCCTTTTGGTGGGGGTCTGTCACTTGGATTGGTGGTAGATTGTGCGATATTTATTTATTTATGTTTGTGTTTCGCTCCGTCATCCTTTTGGTGGGGGGTCTATCACTTGGATTGGTGATAGATTGTGCAATATTGTTTGTTTGTGTTTCGCTCCGTCATCCTTTTGGTGGGGGGTCTGTCACTTGGATTGGTGATAGATTGTGCGATATTGTTTGTTTGTGTTTCGCTCCGTCATCCTTTGGGTGGGGGGTCTGTCACTTGGATTGGTGATAGATTGTGAGATATTTATTTATTTATGTTTGTGTTTCGCTCCGTCATCCTTTTGGTGGGGGGTCTGTCACTTGGATTGGTGATAGATTGTGCGATAGTGTTTGTTTGTGTTTCGCTCCATCATCCTTTTGGTGGGGGGTATGTCACTTGGATTGGTGATAGATTGTGCGATAGTGTTTGTTTGTGTTTCGCTCCGTCATCCTTTTGGTGGGGGGTCTGTCACTTGGATTGGTGATAGATTGTGCGATATTTATTTATTTATGTTTGTGTTCCGCACCGTCATCCTTTTGGTGAGGGGTGTGTCACTGGGATTGGTGATAGATTGTGCGATATTGTTTGTTTGTGTTTCGCTCCGTCATCCTTTTGGTGGGGGATCTGTCACTTGGATTGGTGATAGATTGTGTGATATTGTTTGTTTGTGTTTCGCTCCGTCATCCTTTTGGTGGGGGGGTCTGTCACTTGGATTGGGGATAGATTGTGCGATATTTATTTGTTTATGTTTTTGTTTCGCTCCGTCATCCTTTTGGTGGGGGGTCTGTCACTTGGATTGGTGGTAGATTGTGCGATAGTGTTTGTTTGTGTTTCGCTCCGTCATCCTTTTGGTGGAGGGTCTGTCACTTGGATTGGTGATAGGTTGTGCGATATTTATTTGTTTGTTTGTGTTTCGCTCCGTCATCCTTTTGGTGGGGGTCTGTCACTTGGATTGGTGATAGATTGTGTGATATTATTTATTTGTGTTTCGCTCCGTCATCCTTTTGGTAGGGGGTCTGTCACTTGGATTGGTGATAGATTGTGTGATATTGTTTTTTTGTGTTTCGCTCCGTCATCCTTTTGGTGGGGGGTCTGTCACTTGAATTGGTGATAGATTGTAAGATATTGTTTGTTTGTGTTTCGCTCTGTCATCCTTTTGGTGGGGGGTCTGTCACTTGGATTGGTGATAGATTGTGCGATATTGTTTGTTTGTGTTTCGCTCCGTCATCCTTTTGGTGGGGGTCTGTCACTTGGATTGGTGATAGATTGTACGATATTGTTTGTTTGTGTTTCACTCCGTCATCCTTTTGGTGGGGGGTCTGTCACTTGGATTGGTGATAGATTGTGCGATATTGTTTGTTTGTGTTTCGCTCCGTCATCCTTTTGGTGGGGGTCTGTCACTTGGATTGGTGATAGATTGTGAAATATTTGTTTGTGTGTGTTTCGCTCTGTCATCCTTTTGGTGGGGGGTCTGTCACTTGTATTGGTGTCAGATTGTGCGATGGTGTTTGTCTTATCATCCTTTTGGTGGTAGTTGTCGTGTGTGTTTCACCCCATCATCCTTTTGGTGATGACGACTTTTTGCCTATTATTTACAGTTGACTCAGAGGTTTACATCATCCAGCATTTTCAATTCTCAAGCATCTCTTTTTTCAGATAAATTCAGGGTCTTCTTCATATCTAATTGATTTCTACGTTGGAAAATGAACGCTGCAGCAGTTCATTTCCCTATGTTTAAGCCAATTAGATAGGGGCATCTGTCATACCCTAAATTTGTCCTACCCATTTTCAAGTATTTTTGCATTTTTTTTATTTTATTTTCACTTGTGCACTGCCCGCTTATTTTCTTGTTATTTAGACATGTGTTCGCTCGCAATTGGTTGATTTTTCAGAATTTTATCTTTTTGACCAATTATTGTGTGACACGTGGCCTAAGAATATTATGTGAATATTATTTTCCTAAACTTTTTCTTTTTAAATGTTACTAATAATATTTTTAAGTAATTAATATTGTTTTTAATTTTTTTTATTTGTTCTATATATGTTTGTTGATATTTATTTAGTTGGTATTTGTTAGTATTTGTTAATTAATTAGTTATATTAATAGTTATTGGTTTTAATTAATTTGTTAAAATAAATTAAGTGAAAAAACTGAAGAATGAGGATTTAGTAATAAGGAGAAAGGCCCATGTTAGGGGCCCATGAAAGACCGCACGATACAAATAGAGCAGAGGGAATCATCTGTGGAAGGAACCCTAAATTGTTTACTGTTCACAACTTCTCTCAAAAACCCTAGCGGCGCCGCAAGAACCCTAATATGAGAATTTGTTTATCTCCCACATCAAACCCTCATCCGAAAACACCTCAGCCTCTCTCCCACCGCTGTTCGTTTTCACCATCACCTTCATCATCATCTGGCCAAACCCTTCACCTTCACCATTCTCCTCGCCGATTAAACACCGCGAAACCTCTCCAATTTCACCTTCGCTTGCAGCAAATAACCCAAAAAAGCTTCATCTCCTCCCTCAATACAAACCAAACCGGCGCCACTCCAATCAAACCCTAACCTTCTTCCTAAAAAAAACTCGCCGCCATTGTTACCGGCACGCTTCGCTGCTTTAAATCTCGTAATGCTTAACAATGTTTCACACTTTGCTTTGCTTGTGTGTGTTATGCACGAAATCTGCAACAAGAGTATCCAAAGGTGTACATGTTCAAGTTCTGAAGCAAGAATCTGTAGCTTTACGGTGAATAATACTACCACAAGATCAACTCACATTGGTTGGATCTGGAATTTTTAGAGGACGAGATTAGGTCTGTGGAGTCGAATGCCTCAAACAGAGAGTTTGAGTTTCTGTCACAACTGGAATCTATAGGGTTTTTGGTTTCTATACTACTTACTACTACCGATGACCACCAAACAGGCCTACAAACTCCCTCAGAGCTTACGGATCCACGTCAGTAGTAGTTAAAGAACAACACCACATAATGGCTGCAATAACTGATATTGAATCGTTGTTTGTTTCTTTTTGCAGGTTGATGAGCAAGTAGCAGCAAAGCAACTTCCTAGCATCATAAGGTTCTGATACTAAATCAAATCCAACAACGTGCTACCAAACGCTTCACACAACCGATAACAACAAGTTTCAACAATAACTGAGCTTGCATTTCAACTTGGATCTGTTTCGAATCTGTGAATTTTATTTCTGTTTTCTGTTTGGCCCTATCTGTTTGCTTTGCAGGTTGAATCCAATTTTGGTAGTGGTCAAGACACCGCGAAGACGTCGGTGAAGAAATATTGATGCATTGGCAGTTTAAACTTTGAGGTTGCGGATAATTTTTGCGCAGGCTTCGACCACCGAGTGAGGATCGAAGCTGCATCTTAGCCGTAACGACATCACATCCAAAGTATTTCGCACAACCGACAGTGAAGCAGCACTTATGATGGCGACGAAAGACTCGGCGGTTTGTCACGTTTTGAGACAAGATTGTGACAAACTTTTGGGTACATAAATGAGTGCAAGGAATATATAGGTTGCGAACATGGTAGCGTTTCGACAATTCCGGCTCAACAACTCTTCAACAGCGCAACAAGAGTCTCAGTATCCACATCGCGGCGCATTCAAACAAGTGTGTTTCAGAAACTTCGCAATAAAAACCTTCAGGATTCATCCTAGTTGGCTCTGCAACAGTGGACCGTGAGACATTAAGGGTAAATCTTTCGAAGAAAGTGTACTTCTGATAAGCTCAGTCTTGCGGTGTTTATTTTTTTTGTGACTCATCTTTTTTATTTATAATGAACATACCATAAAATTTGAGTTTTAACCCTGTATCAGTTTTAATACCAACTTGTAGTTTGATAAATGTTAGTAATAATAGTTGTTGTTTCTAATAATAGTTGTAATTTTAAGTATGTTGTATTGTGTGTGAATCATTGAATCTGCAATCTGAAGATTAATAATCTGTTTATGCCGCATTGTGTCGTGTTTTTTAACAATAATTTTATGTGTATTTGTGTGTTTATGCTGCCTGCGTTTATCCGTGGCTGCTGTTGTGCTTAACTCGTGGATTGTTCGACGTTTCGGTAGCGTTTCAGTCCAGTTCTTTTTTCCCTCTTACCTTGTGGTGAATGTGTTGTTATGGCAATGGTGTTGTTTCATCACTGATGATTCGATTTTGGTTGAGCAAATTTGCGTGTTACTTGAATGTGTATGTCGTGTTCTTCTGTTGTGAACGATGTATCAATTATGTGTTGGTGTTGGCATTTGCAATATGGTCACTTTATGTTGGCGTTGTTGATTAAGTGCTCATCAGTTTGTGTTTGTTTATCATTTCAATTGATTTGTGTTTAGGTGTGAATCATTGTAAACTCACTCGCGTAGCATTCTGTCTCGAATTTCTTGCCGTCTAACTCGATTTCATTTTAGTTTCTTCACGTTCGTAGGTCTTTCACTTTTCTGGTTTGATTTAAAATTGTGGATTTAGTTTTGAGTTTTTGTCATTTCGTTTCAGTTGCTTTTGCAAATTGTATGTCGATGTTAATTGATTAAGTTGGATAGATGCATTTGAATTACGGTTTGATTCATTGTGCATATTGTGCTAGCTGTCGCTAGAAATTTAAGGCTTACATTTTGGTGGTAACAGTGTTTGAGTTTAATGTTGTGTTTGTTACATGAATTCGAGAGGCGGTGTTTACCTTAAAATTAATAACAGCTGCAGGATCTGACACTTCTGTACCCCGATTTGCCATATTCCATGTCATTGCCTTTAATTGAGGCACAATATTATGAATACTTGTATTCTAAATATAGTGTCAGATCAAAGCCTCCAAAGGAGGTTTTATCAGAAGCAAAATGTGCAGTAAAATAGGTGAGGATACCTGATCTTTTAACATGTCATCTTGCCACTCTCGCTGAAACTTCTGCAACATTAGTGTCAATAGTTTTCGCAATTCAGATACCGGCAGAACGAGCATATGGATAAGGCATTGGTACTGTTCAAGTTTTGTGAGTTCTGTTATGCTACTTATTTTAAGCAAAGTTTAATTTTTAAAGTTGCTTCTTAATGTTTTATTAGATCATTTAATTGTTTTTTCGTTCATTGCTATACTAATTGATAATTGATCTTGTGTTAGTTAAATAATTATAATAGGCGTTTTAAATCCGATTAAACTTGTGTAAGCATGTGATTGAGTTGATTTAATTGTTACCCTAATTTCATTCCCATTCACTAACAATGTACCCCTCTCCCTCCAAATGTAATAGTTATTTTCTCATTTATGCTTTAATGCCTCAAAACAATTTTCAAAATAATAAAACTCTCGATGTATCGATTCATTTCCACCCATGTAAGTCGAGTGTTTTCAAAGCCTCGCCATCAACCTTTGATCACCATACACAATATTTTAAAGCTTAATCCTGGGCTTTCTTACAGTGACACCTATTTGATCAATTACTTCTAATTGGTCACTTAGAAGACTAGCCCACTTTGCTAGTGCACATGCTTAAAATTTAAATTTAAACCTTGATTCACCTCGAGTATTTTTTTCAAAGCAAATTAAATCTTTAAAGTCTAGCACTTCTTGGATTTTTTGGACAAACATTATTAAGGTGTACACCTTAGATAATATGTTGTTCGACTTTTTGTTTAGTATGCTATTTTGGACAGAAATATCATAGGAATCTAGCATTCTGTGTGATATTTCCGTTGTTCATCCAAACATTTTCCGAATGAAAAAGGTGTTGTTAGGATCTAGCATCCAAATGATACCCCGATTAATTAGTTGTGAGGCCGACGTCTCATTTACCAAATAATCGTCATTTCTCCTATACTTTTCAAAATCCTATCTCGTATTCTCACTTTTCATACCTCATTTCAATCCAAATTATTTTCAAAACATTTTTCTCGATTAAAACTCCGAAAGAAGGAGGTTCTTAGAATCTAGCATTCTTTGGATCTTCGAGTGAATAATTCTTGAGGCACGCTCTTGAGTTATTATTCACTCAATCTTTTAACTTTTTCAAACATTTTCAAACATTCTCCTAAGTCGAGTGCTCGTCCGCATTCGCAACCGTCGACATTTCGCACACACTTCACAATTCCTCGTGGTTTCGATATTAGGAGCACCCTTAGGGACTAATATTGTCTCCTTACAATCTTAACCCTTGACACGTCCTCAAGTCGGTTCTATCTTCGATCAGGTCCTCGACTCGTCGTCGAACCATTTTCAAACCAACTTCCTTTTGCCTTGCATTCCGTTTTCGATTCAATCTTTCTACAAACGTTTTTTAAACTTACGAAAGAAGGATATTCTTAGAATCTAGCATTCTTTGAATATTCGAATGAGTAACTCTCGAGGCGTTCCCTTGAGTTGTTATTAGTTCATTCTTTTGATTTCAAAACATCCAACTATTTTCAACCCGACTTCCGAAAGAATGGAGTTCTTGGAATCTTGCATTATTTGAATTCTTGAGTGACAAGCTCTTGAGACATGCTCTTGGGTTGTTTGTCAGTCACTCTTTCGTCTTTCTCTACCTTCCTTCCATCAACCCATTCAACCTCATCTTTTCGTGGTTGTTACCACGAACTACGGGCGCTCTGATTCTTTATTCATTCTTGAATATAAGATACGTAGGCACAAGATTGCGATGATCCTGGCGAGCACACTTCTATCTTCCTCCATTATTCCGTCCATATTTTCCCATCCTTTCCCGTAGTCGAACTATGACGCTCTGATTTCTCATTCTTGTCCGAATAAGTATACGTAGGCACAAGGGCCCCAATCCTTGGCGAGCACCCTATCTTCTAACCACCTGTCGCTACTGCGAAAATCGGCGCCGGCTGAACAGAAGAGTCGCCACCGTGCGTTATTTATCCCACGGGAGGGAAAGGAAACGCTCAGAGTAAACCTCGCACAACACGGGAAAGGTATGGTCATCGCAACCAAAACCTGGGTTCGGGAGTCGGTTACGCAAGGGGAAGGTATTAGCACCCCTCACGTCCATCGTACTCGATGGGATCCACGCTTGTTTTCGGGTATGGATTGTTATTCTATCTAAACTATAGGTCAAGGGTGAAAAAGAAAATAAAAATGAAAATAAAAATGACTCGGCAAAGTATCGCACTTTATGCCTACGTATTCCCGTCTGGAACGAGAAATCAGAGTCAACGTAGTTCGCCTACCTACGGGAAAGGAGGGAAGGTTGCTCGCTAGGATATCGCATCCTATGCCTACGTACTTCCACACAGCATGGAAGATCAGAGCAAACGTAGTTCGGGCCACGTACGACACAAGCTTGTCTTGGTTGATTTTATTCCTTCTGAAAAAGGTTTTTCTGATTAACAGTCCAAGCGGACAAAAATGACGTTTTGATGAGTTCACATTCTTTTACGAAAGAAGTGTCTTTTATTGTGTTTGAAATCTTTATGTGTTTTTCTGTTTGTTTTGAGAAAGAAAAGACAGAACTCTACCCTACGGTTGCGAAGGGAAACAAACTAACCTAATGTTATCATGCATGGGTTAAGACCTAGTGTCTATCATGCTCCTCTCTTGCACGGAGAGAAACAGAGATCCTACGGGATAGGCAGAAACAGAAACAATATCAGATATATACAGTAAAGCAGTAAAATGCATGAATGCAGCAATACAAGCGAGGCAAGGGAGTCCCACTCAACCTCGAACCTAGAAAACAATAGGCAAAAGTGACCAGGCTTCACTTTCAACCCAGCAGGGTAAACAGCAAACAACACAGTTCAGAAAACCAATCAATACATCAGCAAATGAAATACAACAGCAAAAGAAACAGCATCAGCAGCTCTGAATCAACAACTGGCTTCAAGCAACCTCCAATCAGATACAGGCTTCAACAAGCATCAATCTCCATCTTTATGACCTTCAGGCAAGGGCTTTGATCCTCAGTCTTCCATCTGCAATGGCTTTTCTTCAAGCTCAAACTTCCAGGATGAGGGATCAGTTACAAGAGTGAATTGGGTGTTAAGCAATCAGCTGACTACCAAAGGTGGTGAACAGACTGCTTCTGACACAAGAGACATTTTCTCTCAAGAGTTCTATCTCATAGACACCATCACCAAGCCTTCCAAAGGAAGGGGGTGAGTGTCTTAGAGAGACTCTGAATCACAGAGAAGAATGGATGCAGACAAGGCAATCCATGTTTGAGAAACAATCATTCTAATCTAGAGCTCTGCCTAGCTCCTAAACCCTAGTCTCCTCAGCATCTGCCAGCAAGAAACTCCTCCTCAACTCTGACAGTTGATCTTCAATCTTTGAATCTCCAATAGCTTCATCTCCACAAATCTTCAGCTTCCCCAGGGCCCCAGACAAACCCAATACCCAATCAAACAATCAACAATCCCCAGAGGGCACACCACACCAGACAGCAGATATACAGACAGTAATAATATCAGTAGGGGAATCCTAATTGTTCTCTAAGGGATCTAATAACTACCCATAGCCCCTATAGTCCCATAACTAATCTATTTAAATCCTAAGTCCTAAGGGAGAAAATTGAACTTCCTAAGTTGTCACCTAAAAAACCCTAGCTTTGTTCATGATATTCAAGCATTTATTAATCACCTAAAATTAGCCTCTAAAAATGGGAACTAAAACATTCCTACAAGTTTAACATCTCATCTAAACAATATGAAAAGAATGATCAAAAAATATTAAAGTATGTGAGAGAACAAAAATCATAAAAATGATGCATGAAATGTAACTATTTATTATGACATTTATTTAGAAAATATGGAAAAAATATGAAATAAAACTAAAAATGAAAATTTATTTTCCTATAATATTCTAGACATTTTAAAGAAAATATGGTAAAAAGAATGGATTAAAAAGCATTTTTTATGAATTATTTATGATTTTATGAAAATTGGTGAAAAATTAAAATGAAATAAGAAAAATAAAAATGAATTAAATGAGGGGAGGGGGTATGAAAAGAAATTCGCTCAGTTCATTATTGGATGGGCCCTCAGACTGGGGGGTGTTGGTAGCGCTTCTGGCTTAAGCCCAATACACATTCAGAATTAAAAAAAACAAATAAACGCTGGGGGGTAGGAATAGCATCAGAAACACGTTACAATTGGTTTGGGCTTGGTTGCTGGGGGTGGGGATAACAAATGAGACTGAGGCCCGCCCGTTTCAATTAATGAAACGGTGCGTTTAGAGCCAAAGTCATTCCCTCCAATTCTGAAATTAAACGCTGGCCATTGGATTGCCCTGATAGTCAAAGGTCCAACACATAGGGAGCGGTCACGATTGCATCTTCCCCAAATAACCTGCAACTAGGGTTTGGATGCCATGAAAGCTCCCATGCACGAGCTATCTTCCATCTCTCTGTTCTCATCACACATGCAACTAATCCACATGCTGTAAACATGAAATCTGTTCCAAATCTCTCCCTCTACAAGCTTAGGGCATCAATTTGCTTTGAAATTCACCACATCAACAAATTCGATTGAATCAACCTTCGGCCTCCATTGAAATGCACTGGTATAAACCTTCACCATTCTTCCTCAGACTTAGCCTAAATTAAACTACACCTAATGGAGACTAACACATGCTATCCAGCCACAATCATAACACATTCATCCAAGAGATTCGAACACAAACAGTTCCTTACACCTGTCACTAACCATCACCAAATCTCTCCAAATTCATCTAACCTAATCTCCTAACCACCTAGATTGCATCTAAACTAACAACATCATGCCAAATTAACTAGATCAAGTAGTTTGAATGAAAACTTACCTTGTAAGAAATCTTGAGAAACAGCTATGGAAGATATGGATCTGAAGCTTCTAAGTACTGGATCTTGATCAATCCTTGATGTATGTGATTCTGTATGCACAAACTTGGAGTTTCCTTGCTTGAATCATGCAATCCACTTGAACTTCAATCTTGATGCTCTTGGAAAAAAGTGCTCGAAAATGGATGATTCACACCAAAACTTTGCTCCAATTATGATCTATGATGATGATGGAGTCAGATTGAGTTGATTTTGATGAAAGTTGGTGAAGGTTTTGAGAGAATTGTAATGAAACTCCAATGAAAAAGTATGTGAAATTTGGTGGAATTCTTGGTGCAAATGAAGCCAACCCTTGATCAATGCACATTTCATGAATATATAGACCCCAAATGAACATTCTAGATCCATCTTGCACATTCCCTTGTTTTCAAATTTTGATCCATTTTGATTATGTTTCTTAAATGATAAGCAACCATGGATAACTTCATTTTTTCCTTCTAAACTCAAAAAAGTGTGTGAACCATTGTTCTTAGAATTGTTTTTCCATTCAAAATCATATATTGGAAGTCTCCATTTGGACTTGTAAATCTCCCAAACCAATTTTCAACTTGAAATTATTCACTTTATAAGCCTTTTTAGTTCATATTTTGACCAATTATGCAACTCCATGCTATGAGCTTCTCCAATAACTTGTGACCTTCTTTCTAGACTTAAAATCCCATTTGGAGCAAGTTTGATGTTGTAAGTTTTTCCATTTGAGGCCTCCTTGTATGAGTTTTGGACATAGGTTAAAATGACCTGTAATTCACAAATGCCCAAAATACCCTTTGCTTGTCAAGACCATAAGTTGAGTTCTCCACATCATATGAAGGCATACCATACCATTCCAGAAAGCTAAGACAATGAGGAACAACTCTTATGTTGACCAAGAATTCATTTGAAATCTCCTTGAGGGGCAAAACTAGCTTGGAAGTCAAGTCACTTTCACAGACAAAAATTCAGACACCCCAGATGACCTGTAACTTGTAAGGACCATAACTTGAGTTCTATAAATCTCCTTGAGGTCTTCCACAACTCAAATTAAAGGTCTTGAGATCCTCTACAAGTTTCATGTTGGCCAAGAAGCCATTTGAAGCTAGCATTTTGACTTATCTTGCTTGGAAATTTGACCTAAACTAGGGGATTTTACAGAGAAACCCTAATTTAGTAACTCCTCTTCTCCTTGATTTCCCTTGAATTCTCCTTGTCATATCTCCATATCCTTCTTTATATGTTCAATGATGATCCCCACATCTCTCCAAGAGCCTTGAATGCCCTCTTAAGTCAGTCAACTGACCTAGGGTTGACCTAGGGTTGACCCAGATGAAACCCTAGTTGACTGTCTTCAACTGTAGCTCTTGTGCCTTCATCAATGACTTGTTTTCTTCTCCAAATGACTTTATAAGTCTCTCAAGATGTCTAGATGCTCTCCATGCTTTCATTTCACAGCTCACAACCCTCTTGTTGATCCTCAGATACCCTCAGCTAGGAGATGGACTCAAGGCTTGATCTGCTGAACTCTTTGCTTTCAAATTCTTTCTTGATGACTTGAATATGATTGAATTGGGATAATAACCTCTTGATAGGCCTCTGGAGATGAGAATAATGATTGGTCCCCTGTTGAATGACTTGCTATGCTTATGCTATGCAGATGGTTAGTCTATGTACATGATTCTACATGCAAATGCTAATGATAATGAAACATAAACCAATTGAATAAGGTTGAGCAAATTTTAGGGTGCAACAGCTGCCCCTATTCAAGCGACTTGGACCCGATTGGATGAAGAGCCCGGAGCCTTCAGACATTCGCGGTACGAGACGGTTGAATACTAGTGAAACCAGAAATTTGCCAACCGCAGAAATAAACTGCGCTCCTGCTTGAGGAATGACATTCATCAGCTGAATCTGACTGTTACAATAACCCGCTGATCTCGCACGACCATGCTGGGGATTGTCTTCATCGTTCTGAAGAGGATTTTGTCATACCAGACTGCTTGCTTGTCCACATTAGGACTCTGTCTGTCGTCGATACGAAGAAATCTCAACTAGAACCTGTCCACGTTAGGACTCCACTTACTGTCAACCCAGGAAAATCTCGGCAACTCCGCTGGGGATAATTCGCCTGCATTTCCATAAACTGAATCGTCCACGTTAGGAAAAACTCTTCCCCGTTAGGAATAACACCTGTCCGCGTTAGGGATCACATCGTCCACGTTAGGAGTAACGCTTTTATCTTTCCACGTTAGGAAACAATCTTTTTTCCGCGTAAGGAGAACTACATCAATCTGTCCACGTAAGGACTCCAATACCACTTGCCATGTCCACGTCAGGACTCCAACCTTTCCACGTAAGGAATACAACTATTTCTGAACTTGTCCACGTCAGGACTCAACTTCTCGAATCTGTCCACGTCAGGACCCCCAATTTCTCCGCGTAAGGAATAAACTTTTTCTTCCACGTTAGGAATACCTCTTCGATCTGTCCGCGTCAGGACTAAACTCTCTTTCCACGTCAGGAATAATCCATTTCTTTCCCCGTCAGGAATCAATCTTGATATGTCCGCATGAGGACTCAATCTTTCCACGTAAGGAATAAACTCGTCTTTCCACGTAAGGAAACCATTTTTCTTCCACGTAAGGAATGCTCTTGATATGCCCCGTAAGGACTCTGATCTTTCCACGTAAGGAATACCAACTTCTTTCCAATTTGTCCGTGTCAGGACTCATTTTTCCACGTAAGGAACGCCATCTTAACCTGTCCACGTAAGGACTCCAATCTTTCCACGTAAGGACTGATCTTGATCTGGGTCTGTCCACGTCAGGACTAAACTTTCCCAAGTCAGGAATAATAATCTCTTTGATCTGTCCGCGTTAGGACACTGATCTCGTCTTGCTTTATCCACGTAAGGACTCCGGCGTCCTCGACTCACTGAGGAAATAAGACTTGTCCACGTTAGGACTCACACGTCTTCGACTTGCTGGGGACATATCCACGTTAGGACTTACACCTTGCCAACAACACGAAGAAGGATAAATTTGTCCACGTCAGGATTCTTGTACCTTGTCATTACAAAGAACTACAGACTTGTCCACGTCAGGACGCATATTTCACCATTACTAATAAGATATCTGCTGGAAACAAATGATCCACGTCCGGACACCAACCCGAAGAGTGACCAATCTTTTGTCAACGTCATGACCTCCCTTTCCCCGAATTTCGAGAGACCGAATCTATCCACGTCAGGATTATCACACCTTACCAATCCGGTACAACAAACCTGTCCACGTTAGGACGCCCACTTCTGAAGAGACCCCGTCGTTCTAGGAGTAAATGGTCCCCGTCAGGACTTAATTCTTCAATGATCCTTTCCCACAAACTGCTCAGCACTGACGTGACAGCGACTTCGAGATGAACTCTACTGGGGATGTCTGAAAACTAACTATCGGACACCTGCTTCGAAATTCTGATTCATGCGACTCGTTGATGACAAACGAACTTTGCTTGGAAATAAGGAGATTCCTATCCTGGCCACTCTGGCTGGGGAAAATCAGATACATTTGCATAAACGACTCTGCTGGAGACAAAGAGAGTTTTATCACGATAACTCTGTGGGGGAATACCGCCGAAACTGACATTATCATTGAATATCTCCTGCCGAGATCTTGACTGTTTGGTAATTTATTTGAGCAAGAGCTCTCTCCACCTGAACTACTAGAGTACAGAAACTGCTTCAGCAAAATAAATGCTGGAAGGATAACGTCGACTCGCCGGGGATAGCCTGATGCTACAAAGTTATTCCAGCAAAATAAACGCTGGTAGGATGAAGTCGCCCCTGCTGGGAAGTTGGGAACTCAAACCACACGTCTTGTTGAAGTAACCCCCTGCCGGGGAATATAACTCTAACCAAATACCTTGCGGAGGTAACCCCCTGCTGGGGAATATAACTCTGCTGAGGAATAGCAGATGCGCACAGCACGATCGGACTTTCTGCTGGAACGTGAACCGATATCACCAGTACCTCTGACAAAATAAGTGACAGGAACCACCATCGACTCTGCTTTGGAGAGTCTTGACCTTCGAATTCCACTGGAAGGAAAGAACACTTGCTGAAAAGAGAACTCCGCTGGGGATGGGATGATTCTCTTGGGGAAAATTAACTGACTCCGCCGGGGGAGAATGCAGGACCCTGCGGGGGGAGATGAACCTGTCTGAATACAGCCTGACGATCTCGGAATCGCCAAACTCTGCTGAAGACGAGTAACTTCTCTGGAGCACGTCCTTTGGATAAGCTGCGGCTAGCTGGGGAATTCTATCCTTCTTCAGGAAGAACATGCACGACCTGCGTGAGGATCGAGCCTTTCACTATTGCAATCTTTTGATCACCTTCCTCGTACGGTTATGAAACCTGCAACAACACAAACAAGACACGACAAGCCTATGCAATCCAAATCAATTCAGGTTAGTGACGTTACACTCAGTTAATTCAAAGCTTTAACAATTGTTGGCAAGGGCCGGTGATGTTATACTCATGCTAGCTTCAATAAACTTAGGCGTTTTATCATGCGCAAGACAGTAAAGAACAGGCATCAAGTACTGAATAACACATTTTCATTGATTGGGCCCCCTGAATGGGCGGAGTTTTTGTACACGGGATGTAACTCCTGAAAAGAGGAAGCTACGCAAAGCAAATATACAAGTATGCAAGTATTCACAAGAAGCATAAATATTGACAAATTAAATTTTGTACACATGTCGGCAACTGGATGGAGATGAACACCACGAACTGATCCTCCCATGACTCGTCCGACTCTAATGCTTTCCCGGTATCCGACTTCTGAAGAGGTTGTATCCGATAACTGACTTCTCGAACATATTTTCCCCGCATTGATACTCATTGAATTCAAATTCGGACCGCAGTCATTTGCTTTTCTCATCCCTAACTTTTGCGTGAACCGCCCTTTACGGGTTTTCAGTTCACCGGGATACCCCTTTTTGCCGAAGCCGCCCAGTGTAGGTTTTCAACTTCGCGGGTGTACATTTTTTCAATTTTATCCCTAACTTTTGCCCGAACCTTTCATTCTGTTTTTGGTTCGCCAGGATGCCCCATTTTTGCCTGGACTCTCTTTTTTCTGTCCAGCGGGTCTATTTTAAGCAAAGTATTTTTTAACTGCGTCCGAATTCACAGGTGATGCAAAGTCTTCTCCGTCCATGGTGGACAACAACAACGCTCCTCCTGAAAAGACCTTACTGACAACGTATGGCCCTTCGTAATTGGGGGTCCACTTGCCCCTGTGATCTGCTTGCGGCGGGAGAATCCTTTTCAGCACAAGGTCGCCCGTCTGAAAGCTTCGCGGAAGTATCTTCTTGTCGTACGCTTTCTTCATTCGTCTTTGATACAAACGACCGTATGCCAGAGAAGCTAGCCTCTTCTCATCCATCAAACTCAGTTGGTTCAACCTGTTCGTTACCCATTCTGCCTCGTCCAGCTGAACGTCTCGCAATACCCTCAGAGAAGGGATCTCAACTTCCAATGGTAATACCGCTTCCATTCCGTATACCAACGAGAACGGAGTTACCCCGGTTGATGTGCGTACCGTCGTACGATAACCGTGCAAAGCGAAAGGTAGCATTTCATGCCAATCCTTATACGTCACCACCATTTTCTGGACGATCTTCTTGATATTCTTATTGGCCGCTTCGACAGCGCCATTCATCTTGGGTCGGTAAGGGGAGGAGTTGTGATGTTCGATCTTGAAATTCTGACAGAGCTCCTTCATCATTTTGTTGTTCAGATTTGAACCATTATCCGTGATTATCCGCTCGGGAATCCCGTATCGGCAAATGATATCTCTTTTGATGAATCTAGCCACCACTTGCTTCGTTACATTTGCGTAAGACGCTGCTTCCACCCATTTGGTGAAATAATCGATTGCTACGAGGATGAACCGATGCCCGTTAGAAGCCGTCGGCTCGATCTTTCCAATCATATCGATTCCCCACATTGAGAATGGCCATGGAGATGACATCACATTTAGAGGACTCGGAGGCACATGTATTTTGTCAGCATGAATTTGGCACTTGTGGCACTTCCTTGCGAACTTGAAACAATCAGTTTCCATCGTCAGCCAAAAGTATCCTGCCCGCAGCAGTTTTCTCGTCATAGCATGCCCACCAGCATGCGTACCAAAGGCACCTTCGTGAATTTCCTCCATGAGAAGCTTTGCCTCTTTCTCGTCTACACAACGCAACAACACCAAGTCGTGGTTTCTTCTGTATAAGATGCCATCCGGGTTCAAGTAGAAATTACCCGCTAATCTCCTGAGAGTTTTCTGATCTTGACTGGATGCCCCAGCCGGATACTCTTTGTTCTTCAGGAAATTAAGGATATCAAAATACCACGGTTTGCCATCAGATGCTTCATCAATAGCAAATACATAAGCTGGCCTGTCCAACCGAGAGATAGTGATCTGGGGAGCTTCGTTCCAGAAGTTGACCTTGTACATGGAGGACAAGGTGGCAAGGGCGTCAGCCATTTGATTTTCTGCCCGCGGCACGTGATGCAATTCAACTTTGTCGAAGAAAGGCAACAATCTCCTTGCATAATTCATATAATGTATCAAATTGGGCTGCCGTGTCTCCCATTCCCCTTTGATCTGATTCACTACCAGAGCTGAGTCTCCGTATACGTCTAGATGTTTGATTCGCAAATCGATGGCTTCTTCAAGCCCCATTATACAAGCTTCGTATTCAGCCTCATTGTTGGTAACGGCAAAGGTCAATCGGGCAGTAAACGGGATGTGCGACCCGTGCGGCGTAGTGATAATTGCCCCTATTCCGCTACCGTAAGCATTCACAGCTCCGTCAAATATCATCTGCCATTTGGACCCCGGCTCTGGTCCTTCGTCTGGTAACGGCTCTTCACAATCCTTCATCTTGAGATACATGATATCCTCGTCAGGAAAGTCAAATCTCATTGATTGATACTCTTCAATAGGCTGCTCCGCCAGATACTCGGACAACACACTCCCCTTTATTGCCTTTTGCGAGACGTATTGAATATCGTATTCGGTCAAGATCATCTGCCACCTGGCAATCCTACCTGACAACGCCTGCTTTTCAAATATATATTTGATTGGATCCATCTTCGAGATGAGCATGGTTGTATGATTCAGCATGTACTGCCTCAGACGCTTGGCGGCCCAGGCTAGCGCGCAACAAGTTTTCTCCAGCATTGAGTATCGAGATTCACAGTCTGTAAATTTCTTACTCAAATAGTAGATTGCATGCTCTTTTCTCCCCGTCTCGTCGTGCTGACCGAGAACACAACCCATGCTTCCCTCAAGAACCGTCAAATACATTATCAAGGGTCTCCCTGCCACTGGGGGTATCAAAATAGGAGGCTCCTGCAGATACTTCTTTATTTTATCGAACGCCTTTTGACAATTATCGTTCCACGTTACAGCTTGATCTTTCTTTAGCAACTTGAATAATGGTTCGCACGTAGCAGTCAGGTGAGATATGAACCGTGCAATGTAGTTCAATCTCCCCAAAAACCCGCGCACCTCTTTCTCTGTTCTAGGCGTCGGCATTTCTTGAATCGCTTTTATTTTAGCAGGATCGACCTCTATTCCTCTTTCGCTTACTATGAACCCCAGGAGCTTACCCGATCTCACCCCGAAGGTGCATTTGTTAGGGTTCAGCCTCAGCCTGAACTTCCTAAGCCTTTTAAACAACTTCAACAGATTCACCAGATGCTCTTCCTCTGTCTGGGATTTAGCAATCATATCGTCAACATAAACTTCAATCTCTTTATGCATCATGTCATGAAAGAGAGTTGTCATCGCACGCTGATACGTTGCCCCAGCATTTTTCAAACCAAAGGGCATCACTTTGTAGCAAAATGTTCCCCAAGGCGTTATGAAAGTAGTCTTCTCCATATCCTCTGGCGCCATTTTAATTTGATTATAGCCTGAAAAGCCATCCATGAAGGAGAATACGGAGTACTGAGCAGTATTATCAACTAACACATCAATATGAGGAAGTGGAAAATCGTCTTTTGGGCTTGCTTTATTCAAATCTCTATAATCCACGCACATTCGAACCTTGCCATCTTTCTTTGGCACTGGTACGATGTTGGCAACCCATGAGGGATACTTCGTCACAGCCAGGAACCCAGCGTCCCACTGTTTCTGAACCTCCTCTTTGATCTTCATTGCCATATCTGGGCGAGTTCTGCGAAGTTTTTGTTTGACAGGCGGGCAGTCTTCTTTCAGTGGCAGGCGATGCACAACCATATCCGTATCGAGCCCTGGCATATCTTGATACGACCAAGCGAATACATCATTATACTCTCGGAGCATTTCAACCAGTTTTCGCTTGATATCACTCTGCAGTGCGGCTCCGATACGAATATTTTTCTCAACCCCTTCCGACCCCAAATTGATAATTTCGATAACCTCGTCGTGAGGCAGAATGGCTCTTTCCTCTTGCTTCACCAACCAAGACAGCTCTTCAGGAACGTCGCTATCTTCGACAACCTCTTCTTCGGTCTGGAATACCGGGTGCTCGAAGTCGGGACGAGTCATAGGTGGCTCAAGGATGTCATCTGAAAATGTTATCCTGCAAAAGAAAGGGTTAAGTGCTTCAAAATGCGTATAAAGCGGATAACCACGTTGCCATTTTATTGAAAAATACAAAACAAGAAAGACAGGGATTACAGTATTTGCACATGAAAAACGCCATTTATTTAATGATTAACGAAGCAATGTTTATAACAACACAGCCCTAAGCAAATCCTGATGCCCCGGGCAAGACATCAAATTATTCAACAATTAATAAAGCAAAGCATTACTGTTTAAAGGTCACAGGAACAAGCTCCTGAATGGACCAGTTGCACAGTCCTTGTCCTGGCGTGCTTGGCTGAATCCAGGCATCCATATCATAGTCGCTGTCCCCTTCATCGGATTCTGAAGCAGCATTGACAGATTCATGGCATACTCCACTGGCAGAGATGGTGATTGACTTTCTGAAATGAGGGGCCCCCACAGAAGGAGTTGATGACGACGGTCGGTACCCCAGTCCGAACCGGTCCATTTTCACAGGAATGTCCAATACTTTGCCCCAGCCTTTGGCTTCTCCTGCCTTCACTAGCGCTTGAGCCTCTTTATACGAAGAAACAGCTATCTCTGGCGCTTTGCTTGGCCCGGGACTCTTGTCCTTTATGCGCAAACCTTCGAATGCCTGGCATGGCGTCTCGTGGATCTCCCCGTCGACTTCCACATATTTAAACGAAGAAAGATGGCTGACCAGGATGTCTTCTTCTCCGCACACGGTGACTACACTGTCTCCGACCATATACTTTAACTTCTGATGCAGGGTTGACGTGACAGCCCCTGCCCCGTGAATCCAAGGTCTTCCCAGCAAGCAGCTGTACGCAGGCTGTATATCCATGATATAAAACTCCGTTGCAAACACTTCCGGCCCCACTTGCAGAGGCAATGTGATCGATCCGAAGACTGTTCTCCGCGTGCCGTCAAACGCTCTGACCACCAAATCACTTGGTGTGCACAAAATTCCTCGAACATCCAGCTTCATCATAGCCTTCTTAGGCAGCACATTCAAAGACGACCCGGTGTCAACCAATACGTGCGACATTGTCGACCCTCTGCACTCAACAGATACATGCAATGCCATATTATGATCCCTTCCTTTCGGAGTCAAGTCGAAATCAGTAAAGCCCAGACTGTGGCCTGCATTTACGTGTGCCAATACTCCTTCTAGCTGGTTCACGGAGACATCCTGTGGTACAAAAGAAGTGTCCAGGACTTTCAGCAAAGCGTTCCTGTGGGCTTCTGAACACAACAGCAATGACAGAATAGATATTTTGGATGGTGTTTGCTGCAGATGCTCCACAATTTTATAATCGCTTTTCCGAATTAAGCGCATGAATTCTTCGACATCCTTAGATGCTGCTTCTTTTTCATTTGCTTGAACCGGAACATTCTCCACCGCTTTCCCCTTTCCTTTCGCTAGCCTTTCGGCTTCCACTTCAGGAGATATAAAGATCCTGCCGCTTCTCGTCATGCCTCCTGAGCCCACAACATTATCCACAATCTCCGCTGACGGCTTGTTAACATCGATTTTAATCCCGTCACAATACACCTCTAGCCCATATGACCATGGGACCGCTTTCGTGCTCTCATACGGGATTGGCCCGGCTTTAGTTATAGTAATCGGCGGTCGCTGAGCTGGTGCTGAAATAGTGATCGTCTTCCTAGGAATTGTCACTGTGGCAACATCACTCCGATTATCCACTACTGCCCCTGCCGGCTCATCAGTTGCTGTTCTATCAAACTGCAATATACCATCATCAATTAAGGCCTGAATGCCTTTCTTCAAATCCTCACACCCCCCAGACAGGGCCCAACAATCTAAACAGTACTCATTACAACCCGGGTAAACACCTCCTTGCAACAGTCGGCTTTTGATTTCGCTCAGCGGCGTCTTTAAATCCTCAACATTCATAATCAGATTCAGACCTTCCTCAGTCAGCACGGCATTCGCCCCATGATTAGGCATGGGTTTCTGGACTATATTCGCACCGGTCGTTCCGAAGTTGATAGACTTGTTGTCCAAGAGATCCTGCACAACGTGCTTAAAAGCATGACAACCTTCAATATCATGGCCCGGGGCCCCAGAATGAAACTCGCAGCGCCTATTTGCATCATAGCCGAACGGGGGAGTTCCCGTTATCGGTGCCAAGGTTCTTTTCTCCACCAGATTCAATCCCAACAAGGTCTGCAATAAATCAGCATAGTTAGAGGGAGGTTTCTCGAACACCCTTCTCGGCTTACCACCCTGGAATTTTCTCTGAGCTTGCTGTGCCCCCTGCTGAGGCTGCTGCTGCTGTGGCATTGGTTGCTGCTGAACCTGTTGTTGTTGCTGGATTGGTTGCTGTTGATAAGGAATAGTGACACTCGACACTTGCTGCTGCTGACGATATTGATTTCTTCCCCTGCCTCGGCCTCGGCCTCGGCCTCCAAATACAGCACTAGCTTCGCCCTGACGGCGCCCCCCGTAAGCTTTCCTATTACTGCCAGATGCAGTTGATTCATCGACTTGGAACTTTCCTTGCTTAATGTTCCGCTCAATCTTTTCACCCATCAAAATCAGATCTGAAAAACTAGCCAGAGATGTATGAAACAACATATCATGAAACAGCCCGGTGAATGTGCCAACAAACATATCGTTCATTTCTTTATCTTCCACAGGAGGACGAACCCTGGCAGCCATATCGCGCCACCTTTGCGCGTATTCTTTAAAACTCTCCCCCTTCTTCTGCGAAAGCCCGGCCAACTGGACCCGATTGGGTGCCAGGTCACTGTTATATTTGTAATGGGCTACGAACGCCTCCGCCAATTGCTTCCAAGTCTTGATATCAGTGGGCTCCAACCCCATGTACCACTCTAAGGAAGGACCCGATAGGCTATCCTGAAAGAAATGCATGAGCATTCTTTCGTCAGTGGAGTATGCAGACATTTTTCTGTAATAAGCTCGTACATGAACCTTCGGACATGTATCTCCTTTGTACTTATCGAACGCAGGCGCTTTGAACTTGATGGGCACCCTCAGCCCAGGTACCAAGCCCCTTGTTGCCATGTCCAGACCCACAGCACTCTGGTTTAGGACTCCTTTCATTTGCTCTTCCAGCATTCTAATCTTTTGAGAATCATCCATCGGCCCTTCAAAGCCCCCTCCAGAGAAGGCGTCTTCCTGCTGATCCTCTTGCCACATACCGTTTCCAGCCCCATATCCATCATATGCATTATTACGTCCAGCTCTGACCTGATTCATCCCCGGAACTCGGCCTCTGTTGCCATACCCTTGAATACCTCCAGCAGGACCACCAGCCATAAAACCAGCACCGTTTCCGTTTCCAAAACCTCCGTAGCCCTGATTGACCATACCATAACCATCTTGCCCAAAGCCTTGAGCATTAAAGCCATACTTGCCAGTGTTGTCGAATCCCTGATCGTTAAATCCGAACCCAGCGTTGACAAAGCCATTGCCTCCGAGATTATCTCCCACATTGACATCACCCAGCCCAACATTATGGACAGCAGTTTCATTTCCAACTCCGACGTTACCATTCACAGCAGCGGTAGCGTTGTTGACGTTAGCAGCAGTCACATTGACGACAGGCGGAGCCACTGGCGTTGGAGTGCCATCTCCATGAGCAGTATCAACCCGGACAGACTGATGATCTTCGTTACCATGACCAGCGTTGCGAGCCAACAGAGGCTGGACCATGGCCTGCAAGTTCTCTTGCCCTTTTGCTATAGCCTCCATGGTCTGCATGAAGAGGGCGAGCTTCTCACGTACATCCTGCATCTCGTTCTGAATCTGGTCCATGACTTTCCGACAGTTGGATCGTGTAGAATAGCGGTGCGGATGTTGATCTGGAATCCTGTTAAGTACCTGAATCAAAGCAGGAGATAAGACACCATTCAAAGATTACCTGTTATGCAAGATGAATATGAATGCAATGCGATGTGTCTGTGCATTAGGGAAGTTCATTCCCCCAGTTCTAGTGCGAAGGTGCCGGTGCGGTGACAGTATTGACAATAAGAATACCGGAGCTGAATCATATAAAGCCTCATGTATAACAGAGAGAATCAATAAGCCCAGGGTACAATATCACTGCGAGTACAAAGATGGCATGACCTCAACCAACAATTCTGGTGATGGTCAGCACTATGCAAATAAAGCATACAAATAATGGAATGATCAAACCCTCCCAAAAGTCTGGTACTCCTCTATCAGCTTCTTGGTCTCCGGATGGCTTGGTCGATCGAGCAGCCCTTCAACAAGCTGGTTTCTCTTCTTAAGGACACGGCGTACATCTTCAGCAGTTTCTTCCCATGTTGCTTCTCCGAAGCAATCTTCTAACTTTCGCTTCTGGGACACTGCTTCATCTCTGGATTTGATTGCCTTGTTCAGTGCATGCTGGACACTATACCGGTTCATCACTTCCTCCTCACACTTCTTGATGCTAGACTTCAACCTCTCCTCGAGGTCGAAAATTTGCTGCTTTAGCTTATCTTCCCTCTTCTTGTTGTTGGTGAGTGTAGCATTCCAAGTCTTATTGCAAGAAGATATCTCTCGGTGCGCTGCGTCAAGCGCTTTCTTTTTGGCTTCCAGCATGTCATGGGAGCTTCTGAACTCTTGCCCCAGACGTTCGCGCTTTTTCTTTTCCTCGGTCAACTCAGCTCCTAACCTGTTTACCAGCTCAATCTGTTGTTGGAAAGCATATACGGCCTTGTTCTTCTCACTGCGTACTTGAGCTAGCTCTTGCTCTAACCCTTCGTTGATCTTCATCAAGGCTTCTTTTTCTCTCACAATTTGCTCATAGACTTCCCTAGAAACAGTAGTTGGCTCTTCTACCGGAATAGGATCAAGAACTGGTGCCTCTGGAAACGGCATCTTCAACTGACTAGCCCTCTCCTGAATCCAAACTCTATAAGGTGCAT
The DNA here is from genome assembly GCA_963859935.3 of Lathyrus sativus. Taxonomy (NCBI): domain Eukaryota; kingdom Viridiplantae; phylum Streptophyta; class Magnoliopsida; order Fabales; family Fabaceae; genus Lathyrus; species Lathyrus sativus. The sequence continues at coordinate 421,284,360 of OZ012740.1, forward strand.
AGGCCTGACAGTCATTCTTTCCTAACAACGGCTTCCCTTTGCGGTTAATACGCGCCCAAGCATGTCGCAACTTGGCTAATAACTCCCCCTTCACGTCACCGGTGAAGTACAGAGATTCCTGTACTTCTTCCTCTTGAGGTGGATTCTTAAGCGCATATCCAAACTGGCGAATGAATAGAGAAGGGTTGTAATTGATACACCCTTTTCTTCCTATCAATGGCACATTAGGGTAACCAGCACAGCTAAAGATGAGCTCAGATCCCAACAAATCTCTATCAAACCACTCCATATCTTCCGACGATAGCCTCATCAGACGCTCTGGCCAACCAACTGGAACTGTAGTCTCTGCAGCAGATCCTCTCTTAGGAAGGTGACTCTCAAACCACATACTCAATAAGGGTACACACAGATGAACATTCTTCCCTCTTCCCTTCTCATTCTTGTAATGCAGTGAGTGATAGAGGTCTCCGAGTAAGGTAGGCACAGGATTACCAGCGGCAAACAAGTAGAAAGCATCGAAGTCCACAAAATCCGGTATATTGGGGAATAGTACTATGCCATAGATGCACAAAGCCAACACAGCATTGAAAGCAACCCAGCACCCATTCTTGGCGTACTCTTGGGCTTTACCCACTAAGAACTGAAATGAGAAGCCTGGAACTCCACGGGAAACAGTAGTCACAAGTTCAGAAGCATCAACATGCAAGGCTTTTGCCAATTCCTCCGGCTTGGGTTTGGCATCATAATGGATGAATGGAACCTGATTCTGCACAGGCAGCTCAACATACTCAGCGTATTCCTCCAGAGTCGGTCCCATAATAAAGTCAGAGAACGTAAAACACCTCAAAGCAGGGTCGTAGAATTGCATCAAAGCATACAGCCCATCTAACTCTACCTCTGTAGGTTTGCACACCAATCTCAGTAATCTACCATAACTCATCCGGAAACTCCTACGAACACCCTCATCAGCAAGAGAGATCAACCCCAGTAAAGGAACAATATCAGGCGTAGGCAATTTGTAAGCAACCGTTCTCCGTAGGCTAGTCATGATCAAAACTCAGAAGTCTGGGCACTAGAACTAGGGAAATGCAAATGCACCTGCAGCACAGACACACGTTAGTGAAATGCAAATGATAATGGATATGCAAGGATGCAATGCAAGTAACATTCAACAGGGACCAAAGCTGCAGCTGAATAGCCTAAACCCAATCAAGAAAGGTCTCAGATAGACCATCCAGAAGTCATCAACCCTGGTCTCAGATAGACCTAAAATAGAACTCCAACACTGGTCTCTGACAGACCTCAAACCATAACTCACTGGTCTCTGATAGACCTCAAATCACATCCATGAGTGGTCTCTGACGGACCTCAAAACACCTCTCAAATGGTCTCTGACAGACCTCAGAATACATCTCCAAATGGTCTCTGACAGACCTCAAAATAAATCTCCACATGGTCTCTGACAGACCTCAAAACTCTCCATAAATAACCCGGATCTCTGATCAAGAAATAACCGGTAGTCTGGAGGTCTAGTTACCTGCATAACCCTGAATCCCCTCACAGGTGGGTGGCCCTATAACTGGCACAAAGTACGGCATCCTATGCGGTCGTCGGCATCACAGACTTTCAGGGTTGATGATACGATTCCCAGAAGGAGTGGCATCATCAATTCCTGAAGAGACCTCACTCAGCCAACTTCCAAATGATCGGTCCCCAGAGTCGACAATCCAACTAACCAGCAACCCACGCCAACCAAAGGAAGGGGCAGGAGGCCAACCAGAGGAACCTCGTCTGAGTGTAGATTTCATGGGACACCAAAGCAAGCAAAGCAAGCGGGCGCCCACTAATTTCTACTCTAATTCTAGGTGCACTCAAGCCCAGGTCCGGCTTATCTCTCAATATCAGAACACCCGTCACACCCCAGATACAGCAATAATAAACAGTATATAAAGCTGAAAAATACAGGGTTAGAAATATACAATAACTCCATACAAAATCCTCGACGGGAAAACAAGCGTTAGGATTGACTCTCTCAAGGGACGTTGGATCCCAAATGCATAAGAACCATCGCAGTCCTTAGCAACCAGGGGACGTTGGATCCCCAGCAGAGTCGCCAGCTGTCGCTACTGCGAAAATCGGCGCCGGCTGAACAGAAGAGTCGCCACCGTGCGTTATTTATCCCACGGGAGGGAAAGGAAACGCTCAGAGTAAACCTCGCACAACACGGGAAAGGTATGGTCATCGCAACCAAAACCTGGGTTCGGGAGTCGGTTACGCAAGGGGAAGGTATTAGCACCCCTCACGTCCATCGTACTCGATGGGATCCACGCTTGTTTTCGGGTATGGATTGTTATTCTATCTAAACTATAGGTCAAGGGTGAAAAAGAAAATAAAAATGAAAATAAAAATGACTCGGCAAAGTATCGCACTTTATGCCTACGTATTCCCGTCTGGAACGAGAAATCAGAGTCAACGTAGTTCGCCTACCTACGGGAAAGGAGGGAAGGTTGCTCGCTAGGATATCGCATCCTATGCCTACGTACTTCCACACAGCATGGAAGATCAGAGCAAACGTAGTTCGGGCCACGTACGACACAAGCTTGTCTTGGTTGATTTTATTCCTTCTGAAAAAGGTTTTTCTGATTAACAGTCCAAGCGGACAAAAATGACGTTTTGATGAGTTCACATTCTTTTACGAAAGAAGTGTCTTTTATTGTGTTTGAAATCTTTATGTGTTTTTCTGTTTGTTTTGAGAAAGAAAAGACAGAACTCTACCCTACGGTTGCGAAGGGAAACAAACTAACCTAATGTTATCATGCATGGGTTAAGACCTAGTGTCTATCATGCTCCTCTCTTGCACGGAGAGAAACAGAGATCCTACGGGATAGGCAGAAACAGAAACAATATCAGATATATACAGTAAAGCAGTAAAATGCATGAATGCAGCAATACAAGCGAGGCAAGGGAGTCCCACTCAACCTCGAACCTAGAAAACAATAGGCAAAAGTGACCAGGCTTCACTTTCAACCCAGCAGGGTAAACAGCAAACAACACAGTTCAGAAAACCAATCAATACATCAGCAAATGAAATACAACAGCAAAAGAAACAGCATCAGCAGCTCTGAATCAACAACTGGCTTCAAGCAACCTCCAATCAGATACAGGCTTCAACAAGCATCAATCTCCATCTTTATGACCTTCAGGCAAGGGCTTTGATCCTCAGTCTTCCATCTGCAATGGCTTTTCTTCAAGCTCAAACTTCCAGGATGAGGGATCAGTTACAAGAGTGAATTGGGTGTTAAGCAATCAGCTGACTACCAAAGGTGGTGAACAGACTGCTTCTGACACAAGAGACATTTTCTCTCAAGAGTTCTATCTCATAGACACCATCACCAAGCCTTCCAAAGGAAGGGGGTGAGTGTCTTAGAGAGACTCTGAATCACAGAGAAGAATGGATGCAGACAAGGCAATCCATGTTTGAGAAACAATCATTCTAATCTAGAGCTCTGCCTAGCTCCTAAACCCTAGTCTCCTCAGCATCTGCCAGCAAGAAACTCCTCCTCAACTCTGACAGTTGATCTTCAATCTTTGAATCTCCAATAGCTTCATCTCCACAAATCTTCAGCTTCCCCAGGGCCCCAGACAAACCCAATACCCAATCAAACAATCAACAATCCCCAGAGGGCACACCACACCAGACAGCAGATATACAGACAGTAATAATATCAGTAGGGGAATCCTAATTGTTCTCTAAGGGATCTAATAACTACCCATAGCCCCTATAGTCCCATAACTAATCTATTTAAATCCTAAGTCCTAAGGGAGAAAATTGAACTTCCTAAGTTGTCACCTAAAAAACCCTAGCTTTGTTCATGATATTCAAGCATTTATTAATCACCTAAAATTAGCCTCTAAAAATGGGAACTAAAACATTCCTACAAGTTTAACATCTCATCTAAACAATATGAAAAGAATGATCAAAAAATATTAAAGTATGTGAGAGAACAAAAATCATAAAAATGATGCATGAAATGTAACTATTTATTATGACATTTATTTAGAAAATATGGAAAAAATATGAAATAAAACTAAAAATGAAAATTTATTTTCCTATAATATTCTAGACATTTTAAAGAAAATATGGTAAAAAGAATGGATTAAAAAGCATTTTTTATGAATTATTTATGATTTTATGAAAATTGGTGAAAAATTAAAATGAAATAAGAAAAATAAAAATGAATTAAATGAGGGGAGGGGGTATGAAAAGAAATTCGCTCAGTTCATTATTGGATGGGCCCTCAGACTGGGGGGTGTTGGTAGCGCTTCTGGCTTAAGCCCAATACACATTCAGAATTAAAAAAAACAAATAAACGCTGGGGGGTAGGAATAGCATCAGAAACACGTTACAATTGGTTTGGGCTTGGTTGCTGGGGGTGGGGATAACAAATGAGACTGAGGCCCGCCCGTTTCAATTAATGAAACGGTGCGTTTAGAGCCAAAGTCATTCCCTCCAATTCTGAAATTAAACGCTGGCCATTGGATTGCCCTGATAGTCAAAGGTCCAACACATAGGGAGCGGTCACGATTGCATCTTCCCCAAATAACCTGCAACTAGGGTTTGGATGCCATGAAAGCTCCCATGCACGAGCTATCTTCCATCTCTCTGTTCTCATCACACATGCAACTAATCCACATGCTGTAAACATGAAATCTGTTCCAAATCTCTCCCTCTACAAGCTTAGGGCATCAATTTGCTTTGAAATTCACCACATCAACAAATTCGATTGAATCAACCTTCGGCCTCCATTGAAATGCACTGGTATAAACCTTCACCATTCTTCCTCAGACTTAGCCTAAATTAAACTACACCTAATGGAGACTAACACATGCTATCCAGCCACAATCATAACACATTCATCCAAGAGATTCGAACACAAACAGTTCCTTACACCTGTCACTAACCATCACCAAATCTCTCCAAATTCATCTAACCTAATCTCCTAACCACCTAGATTGCATCTAAACTAACAACATCATGCCAAATTAACTAGATCAAGTAGTTTGAATGAAAACTTACCTTGTAAGAAATCTTGAGAAACAGCTATGGAAGATATGGATCTGAAGCTTCTAAGTACTGGATCTTGATCAATCCTTGATGTATGTGATTCTGTATGCACAAACTTGGAGTTTCCTTGCTTGAATCATGCAATCCACTTGAACTTCAATCTTGATGCTCTTGGAAAAAAGTGCTCGAAAATGGATGATTCACACCAAAACTTTGCTCCAATTATGATCTATGATGATGATGGAGTCAGATTGAGTTGATTTTGATGAAAGTTGGTGAAGGTTTTGAGAGAATTGTAATGAAACTCCAATGAAAAAGTATGTGAAATTTGGTGGAATTCTTGGTGCAAATGAAGCCAACCCTTGATCAATGCACATTTCATGAATATATAGACCCCAAATGAACATTCTAGATCCATCTTGCACATTCCCTTGTTTTCAAATTTTGATCCATTTTGATTATGTTTCTTAAATGATAAGCAACCATGGATAACTTCATTTTTTCCTTCTAAACTCAAAAAAGTGTGTGAACCATTGTTCTTAGAATTGTTTTTCCATTCAAAATCATATATTGGAAGTCTCCATTTGGACTTGTAAATCTCCCAAACCAATTTTCAACTTGAAATTATTCACTTTATAAGCCTTTTTAGTTCATATTTTGACCAATTATGCAACTCCATGCTATGAGCTTCTCCAATAACTTGTGACCTTCTTTCTAGACTTAAAATCCCATTTGGAGCAAGTTTGATGTTGTAAGTTTTTCCATTTGACGCCTCCTTGTATGAGTTTTGGACATAGGTTAAAATGACCTGTAATTCACAAATGCCCAAAATACCCTTTGCTTGTCAAGACCATAAGTTGAGTTCTCCACATCATATGAAGGCATACCATACCATTCCAGAAAGCTAAGACAATGAGGAACAACTCTTATGTTGACCAAGAATTCATTTGAAATCTCCTTGAGGGGCAAAACTAGCTTGGAAGTCAAGTCACTTTCACAGACAAAAATTCAGACACCCCAGATGACCTGTAACTTGTAAGGACCATAACTTGAGTTCTATAAATCTCCTTGAGGTCTTCCACCACTCAAATTAAAGGTCTTGAGATCCTCTACAAGTTTCATGTTGGCCAAGAAGCCATTTGAAGCTAGCATTTTGACTTATCTTGCTTGGAAATTTGACCTAAACTAGGGGATTTTACAGAGAAACCCTAATTTAGTAACTCCTCTTCTCCTTGATTTCCCTTGAATTCTCCTTGTCATATCTCCATATCCTTCTTTATATGTTCAATGATGATCCCCACATCTCTCCAAGAGCCTTGAATGCCCTCTTAAGTCAGTCAACTGACCTAGGGTTGACCTAGGGTTGACCCAGATGAAACCCTAGTTGACTGTCTTCAACTGTAGCTCTTGTGCCTTCATCAATGACTTGTTTTCTTCTCCAAATGACTTTATAAGTCTCTCAAGATGTCTAGATGCTCTCCATGCTTTCATTTCACAGCTCACAACCCTCTTGTTGATCCTCAGATACCCTCAGCTAGGAGATGGACTCAAGGCTTGATCTGCTGAACTCTTTGCTTTCAAATTCTTTCTTGATGACTTGAATATGATTGAATTGGGATAATAACCTCTTGATAGGCCTCTGGAGATGAGAATAATGATTGGTCCCCTGTTGAATGACTTGCTATGCTTATGCTATGCAGATGGTTAGTCTATGTACATGATTCTACATGCAAATGCTAATGATAATGAAACATAAACCAATTGAATAAGGTTGAGCAAATTTTAGGGTGCAACACCACCCATCTCTCCTTAGCGTCTTTAACCTTTTAACCTACCAATTCGCCTTTAACATCAAGAAGAAAAACAACCAAACCTAGACAAAACTCTCCACAAAATACCTTAAGAGGTTCCCGTTGAGTACAATGGACGTGAGGGGTGCTAATACCTTCCCCTCGCGTAACCGACTCCCGAACCCAAAACTTGGTTGCGACAGCCTTGTTCCTATCCTTTTCGCTTTAAGAGGTTTTCTCGATATTTTCCTCTCCCATTCATTCGGGAAAAATAAAGTTCGGTGGCGACTCTGTCGAACCGCATTTCCGCGCCTTTCGCGCGAGGATCGTTTCTCTGAAATGTCTCCATGATTTTTCGAGGTGCGACACTTAGGACGTCACTTTGATTTTTCCAGTTTATTTCAAGATAATTGTTGTTTCTATTTGGATGAGCATCCTTTGGTTCGAAAAGGAGATCTTTATTTATTAAGTCAAGGTTTTATCTCAATTTTTGTATCCTGTTTGTTCTCTGTGTAACCAAAGTTATTCTTGTTTTTGCTAATATCGTTCAAATCTTAATATTACCCAAGGCGAGATACATAAAGATCCTATTAAAACTCTTTGTTTTGATACTAACGGGTGGATTACAACGTATAGACACCAATTTTCTATTTACAAGTTATTTGCAAATCCACAAATCTCGTGAAACTCTCATTTCACCTAGACAAATCTAAGGATGCTGCTGGAAAGTCTTGCTACGACAGAGTTCAGAATTTCAGATCTTATTAACCTTCACTTCACTCCTAACCTTGATTTTCCTTTTTTCACCATCGCCAAGGATCTTCGAGAGGTTCACGTTTCCCCTTTTCTTGAGCCGCATTGAATACATCCTGCTCACTTCCTACAGCATTAACACGACAAGTCAAAAGGAGATTTGTTATTTCAAAATCACACGAAGGCAAGGAAATCAAAATTCCAAACACATACGCGACAATCTTAAAATGGAAGATTACTCATAATTAGGGTTGGCAATGAACCGAACCAACTCGAAAATAGTTCGGAATTCGATTCGACAATTAAATCGTTGAACTAGGTTCATGAACCAAATGAGTTGAGTATGAGCAAAAAATTTAGTTCGTTAACTAAATGAGCTGAACTTGAACTATACATAGTTTGACTCGTTAGGTTCATGAGTCAACTCGATTACATATGAGAAGAATTATATTGTCTTTAAGATTAAGTTTAAATATTTACTCCAAATCTTAGACAAATTTAATCTTCAATTTAGTAGTTTTTGAATTAGACTCTCAAATGTATCTCTTGAAAGTTGTGTAGGTTTTGAATTAGTAGACTTCAAAGATAAAGTTAAATTTCAATATGATAACTTTTATTTTATTTTAGTATTTTATTTTTAAAAAATATATTTATTTAAAATGTCAAATATACTATATATATATATATATATATATATATATATATATATATATATATATATATATATATATATATATATTTAAAAAGTAGTTTTTAAGTCCGTGAATCATGTGAGTTGAACCTAATGAGATGAACCTAACGAGTTGAACCGAATTGTTCGTGAACTTATAACGAGTCGAGTTTGAGTTTAAAAAAAAGTTTGTGTCGAACTCAAACTCGAACAATTCTTAACGAGTCGAGTCGAGCTGAGGTGAGTTCGACTCGACTCGACTCATTTCCAGCCCTACTCATGATGCCCCAACAATAATCAACGTGAACCCAAATCATTATAAGCCAAGTTAATAACAGTAAGAAATCACGACATTCAACACGAAATCAGTACAGTTTTAGAGGAACCCAGGAAGTATATACCTTACAGGATGTTGGTAGCCATCATGAAAGGAAATCAAACTGAAAACCACAACAGCGAAAGGCACAAAACAGCACAAATGGATAGCAACCAATATCATTCAAAAAAGAGAACTCGCTCCCACACGACCATGAGAGGGGGGGCTCTATTGTTGAAACCTGCAGAGCAATATCACATAAGGGTTCAAATAATCATTATTAGATTGGTGTGTGAGAAGTAAAAATCGAGCATCAGTGAAAAAGAAGATAGGAGTTACCTAAGTCTTTCCTCTTACAGAGACAAACATAAGCTACAGGTGTGTGTGCTTTACCACCAGCTAACGATCCTGCTCAAAGAGCACGTTTTGAGTTATTAAGGCAAGAAACCAAGGGTAGTCTTTAAATTCAGAACATAATTAAATAAGATATTTAATAGAGGAAAGAATCAAAATGTTTATCAGTACAAATCAGGCCGGTCGAAACAAAATTGGAAAGGAATCAATCTCACATAAATTCAAAAATATGGATTTTGCTTCCACAGAGGTCTATAAAAGAGAGGATGTCTAAAAGGGAAAAGGCTCAGATACGAAATCAGAAGAGTATCACACATAGAATACATGCAAAATTCCAGAAAAGAGCAAGAGGAAGAAGAATAGTTTTGCAAAAAGAGGAGATCTGGACTACTTAACTTCGAAGAACGACCGCCGGTATCCGGGTTCCGTCTTCATCTTCATCTTGACCTGTCTCTTTGAGGTAACAATCTCCACAAAATTCCTTCCTTTTTGGTTTGATTCTTCATTTAACATGTTTGTTTCTTTTGAGTCGTTGATGGATGCATCGATCCGTGGTCTGTTTTGGGTATAGGGTTGACGCCATGTTCGATTTAGGGATCTAGGTTTTTGCGTGGCATTTTCGTTTTGTTTTCATGGAAAGAGATCATGGATGGAGGATTGGAGATTCTTTGATATTCACATGGCCGCTAGAAGATCGAGGCATGGTTGGGAGTTTTTTTCATTGGAGGAAGAACGAGGAAGATGGAACAAGTGAAGAAGGAGAGAGTGGTCGTTCATTCTGATGTTGTCATGTTATTGCTTGTGGTTTAATCCTGTGTGCACGCGACTACTCTTCCTTACTGTGCGCCTTCGGACTCGCCCCCTTGGATCTTGAGGAACTTTGACTCCAGACGTGATCAAGGGACAGGGTTTCCCCCCTTCCTATTAGCTAATCTGACTTTTTATGTTAATAATTTCATTCTATTTTCCTTTAATCACTTCTAAAATCTAAAATCAACTTTTAATAACTTTGTTTTGAATTTTATTTAATCACTCCTAAAATCTAAAATCAATTATTAGCAACTTTGTTTTAAAATGTTAAATTAATCACTTTTAATCTAAATTCATTTATTTGGTAATCTTGTCTTCAAATTATAATTGATAAAAAAATTTTAAATTCAATTAAGTGGTTGATTTTTGATTTAAAATTCAATTAATGGCGGGTTTTCATTTTAAAATCCACTTGCGGTTGTTATAACTTTGACTAAAAAATTCAATTATAGTAATTAAATCTCTGACTTAAAAAAATTTCATTTATAGTTGTTAGAATTTTGCAAAAGAACTCAATTATATTTGTTTCTACTTGGATTTAAAATTCAATTAATCGTTAACTTTAATTAGAATTCAATCATAATTGTCGCGATCTGGATTAGTAATTGTGGTGTTTGACCGGTAACTTCATATGAATCACGATTCCTGGAACTCTGGGCCTTAATTTCATACATGATTAATTCGTGATCTAATTTATTGATGTTAATTTCAACTACGCTACCAAATCGTGTTGTGACTTCGCTCTATCTTCTTTGATATTTATCTTGTATGTATGTCCAACGGAAGAACCTGTATATGAATTCATAATTTGTGTACAATACATCTCATTTGTATCATGTTCCCTCGCTCGATCCTTGATCTTTCAAGTCGATCAGCTTAGGATTTAGTCCTTACACCTTAAGATAGGGTAGGCTTTCCTTGGTTCCTCTTTCAACTTAGACAAACTTGTAATTCAATTCAATCTTATTCTCCCCACAAGAGAATTTGACGTGATTCATCTTAATAGTCGAGAAGTAATTCTCCTACCCCAAAATGAAAATTGAGATATGTATAATCTTTTCTGCTTAAGACAGGTGTGTGGCATACTCGTCGATAAATCTGAGTTTTGAGCCCTTCTCTCAATATGACGCAAAGACCATCTCCTACAAGTTGTGGTGGTCAAGTCGAGTATTCTCCCTTAAGATGATGACTCGTCTTTTCTCCTAAAATCAATCAACAAACCTTATCCCCCTGCAACTTTGACCAATAGTCAATGGTTCCTCAATCCCTTTTATGGGAACTACGAATACTCTGATTCCACTCCCGTCAAGATACGTAGGCACAACATGCAATTTCTTGGTGATTATAATTAGAAATAAACCCCTAGGTCTTTCACCCTTAGTGAACAAATAACACATTTAAACAATAGGTTCTTGTAGAGTACTATAGATGCTTAGGATGCTAACACCTTCCCTAGGTTTAACCAACCCCCGAATCTTAGATTCTCTAGCTTTGCATTTGCATTTCATTTTGTGGGTAATTCGATATTTTTCTCTTCCCTTGGATAAATTAAAGACCGGCGGTGAATAATGATTTATGATTTAAGTTAATCAATAACTTGATATTCAATTCTCACCATGACATAAATGGCGACTTCACTAGGGAATTCAATACTGAGGGTTTCCCCTAACTTGTTTTATTTGTGTTTATTGTTTTATGTATTTGCTTATTTATATGCTTATTTGTTTATGCTTTGGGTTGATATCCTTGTCTGGTGAGGAATGTCCTACACCCAGACCTGAGTGTACTTATGATAGGAAGGTGATATATTTGAGAAGGCTTATAGGGAGTGATTCCCGACCAAGCTAACATGAGAATCACTGCTCAGTTGAGGCCCTCTAGAAAATGGTATTGTTGAACAAGTATTCGTGAAAACACTTACTATTTCTGACCTAGAAGCCTGTGATACTAGGGACCTTTAGATACCTTTAACTCAACTTGGTCTTTCTTAGGACGTGGTGCGATAACTATGAGGGAGTATTCCTGAAGTAGTTGATACACGATACCACACTCAAAAGAGGTTCTCTTGAGAATATTGTTAACCACCGAGTATTCGGGAAATTGATAATATCCGAAAGATGGAATAATAATTTTAGGAACCTCTTAGAACTCTTGTTTTACAGGTACAATCAAAGCTTTAGTCCACAACCTTTGGGGATGGGTATACCCTTTGCCTCAATTGCTTACAAACCTAGGTTTCCTGTTTGTTCATCTTTGTGTATTTGTGTGCTTGCCTGTGTTTGTGCATCTTCGCATTCATAAAGCATCATATTGCAATGGTTTCATGGAATTCAACTTTATTTATAAACATTGCAGGACCAGTATGGATTTCAAAAGGAAAAATACTTTGAAATATTCTTTTAAGAGTCTTAAACTGGATGACCTAAGGAAGTTAGGAGCTTTGGTTGAAGATCAAGAGGGATTTAGGAAAAAGTATGGGAAGCTATTATATTTGTTGAGGATTCAAGTGGACGACAGACTTCTTTCTACTTTGCTGCAGTTCTATGATCTGGACTATCACTGTTTTACTTTCCCAGATTATCAGCTCTTGCCTACTTTAGAAGAGTATTCTCAATTGGTTGGTTTTACCATTTTGGATGAGTCTCCTTTCCCTTTCCTAGAGAAGAACCCTAAAGAGAAGGACAATGCTAAAGCTATATACCTGAAGCTATCTAATGTTAAAGACAATATGATTACTAAAGGAGGAACTTTCGGATTAACAACAGACTTCTTGATCAGGAAAGCCCAATACTACGTTGATCATATGAGCATGAATACATTTGAGGCAATCCTCGCCTTACTTATCTATGCAGGTGTTCCTATTCCGAAATTTTGAAGGATTTCTTGACCTTAACGCCATCAAAGCTTTCATGAAGAATAATCTGGTACCAACTTTACTAGCTGGCGCTTATCTTTTCGTGTATCTCTGAAATTTCCATGGTGGATGGATGATTACTTGCTATGTGCCTTTATTGTACAAGTGGTTTATTTCGCACTTGCCCAAGTGTAACTCTTTTTGGGACCTCAATAAAGGACGTTGGTCACAAAAAGTTATGGCTCTAACCCACTCAGATATTGATTGGCATAACCGTGTGTATGATGGGATATCAATTATTTCCAACTGTGGAGACTTTGCCAATGTACCTCTCCTTAGCATTAATGGAGGTATCAGTTACAATCCCGTTCTAGATCGTCGATAGTTAGGATATCCGCTGAAAGAACAACCCAAGAGTGTTCACGTGGAGGGTATATTCTTTAGAGACAACAAGGAAATTCAAGAGAAGATTGTGGTTGTGTGGCGTCACTTACACAAGAAAGGAAAAGAAAGCATGGGAAAGCCTAATTGTGTTTCTTTTGAGACATACCTTCAGTGGGTCAGAGAAAGAGCTATCAAACTGAAGATGCCTTATCCTCGACAAGAGCCTTTGCCTTTGAAGAGAGAGCCTGTCCTGATTTTCATGTCTGAAGTTGAAGAATTGAAGATTGCTTTAAGAAAAGCGCAGCGGGAGCCAGAAGCATGGAAAAATAAATACTAGGTGGTTGCTAAAGAGAATATTGAACTTCAGAAACAACTTCAGTTAAAGAATGGAGAATCACTTTCTTGCAAGAAGAGAAAAGTACAGGAGGATTTATTATCCTCTAATTCTCAGAATACCCCTTGGAAGCTGATTGTAGACAAGCTCATCTTCGAAAGGCCCAGGTGGAAGAGCAGATTAAGGAGTAGAATACAAAACTTCCTTAGGGCTTTATTAGCTTTTATTTAGCTGTTGTTTTAAGACTCTTTTAAGAGTACTTATTTGTAATTCGTTATAAAATATTAAATAAATTTATTTTGATATACTACAATGTTTATAAATACTGGAGTTCCATGAAACCTTTTCTTATTCGCATCTCTGCATTTCATTTTTTTTCTAACACTTCAAGAAACTCAGTCTGTTTGCAGATATTGTAAAATGGATTTTAGAAGAAAAACATTGAAGTACACCTTCAAGAGTCCAAACATTGAAAGCTTAAGGGAACTGGGAAGTCTAATCGACAATTGTCTAACTTTCTCAACTGAATATGGAAGAATCTTTCCAGTTCTAAGACTCAGGATGATTAATGGGATGCTAGACATGCTCGTTCAATTCTACGACCCTTTATACCACTATTTCACTTTTCCTGACTACCAGTTGATGCCAACTTTGGAAGAGTACTCTGCGATTATGGGAGTGACTGTCTCGTCCTGACCTCTATTTTTTGGATTGGAAGACACACCCAGTAATCAGGAAATTGCTAATGCCACACGCCTGAGTGTAACGGAGATTCAAGCTCACATGACCACCAAGGAAGGAGTCCCTGGATTTCCAGTTGATTTCTTGATAGAGAAAATTTGCTACCATGCCGAGAAGAAGGATGTTGCAATACTTGAAGCTACCTTTGCGCTACTAGCCTATGGTATTTTTCTGTTTCCAAAGGTCGACGACTTCGTTGACATGGACTCCGTCAAGATCTTCATCCTCTGGAATCCAGTTCCTACTCTGTTAGTCGATACTTACCACTCAATCCATATGAGGAACTCTAAAGGAGGAGGTTATGTAGTTTGTTGTACTGCTCTTCTCTGCTCATGGTTCATTACTCACTTGACATGGTTTCCAAGTATTTGGGAGTTAAAAGAGGCACCTTGCTGGCCAAAGATAGTCATGGCTCTTACTCATTTGGATATTATATGGTATGACACTTTATATGGGGGAATTAGAATTATCAATAGCTGCGGAGAATTTCCAAATGTACCTCTTATTGGGACAAAAGGATGTGTTAGCTATAATCCTATTTTAGAATGCAGACAATTGTGACACTCTATGAAAGAGAAACTAGATCAAGTTTTGTTGGAGGAGTTTACCTCAAAGAAAGAGAAAACCCAGAGCTCAAAGCTAGGATACTACAAGCATGGTGCCACGTTCACAAGAAAGGAATGACTGCATTAGGATACCCCGACTGTACCATTTTGGAGACTTATCTGTAATGGGTGCGAGAAAGGGCTCTTGAGCTGAAGATGTCTTTTCCTTTTCATGAACCTATGGTGTTGACTCTCCGAGATTCTTCTTGGACTGTCACATGTGAATAAGGGAAACTGAAAAATCCTCTGGAGGAAGCTGAAAAGTTAAAGAATGCTTAAGAGAATAAGTTATATGTCCTCAAACTAGAGAATGAGAAACTTCAAAGGCAGCAGTAAAAAGAAGAAGAACCCACGAAGAAAAGGAAGGTGCGAGAGGATTTATTTTCCCCTCACGCCTCATCAGGACCAACTACCAGTGTTGATCTTCCTCAAACCTCTGTAGTTTGGAAACAATATATGGACAAGATCATTATCGAAAAAGCAAAGATGCAGGAATAGACGAACCGACTCACGGAGGAGCTTTATGGGAAGAAGGAACCATGATCATTTGGATTAGACTTCTAAGTTTCCCTTGCTTTATTTTCAATACTTTTGATGTAATCAAACCCGTGAATGAGTAATTTCACCTTGTAATGTTTCTCCAACTTAAGTAATAAAATGAGTTTTTCAGTTATCCTTTGTTACAATATTGGTAAATGTAAGTGCTCTTGATTGGATGCATTTTGTGGCAAAACTTTAGAGTGTGCATGTATGTCATACTGAATGTTAGGACATACTTAATGATGTTTGTGCAGGGTAAGTTAACTATAAGTTAAGCTAGTTAAGCTGAATGTCATACAGAATGTCATAACACTAACCGTATGACATCCAGCGGGCAAGTTTGTTTTTCTGGTAGCTATAAACCAAGAAACAGAATAGAAGCTCAAGTTGGATATCAGGAGACTTTCTAGAAGCCCTAGGCGAACTAGAATATCCCTGAATAAAGTGGCAAGCGTGCAGATCATTGAAATTAGGTTTGTTATGAATAAAACCTAATTTATGCACCAAGGCCCAAAGGACTAACAGCTGCTATAAATATCAGAAGAAGCAATCCTGAAGAGCAGCTCTTGATAGAAGAATAGAGAGTGCAAATTGCAGAGTCCTTGTAAGTGAAGAAGGCTAGTCTTCACATGTGAATTCCGTTTAGGAATACTTGTACTCCAAGCAATTGTCTGGTGGATGATTGCATTGGATAGGTAGATTCTAGGTTATGTCTCACTCAAAACTATGAAGCAAGAGTGTGTGAGTTCCTTGATCAAAGTTGTGAAGAAAGATCAAGGTGTGTATGAAGTGTCTCTTCATATTTATTCTGTAATTGTGAATTGTATATCACTATGGTGATTAACGGGGAGTGAGTGGGTATACTCTAGTCTAGAGGGTCTCTAGGCTGAATTGTCATTGGGTAGGTTTTAAGTGAGGAGTGCAAACTGTGGTGTTTGACTCTAAATTAATTCTGCTAATAGTGAAGTTCCTCCCTAGCTTGGTAGCCCCCAGATGTAGGTGTTGTTGACACTGAACTGGGTGAATAATTGATGTGTTATTTACTGCTTTTATTACTACTGATTATTAGCTGTTAAGTAGCATATGTCACAGTGGATGTTTTTTTTAATTGATAATTTTGTTTTTTTTTTAAATTAAATTAAGCGGTTGATTTTTGATTTAAAATTCAATTAGTGGCGAGTTTTCATTTTAAAATCCACTTGCGATTGTTATAACTTTGACTAAAAAAATTGATTATAGTAATTACATCTCTGATTTAAAAAAAAAATCATTTATAGTTGTTAGAATTTTGCAAAATAACTCAATTATATTTGTTGCTACTTGGATTTAAAATTAAATTAATCGTTAACTTTAATTTGAATTCAGTCATAATTGTCGCAATCTAGATTAGTAATTGTGGTGTTTGACCGATAACTTCATATGAATCACGATTCCTGGAACTCTGGGCCTTAATTTCATACATGATTAATTCGTGATCTAATTTATTGATGTTAATTTCAACTACGCTACCAAATCGTGTTGTGACTTCGCTCTACCTTCTTCGATATTTATCTTGTATGTATGTCCAACAGAAGAACCTGTATATGAATTCATAATTTGTATACAATGCATCTCATTTGCATCATGTTTCCCCGCTCGATCCTTGATCTTTCAAGTTTATCAGCTTAGGATTTAGTCCTTACACCTTAAGATAGGGTAGACTTTCCTTGGTTCCTCTTTCAACTTAGACAAACCTGTAATTCAATTCAATCTTATTCTCCCCACAAAAGAATTGGACGTGATTCATCTTAATAGTCGAGAAGTAATTCTCTAACCCCATAACACAAATTGAGAGATGTAGAATCTTTTCCGCTTGAGAGAGGTATGTGGCATACCCGTCGATAAATCTGAGTTTTGAGCCCTTCTCTCAATGTGACACAAAGACTATCTCCTACAAGTTGTGGTGGTCAAGTCGAGTATTCTCCCTTAAGATGACGACTTTTCTTTTCTCCTAAAATCAATCAACAAACCTTATCCCCCTGGAACTTTAACCAACTGTCAATGGTTCCTCTATCCCTTTTAGGGGAACTACGAATACTCTGATTCCACTCCCGTCAGGATACGTAGGCACAAGATGTGATTTCTTGGCGAGTATACTTAGAAATAAACCCCTTTTCACCCTTAGCGAACAAATAACACATTTAAGCAAGAGGTTCTTGTAGAGTACTACAGATGCTTAGGATCCCAACACCTTCCCTAGGTTTAACCAACCCCCGAACCTTAGATTCTCTAGCTTTGCATTTGCATTGCATCTTATGGGTAATTCGATCTTTTTCCCTTCTCTTGGACAAATTAAAGACCGGTGGTGAATAACGATTTTTGATTTAAGTTAATCAATAGCTTGATATCTAATTCTCATCGCGACACATCGTGCACAATAACTCACCACCATGGTTATCGTACACCGACCAAATTGGCAAACAAACATAAAAATAAATTTCATATAATATGGATATGAATACACACACACACACACACACACACAGATATATATATATATATATATATATATATATATATATATATATATATATATATAGATATAGATATAGATATATATATATATATATATTTATATTATAAAATCACAACAACATCATTAAAACATACCCATATTACCATTATTAACATCACAACTTTATTAAAACATACCTATATTACCATCATTAACATCACAACAACAACATCAACATCTTTGCAACTGCACTCAAGATTTGTCGCTTACAACACAACTTCTTAAGGTACACAACAAGAAACAATCACATTCTTCAAGATATTAGATATAAAAATATTAGGAAAATGATTTATCTAATTGTACCATGTTAAAGTTCTACTTACTAGCTTTCCAACACTTCAAACAGTTCGTCATTTGGATTAACGGTTAAAAAGTTATGACCAAAATCGTTTCTAGCATTTTTCTGCCTATGAGTCGCCCTTAAGGTCGACACATAGAGTACTTAGGTTGAAGTAAGGCCTATGAGTCGACTCGTACTATTAAAATTTCCACAATATTACATCCGGGTGACCTCAGGTCGACCCAGAGATTCTAGCGGTCGACTCACACTGTTCCGAACCCCAAAAATCACTTTTTTTAAAAGTACTTTCACCACAGATTATCACTCCAAAGTCTATACCACTAACCACCATCATCCTAAACCCGATTTTATATCAAAATAACATTCTAAAACTCAATTAGGCTATGTTTTACTCATGGATTAACAACATATCATCATCAATTTCATACTTGCAACTCGAAACTCCAAAACTTAACAATGGATGAACTTTCAACAATTTCTAAAACAGAAACACCACACACACTTATAGGTAAAGAACCCAACACATATTAGTTAACAAAACATTGTTTATCATCAATCAACTAACAATTTCATTATTTATCAATTATTCATAGTAATCATAACATAGAACAACATTCCACCCATAAGACAAAACCTAATTTGTACCCATCATTCAACATACTAACCCTTACAAGATCAGAACCCCACCCTCACCTTAGATTTGAGCTTTCTAAACCTTCACAAATGGTGGATTCTTTTTCCTCTTCAACCCTAGCCTTTCTTCTGTTCTTCTTAAAAATCACGATCGTACAAAATGAACTCTACTTCCCTCATTACCTGTTTAACCTTAAGACCCTTTCCATGATTTGCCTCGTATGCCTTCATAATTCCTCACAATATTATCAACATGCCCCCAATCTCTTTTTTCACTTAATATCCATTTTATTCTTATTATAATCCAAATATTATTGTTATCGTAATTATTATTATTATCATTATTATTATTATTATTATTATTATTATTATTATTATTATTATTATTATTATTATTATTATTATTATTATTTCTCAAATAAATAATAAAAAATAATAGTAATAATAGTAATCATCTAATTTAATTAATAATCACCTATTATTATTCAAATACATAATTACTTACTAATATTACTACTTAGTTACTAACCACACCACCCATCTCTATGCAATTGGTCACACACCCCGAACCATTTTCTCAAGGTATAGTCTTAAAGTTACTACCTCACACTAAGGGTAGCCCAAACACAACAAAACACGCATGATCACACACGTATACACAACATCCGATAATTCAATTAATTAAAATAAAATGGGGCGTTACAGATAGGGTGTTCTAGGCTATATCAAGCAAGTGAGAACTCAAGTGTAGAGGAATGAGTTTCCTTCAATAGACAATATGTGTCAATGTTGTCGGATCATCTTGTCTCAATATTATGTTGCACATCAGAATGTTCATGTTGTCTGTTCCTGTTAAAAGCTGGTCTTATTATGCGTATGTATATGGTTGGTTGTATCTAAGGTCCATCTCAACCTTTGTGAATCAAGAAATGGCTAAAGCTCAAGGAAGTTGTTGATTTTTTTATATCTTCTTCTTACAATCCCATCTAAGATGTTTAGTATGAGAGTTCCAGACACCTGTCTAGAGTAAAGGAGTGTAAGAGTTGGATGTTCGAGTTCTGATGTTGGTCCTTGTGTAAGGGATTCTGCTTGGTCACTTATGGAGATGTGTCAAATAATAATTATTATTTGTGTGTGTCCCAAGGCACTACTTTCCCAAGCTTATTGTCCAAGGTAGAGTCTTGAAGGATAAAGGATTGAAGGGCATAGGAGAAACGACGTATGCTGGAAAGTCTTGTTGTGAGGGAATTTCCTCTTTGAGCATATAAGGATGGTTATTGTTTTTGTAAAGTCAGACATGATGTATGGACAATGTACTTCTGAGTAGAAGCTTTTTGAGGTGTGTAAAGTTTATTTCTCTCTGTGATGTGCTTATTGGTATAAGTGTTTATAATATGTCCTCAGAAGTTGATCAGTTGTTGCTATGACCTATTGTGATTCTCATGTGTCCCTTGCAAAAGGATGCGTATGGATTACTATGCAAATAGTAATTCCTATGTGTGTTGACTCCAGAACCTAAGTAAATAGTTCAATCCTTATAGTTGAGACTGATGTCTGAACAGATGTTGGAACATCATCTCAATTGATTATCTCTCCAGAAAAGAAAGCAGATTATACACGGGAGCTAATTTGGAGTGCACGGTGTGGAGTTTGTTGCTCACCATTAGACTCATAATTGAAATGTCTGATCATGAAATAGTATGATGTAAAGCTACTGGCCATATTTGGGGTGTGTGTGGTACGTACGTGACTACTTGTCATGGTGAAGGATCTAATTGTGCTAGTTCATAATGTGGTGCGCAGAAGAAGGATGACAGGTCATATGTTCTTATCTCTATGGTGATTAAGAGAATATGTATATCTTCTAATGTGGTTTATGTGCTTGATGTCAAACCATATGTACATGACATTTGGTCTGCCAGAAGGGCTTTGGAGAACTCCTGTTTCTCCTAAATGTTTTTTAGGTTTTCCGTTGTGTGTGTGACTCTGTCAAATGGGATAGTTCATGATAGCATTGTAGGTTGTGATCTCCAACAGAGTGGTGTACATGTCTGTGTTACTGTTGTACGATTTCAGTCTGTACAAAGCTTACATGTTCTCATGTAGGTTACAATGTTAGTTCCTGATGTCCGACCTGATGTCTTGACATTGCTCTTTACCAGTGGAAGTTGTTTGTGTTCTCATGGAGTGGTGTTCTTATATGGATCATGTTATGTTTTTAGCTTGCATATCTCTGGTTGATTAAGAATGTTTTTTTTCTGGTGAAACAATCTAGTCGTTACGGATCTGTAAGAGTCATTTTTGGTTTTTTGTGGTCTAAGCATATTGCTAAGGAAGATGTTTCTCCAAGATGTCTTGGATGATAGAACATTCCAATGTCAAACGCTATGTCATGACATTGTACTATGACAAGGTGATCACAATCAGTAGTTTCAATGATTCTCTCTCTGTACAGCTGGACAACATTGTTATGACTGGTCAATATCCTATCAAGGGTGGTATAGGAAGATGTGTTAATGAAGAGTTATATCATCTTTAGTTTAGGAGGCATAAAACAGATTTTTCTCTTTAGGTGCATATCTTTTTCAAGAAAATCAATTTTTCAATGACATTGAAAATGTCATTTCAAGACTGCAGTCAAAAGTTGGGAAGCTAAACAGGAGAATGCCTCTATTGCCTAGGATATTTTCCCTCTGGTCCATTGTTCTATGCTTGACTGTCCAGGCATTATAAGCAAGGGTGTTATTTTGTGTTGTAGTTTTAGCTGTGTACCCAGTCGTGTTTTCAACATGAGCCAAAATTCCAAAACTTTTGATGCTGCGAAGGTTGGTTTGTTAGAAGCCAAAAATGTCAAGAGTGCTTATTTAAAGAAGGTATAGTCTAACGTTAGGACATTTGTTGTCTAATCTATTGGAGCATCTAGGACAAGGAAGGCATATGTGACAACAATGAGGTCCTTCAAGAAAAACCAAGACTCTAATGAGGATGGTGATGAAGATTGGGTTAATTTCATTAACTCAGGAGGTTGGAGTGGTTTGTAGGCCCCATAGTTGTAGTGTATTTTTTGTTTTGTTTTTATTTTTGATGTTTATGTTGTAATAAGTCCCTGATAATTTGTGTTCCCGATTTTGTGTGTTATTTTTGCTTCCATCTGTTTTGTTGTTGTTAGTACTTTTTGTAGCCTTTGCTACTATATGTTTCCATTTATGTTGCTTACATTTACTCGGTATTCTTTTTGTCAATTTTTGGATAAAAATGGGGGAGTAAAGTGTTAGGTTGTTTTGACTGTGTCTGCTTCTGATGTTAGAGCAGATGTCATATCTTCATGAGTTGTGTTTTACTACTGATTAGGAAGAGTAATGTTTAGTTGGTTGCTTGATGTGCTGCAACTATTTAGGGGGAGCTGAGCTGCTCATGTTGCTATCAAAGTATATGAGCAATGTGGTTATGGAGAACCTTGGTTTCTCTATGGATGTTTATTACTATGATACCCTGAGTAATATGTGTGGCTTCTGTTGTATGTGTTTCTAATATGTGTGGCTTCTGTTGTACACACTTCTAATGCATGAAATTGGATAGTTCATGTTTTTCTGCCTTGTGCTTTGGGTTTTCCCCTTTAGGGGGAGTGTTGGATATGTGCGACAGGGGGAGAAATAGACCTATCTGAGGTTGCTGAGTTAAAGTTGTGATGTTAGATCATATGTCCTGACATTTAATTTGGAGGTTGAAGGAGTTGTAACCTCTAATGGCTTGTAGTTGCACTTTATATCTGATATCTTTCTGTTTGCAAGTTTTGTGGCATTATTCCTCTTCTCCAGAGTTGTTGTGCAAAGGTTGTTTTAGCCAAAATTTGTTAAAGGGAAAGATTGTAAGTTCTATGACTTTTGGATTGGCTGCATTTTGGTAAAACAACATGCTGTTAGACGTTGAACTAAGTGTTCTGCCATGATAGTCAGACATCATGTTCTGCATGATATTGTGGCATGTTCCAGGACATGTTATACCAGATAGTTAGGGCATTTCCATTTTGGTATTTTCCGTGTGATTTTTTAGTGTGTTCTGATGCACACGTGGGTGAACTTTATGGGAGTATATTATGGGAATTTCTATTATTGCAGATTCTGTTAATTTTCATAAAAAGGATCCTTGAGCCTTTTTAGGAAACTTTGTATTTTTATCCTATTATTGTGCAGGAGATTATGCTTATGATTCCAAGCTAATTTCTGATTAATTACGCCTCAAGAGCCCAAGCCCACAAGTTCTGAAGGCTATTTAAAGAATACCTAAACCTATTGTATCTCACGACTCTTACTTTTGTAAAATAAGGGGAGGTTTTATAGCATTAGTTTTGAGAGTCTCTTGTGTGTGACTTTGTAAGTCACCCTTTGTATCTTGTGATACATTGTCATAGAAAGATTGTTTATTGTTTGTTAATTGTATGTCACTCATGTATCTTGTGATGCATTGAGGTTGATTGATTGTTCATTTTCCATTCTAAAGCTTTTAAGCAAGAGTGTATTATTTTTGGTTGAAGCTTTTAAGCAAAACCGAGTATTGTCTTAGAAGTGTGATACTTCTATTGTTTGTTGTTTATACAGTCACTGGGATTGGGACTGTTTGATATCACTGAGGTGATTAGGAAGTGAGAAGGGATTCTCATATCTAGATGACATTTTCTAGGTAGAATTTGCACTAGTATTGATTAGGAGAGAAGTTGTAAACAGGGGAGTTTAGCTTTGCACTAATGTTATCATAGTGGATTTCCGTCCTGGCTTGGATGCCCTCAGATGTAGGTGATGTTGCACTGAATTGGGTTACCAGTTGACTGTGCTATTTATCTTTATGCATTTAAAATTTTGCGTATTTACAGTTGGATAAATTGTTCTGTTAGTCTGAAGATATTAAAATATATGTCATGACTTTGTACTCTGATGTTGAGACATCAAAACCATCATCATGTGTTGCATGTGCCAAATAATTTCACACAAGAAAGATGGTTGAATTGTGTTGACTAAAAAATGTGTCTGCTTCTGAACGGAGTTTAGATTCTAAGCATTAGTTCAGATTCTGATTATAAATGCAGCGGATTAATGTATCAGAAGTAAAGTAAACAGAACCATGGACACATCAGATTTATCTTGGTTCCTCTCCAACCGAGAGTACTCCAGCCCCTTGCCTCGCCATACATTTTTCACTATAATCAACTCATGATTACAACTGCTTATGCACTTAAGCATAAGACTTTTACTGCTCATAGCTACCGTCTAAGACTCCTTCCTCAACTAGCACCTGATCAAGACTTCTCTACTTAAATCCTCGAATTCTAAGACTTCCCTTACATAAATTCACCTAGGTCAAGACTTCCTTGCTCAAACACTCTGCCTAAGACTATCCTTGCTCAGAAATCTATCTAAGACTTTCTTTCTCAGATACCCTGCCTAACACTTTCCTTGCTTAAACCCATTTGGTTCAAGACTTCTGCTCGGACATACCATCTCAATTCAAGAATTCACTACTCAGACACATTGTCCAAGACTTCTTTGCTTAATCAAAACAGATCAAGACTTTCAATTCTCAAGCATATAGTAAGAGACTTAATTGACTCAAGCTTCTCAACTAGAGACTTTGATGCTCAAGCACATAGCAAGAGACTTTGATCTAAACTACTGAGCAACATGTTTAGTAGAATAGAGAACAAGGTGTACTTGATATAAAAATCAGAGGTACAAGGTAATCACCATAACAAGATCTAAAGCACTTAAGATTTTCATAATATTCAATGTTTAGGAAATCTTAAGGTTGTTTACAATTTAAAACAATTAACAGAAGATTATGCATATTCAGTAGTATTGTACATTGTTGATCTTGTTATTTCTTCATTCAGATAGAGACTCTAAACACCTCTATCCTCTTTGACATTCCTTCTTCTTCTTATTCCTTGTAGATTCAGATTGAACATTTAGCCACTTATATAGAAGTTTGTAGAAGACTAGCCGTTGAAAGAGATAACTTAATCAAAAGTCTTTGTTTTTCCCATAGTACAAGAGTCGTTGAAGATAGATACACCAACGGATCTTGATTCATTGTGTAACATGTTTAACCATTATGTCTTCGAAGAGATCATGTACTATAGAATCGTCGAAATTGGTTATCCGTAAAGCATGTCAACTCTTTTTTAGCCTTGTAAACTTAGATTATGGTTGATTAACTGATTTGACATTACAACTTGCTTTCTACAGTACTGACAACTTCAGCTTTGCTACTACTTTTGAACGATCACCAGAAGCCAATACAATCACCAAGTGTATAGACAATATGTTACTTCTTCTGATGTTGAGGCCTTCAGCTTCAGAGTCTACGCGAGACATCACTTAACAAGTTTCTTCATATTTTGTATCATCAGAAACACGTAACTCAGCTTTTCTCAAGTGTACCTTCATATCATATTTTGAATATATCTTTAAGTATAAGAACTTGCATACTTGAACACACATTAGATAACACCATTGTTCTTTTAATACTTTGTTATCATCAAAACCCAAAGAATATATGTAATGAGCAAATATTGTTCTAACATAGACTAGGTCGTAGGTCCCTGTTATCAGTTCAAAACTATTTGTTATTTAATATGTGCTATAAACTATTTTTACGATGAAGAGTCTAAAACTTATTAAATCTTACTATAATAGTTAAAGTCGGCAGTTTTGAAGATTAAATCGATTCAAAAAATAACTTTATTCCAATTATGCTTAGTAGCTTATAAATAAATTTTACAACATTATTGCAAAGTGAAATAAGATGTGCAGTAACCTTAACATAATTGAAACATGGACGTTCAATTAGATTTTTTATTTGTGAGATAGGCTTGAACCACTTGTAATAATTCTTGAAAATTTTTTGATAACC